>OX031013.1:33986149-34399736 GCA_943736025.1 Tenthredo mesomela
GCCATCAGCTTTTTTATTTCTCGAGCGTACACGCGCTTAGAAATACTTGGTTATTATGTTATGTTACGATTTCTTCCCTGCGCGTGTCAAAAATACTTTTTACTTGAACATTTTCAATTTTTCATGATAGAATATTTAACATGGCGTCCAAAAAAAAATGAAGCCTATAGGAATTAGTATATAAAAATTTTTAAGCAAACTTAAATCAAAAAATTAAAAAAAAATCAAAAAAATTTCAAAAATAAATCAAATGAAAATGTTTAAGTCAAAGGTATTTTCAATCTCAGATTTATTTCTCTACCGTTTGATTTTTTGAAATAGTCATAAAATTTAAAAAGATCAAGGTATTTCGTATACGAGCGACAATGTATTACTCTCGGTATCGCTCGTCTTTCGGCGGCACTTTGTGCTGAATATAAGTGATGGAGTTTGAAGGTGTATGCAGAGCTAGATGCGGTGACATTAAAAGAAATTCGTTTAGCTATTGTCTCGAGCAAAGCTTCTCGTACGGAGATTGGAGTCAGTCTTCAGTAGTAGTCGGTGCTTTGCAGTTCGCGAATCCAAATAATTTTACACTATACAAGTATTTATTCGCATCGAATCACCTTAATAATGGCGCCCAAAAGAGGGAGGCCTCGGACGCATGATCGGGTAGCCATAGAATCGCAGATACTTCGCAACAGACTGGAATTGGTTTGTGATGAGAAGATTATTTCAAAGAAAAATAATGTGTGGGTAAAAATTGCGAGTGAATTAGACAACGTGATTTCTCCAAATGCTCTATATGTCATGGTGATGAATGATAAGGATTTAAAAAAAAAAAAGTTCTGGGTACTGAGGAAAGCGCGAAAGAGAATTTTACCGACCAGAACACTCCGCGTTATTCAAGTGCAGACAGTCCTGATGGAAATGATACATTTTCTACGACGAATACAACAGACCCTGACCCTCCACATACGACTGTGGATATAAGTTTCACAAGAAGTGAAATAAAATCGTTGGTTGTTGAGAAACAGTACGGTAGAACCGATAAGAGAAAAACATCAATTCCATTCCGGAAATATCTAGTACAGTAAACTCTGTATAGTTGCACCTCGTATACTTGCACGCTTCCCCTCACACCGACTGTCACTAGCACAGTGAGCGCTCTCCCACCACAGCGCCTACTGACACAATTCCCCCACTACAATACAGTTGAAGCCGTCGCGCGTGTACATACATGTCCGATCTAGTCGCACAGGCATTTAAACTATGTATGTATGCATGTATTTTTTTATATAAGTTGCATGAGGCCCTGATAAAAGTCGGTGTAACGTGCCAAAGTTCTCACTCCCCGGGGTCGGGTGGTAAATCGTCAAAACACCCCCTGGAAATCGTTTTTCGCCGAAAGCTTGTAAACAAAGTGAGATTAAGAAAATAGTTGCAAATAAATGTTGTAGGGCATAAAATTTTACATAAATAATGTTGAATATTTTTTACCCTCAATTCTAATAGTTCAGGTTTTACAGCGATGCAAAGCTCGATATCTTAAAAAATTCATTCAAAATCGAAAACTTGTTATTTTTCAACTTTTCATAACACGCGCACCGAAAGTGGGGTTTTTTTGTCCTCATTTGAGAGCGGAAAATAAGTCTTTTTGAGTCAGGATCCAATTCGTTAGTTTTTCAGGTCCTAGGACAAAAATGCTAGTCAAAAATGAAAATATTTGTCCTCCAGTTCCGAACGTTGCCACCATGCGGTGACGTCGATTTTGGTCGATCGGCTATCCAGTTAGAATATATATTAGTGGTATACCTGAATCCTGACTCAAAGACTGATTTTCCGCTCTAAATGAGGACAAACCCCACTTTCTGTGCGCTTGTTATGAAAAGTATGGTATGCAGCATGGACAGATTGACAGTAATTTTTGACGCGGGCGAAGTTGGCTGCACTCGACTGTGGCTCGGGCTTCGCCCTCGCCTTCGTCTCGTTCAGCCAACTTCACCCTGGTCAAAAATCACTGTCGTTCGGTCCTTGCAGCATAATATACTATTATTCAATGTAAATCCGTCGGAAAAATCTCACCTTTTTTGAAACAAGAAAAAAAAAATACCATTTGTTGGTTTACAAATTATAACAATTTTGATCATTTACAACAGATGCGAGAATTTTTTTACGTAATTAACGATGGGAGAATGTTTAAAAAAAATGTCAGAATGAAATCTGATATAGTACTTATAGATTCGGTTAACATTTTAACGATACACATACAAATACTTTTTTATCGTTAGTTTTCTCTCATATGGATCTCTGTATTTGTTTAATGTCTGAAATAAATCTTCCGTTAACTCCACCTTCGAATACATATACGTACAAACATTACCAAGTTCGAAAAGAAAGATATTCATTTCGTTCGCGCGAAAGTTACGTGTTTGAATGCCGGCGCGCCCGAGCAGCGTGCACGCGATTGCTCGGGAGGCGGGGCTGGGGAGACATGGGAAGGGGCGCTGTATAGTTGCGTTTTTCACTCTCCTACAGCCCCGAGGACGTGCAACTACACAGAGTTTACTGTATATTGCAACATACATTTTCGCATTCATTTCGTGGCGTCATCTGCCATGGTTTTTGAATAACAACGATTGTAACAACCTACCCGTGTAACTTCTAGCCCCAGTCTCCCCTACTACAATAAACATTAAAAACTATTTACGAACTGTTCAAAACCGGGTTAAAATATTTTTGAACCCGTGCCAACTAGTAGGAATTTCGAATTTTAGGTTGGGGGGCCAGCTTTCCCTCGTAGTCGCCCCCCCCCCCCCCCCCCCCCCCCCCACCACCTCTAAAAGTTGATCAAATTGAAAAAGATCGGTATCGGAAATAACCAACTAATTACAAACCATCTAAAACTATTTTCGAAAAATTTATAACCGCTGCCGATCGCCCGCTATTTTCGATTTTAGGAGGGGAAGCTCGTCTCACCGCGAATTCAGCCGCCAAATCGCTCAGGGTTCATCGGATTGGAAAAATATGATGACAGGAATTACAAACCAATTAAGAACCATCCGAAACTATCTGCAAATAATTTTTAACTATCGCCGATTTTATTTTATTAAAAATAAAATAATAATAATAATAAATATAATGATAATATTTTATTTTTCCGAAACCATTGATTTTTTCCTTCTCGGGAATTACAAACCAATTAAGAACCATCCGAAACTATCTGTAAATAATTTCTAACTATCGCCGATCGCCCGCTAATTTTGAATTCAGGTGGGGGGCTCTCCTACCGCGAATTCAGCCGTCAAATCGCTCAGGGTTGATCGGATTGGAAAAATATGATGACAGGAATTACAAACCAATTAAGAACCATCCGAAACTATCTGCAAATAATTTTTAACTATCGCCGATTTTATTTTATTAAAAATAAAATAATAATAATAATAAATATAATGATAATATTTCATTTTTACGAAACCATTGATTTTTTTTTTTTTAATCGAAAATCACAAACCAATCAAGAACCATCCGAAACTATGTGCCAAAGATTTTCCAAACAGGGCCGACCATCAAGTATTCTCGATCTTACAGGGGCGCGTACACTGAGAGAAGTTTTTATTTCATTGTAATAAAAAAAAGTATTTGGATTTCTTTCGATCCAGTACTTCATATTAATAAATATTGATTATAAATAAGTATAATTCTATTGCCGGAAAATAAACGAAAGTTTAGTCATAAATAAAATTTTATTAGTATTTAATAAAATTTTATTAATATTTAATAAAATTTAGTAAATACTAATATGTGTTTATTAGAATCGTCGCAAGTGTCGCTGTAGTGTCAGCCATTTTTTATTGGCAAAAACAGCTGTTTACATTACATTAAAATGTAATAAGTGTGCAGACTGCAGCGTAAAGTGGATTTTTAAAAAATAAACGTTTGAATGATGGAAGAATTATTGAAAAACTGGAATATTGAAAAGCTGTGGCCTATCTTTCAACGTAAGTTACAATAAAATTTAATTTAAATAATGAAATATAAATCGATGTTTGTTACTTTCTCTTAATATAACCTTGTTCATTTTCATACTAAACTTTTAGTACATTTATAGTATTTATAAAAATAAACAACAACTTTATTGTGAAATTATGTTTCAGTAGCTGATAATTGTGATTTTTAATGAAATATACATCATAACCTAATTCAATATTTAACCCTAGAACCGTACACTTATTGACTTTTACACGTACGGTTCTAGGATTAATGTTTTTTCGGTTTTGTTTTTTACTTAGACCACGAAATAACTGAAATTGAGCATCTAAAAGATTATTTAAGCGTAAGTAGTACAGAAGATGTTAAAGAGCTAATTCCAACAGCAGGATTGAGAGCGAGATTATTAAAAAAGTTTTCGGATCAAGTGGGTTTTTATTATTTTTTTAATTTATAGTTGATTAGAGTTATTTTAGGCTGATTAATTTATATTCTCTTCGAAAGGGTATTTAGATATTATTTAAGTAATGTCTAAATATTTTTTCTGAAGTGACTAAAATTATAAATTTGATAACTCTTTTTGATTGCCCTAACGACTTTTGACCAACGTATAACATCGGTACATCAACCGTGAACACGTGGTATTAGTATTAACAGAGTAAACGCACCGTAGTAAAACTGTGTGTTGTAGGAATAAATACCGTATTTTTGAGCTAGGATGCATACCGTCTATACACCGTAGGTAATCACTAATAATACGGTATTGAAGCGGAATTTTCTCAGTCGTGATGGCAGATGAAGTACGCATGAACAGGGTATGAGACACGTATGTCAATACGGTATGAATGTGGCGAGAATACGGTATGAATGTGGTGAGAATACGGTTTCAAAACTGTGGAACTACGGTACACATACTGCGGTCAAACCCAATTGCTTGAGCTGGCCAGAAAATTTGACGGTTTAGGCAGGGTATGGTAACTGTGTTCATACCGTATGAAGACTGTGTTCAGTACCCGTGAATACGGTGGAAGTGCCGGTAAAACACGGTACGCAGAAAGGCGCAAATATACCGTATTTCTGAAGTGATTACCCGTGGTAAATCCGGAAATATACCGTTCAACATCGGTATATGAACCTTCTCTCAACCTTGCGAAAAAGTCGTTAGGGTGTAATTAACATGCATAAAATCCAAATTTTAGTACAGTTTTTGTTGTGAGTAAATCTAAGGATTCGAGAATTTTTCTTAAATGTTTATTGTTAAAAAGTGTTGTTTCATTTTTTTATGCTTTCATTAAGAGACTCAAAACTTTATCAATGCGCTCTTTTCATTGTTATTAACTTTTAATTTTCACTAAGTTATTGATTAAGAACTTAAGAAATAGCTATTACTGTTTACTGATTACTGTTTATTGTATACTAATTACTTTTTTCTAATTTGAATATTCTCAGTTTCAATTTCAGACTGCGACATCAAAAGTAGACACCCAATCTTTATCAGCCTCTCCGGGAACTTTTACGTTCGATCTTCCTTCAACATCACACTATAATATAGATACAAGTCCGGAAGTAGTCCTTGTTGATAATGATAAAGCTGATTTATCAAACTATATCGTAACACAAAATAATATCATTGATTTGTCACCACCACAAAACATTTTAGATCCTCTCAAAGTTAGTACAGTGACATTAACAAACAGTGACATTAACAAAGATCCACCAAAAAAGAGAAAGAAAGTCTCAGATATTGAGTATGTGGATCTTAGTGAACTCCTGAATGATCATCCATTAGGACCATCGGTGCTTTCTTACTACAAAGCTTTCTCGGAGCTAGATAATAGAATACAAGGAAGGTTATGTGACATAGTATCTTTGTTTTATTTGCGACGTTATGGAATATAAGTATTTTCATTAAGGGGGTATTCTGGTCTAGAAGCCTGAATTTTAGGCATTTTTTAAAGTAAGATAAAAAAAAAATGAAAAACATTTTTACCATCGATTTTTTTATATGTTTTTTATTGACATTTTGAAAATATAAAAAAAAAATCACAAAAAAAAAACCAAAATTCGCCGAGATACAGGCCGATGGAGTGGGGGCTTCAAAAAAAACGGTGCGTCCTGGTTGACATGATTTCAACCCTTGTAGTGATCTAAAACAAAAAAATCCAACAAATTCTTCATTAATAAAGATGTCGCTATCGGGTTGACCATTTAAAAAAAAAAAAAAAAAAAAATGACAAAATGGCGGCGGCTTGAAAAAAAAAATTTTTTTACCCGACTTTTTTCGACCTTTCCGAATTTTTTAACCCGCTGGGCTACACCTGGGTCACTAGTGACCCGGCTTCCTTCTACAAAAAAGAGGCATTTTGCGAAATTATTCGCGACTTCTCGTCTTCATTTTCAAATAACTTTTTATAAAATGAAGATATAATATCCGTCCTTGCATAGTCTTACTCGAGACATTCTGACGATTCCATTTCACTATAAAACTGTCAAAAACAAACATTCTGGATCGCTTTTATAAAGGGTAGAACTTTCGGGTCACTGGTGACCCAGGGTGTACTTCAACGTGGCGACGGAAAATGGTGTAGCTCAGCGGGTTAAAAATATTTAAAATCAAAATTTTTTAAAATCCAAGGCAGACGCGATAGAGAGTTGTATAAACAAGATATCTACCAAATCTCAAAGCAATCGGTTCAGTAGAACTTGAAATATCATGTCAACCACCTCAAAAAAAGTAGTTTCGAGAAAAACGCGTTTAAAGTTTAGGAAACAATTCTAATGGAATAACTCTGAAAATAATATGTTATACTCACTTTGCATCAATCGGCGATCCCAGGTCCATACATTGGGTATATATATATATATACATAGAAAGAGCATGAATAAAAGGTTTGTGTGGAGTACAAAAGAATTCCTGGAAGGAACGAACCCTCAAGTCGTCCGGCAGCATCTGCCGTTCATTGTTTGATTCGCTCCGGTCGGCCGGCTCGGACGCCACGTCACAAAATCGGCTGTATCTCCGAAAATAATTCGAATTTTGAAAAATCCTTTTAGGATCATATTTTTGAAAGTCTAAACTTTCAAAATATGCAAAAAAAAAAAAATCTATTTTTTCAAATTTCTAGACCAGAATACCCCCTTAAATAATTCGTTACAATTTATAGATTTTTATGTTTAGAATACCACTTTTTCTATAGGGTATTAACAGAGAGCAGTTTAGAAAAATTAGCTAAGGATTTGTGTGGATGATATGTGTGGATTACGTATTTTTGTGTAAACTACAGAGTTATGGATATAATAAACTAAGACCCGACGTTGAAAGTAGTAGAGTTTCAAAAAAACATATCCCCGAA
Organism: Tenthredo mesomela; assembly: GCA_943736025.1. Classification (NCBI taxonomy): domain Eukaryota; kingdom Metazoa; phylum Arthropoda; class Insecta; order Hymenoptera; family Tenthredinidae; genus Tenthredo; species Tenthredo mesomela. The sequence goes on from OX031013.1 coordinate 33,993,472, forward strand.
TCCAGACTACTGCCTTGACCCTACGTAACCTCTTTTGAATCCAGTTTCCTGCCTTGACCCTACGTAACCTCCTTTGAATCCAGTCTCCTGCCTTGACCCTACATAGACCCTCCTTTGGATCCAAAGTTTTTGGTCCTAGTTGTTCTTGGCCAGCATTGGATCCAAAGTAGGCTATGAGGGGTCAGAGTAGGAGACTTCGGATCCAAAGGAGGTTACGTAGGGTGAAGTCAGGGGTCTTAGGATTCAAATGAGGCTACGTAGGTTCATGTCTGCGAGATATTTGCGATCTAAAATAGGTCTAGGAGGGTCATCGGAGGGTGAAGTAGAGCGAAAGGAGGCCTAGTAGGTTCAACGGAGAGTGGCGGCCCATGCATTACAAAGAGAAATAGGTTCTAGTGCATTCAAAGAAGGGCTAAAATTTCGACTCGGGCGGTGTAATGACCTATAGCGGTCGAATGGGGAGAGCAGGTCATAACAGCACCTTTTGGTGGTGTAAAATGAACAATTCCTCGCAAGTCAAATTCCGATTCCATAAACGATAATCGGATGCTTTTCGGAATCTGATGCAAGTGAGTACGAGTTTCATCCGAAGTTGGATTGAAAGTTTCATCTGAGGTTTCGTCCAAGAGATTTAGGTCATAGGTTTCGAATATCACAACGCCACCTGTAAAAACGAGGTGAAAATTTCATAAAACCCTGGGCTGTAATAGTCGCCCAATAACCTTGAAAAAGTGAATCCCAGTATCTACCAAACCACCCAACCAATCGGTTTGAGACTGTGGTCATTATTACTCTATCTCAGCAGAGAGTGGCTGAGTATTTTAAATTTTTTTTAATTTGGATTGTTTTGTTTAATTTCAGATTTGGATTCTAAATTTCAAAAAAGTCAAATACGTAGCCATTTTTTGCTGAAATGAAGCATTAATCTGTATGAAGTTTCATTTCGATCGCTTGTGTGGCTAAAGAGAAACAACGAATCGCATTTTCGAGGTGATCTAAGGTTCGGTTCAACCGTGATCTATCCGTAAGTCCAGGTTTAACAACTGGCCAAATGCATCTTACACTGTAAAAAATGCGGTGTTAATTTTAACACCGTTTTAACACCACAGCGTGGTTTATATAGGTCCATTACTTCGGTGTAAACTAGCGGTGTAAAATGCTGGTGTAAGATGTGCGGTGTTGGAACGGTGTTTATAATCAACACCGAAATTTAACCCATAGCCGGTGTTAAATCCAGATAAAAAAACACCGTTTTTATTTATATTGAGGGAAATTTTCAGCTAGCCCAAAAAAAATATATTATTTAACAGGGTTTTACCATTACATCCGCCAACTTATAATTAACCGTACGTAGATGAAAACGTATTATGAATTCGCTGAGAAAAAACCGCCATAGATATTTTGTCCTAACCGGGATTTGAACTCAGGTCCGCTCGCATTTGCTCCATCGCTCATATTACTAGTCGCACGCTCTAACCGCTACGCCAAACTTCGCTATGTTGAGTGATACAATGTTTTCTTATCTGTTTGGAGCCTACACAATTAAACTCTACTTTTAAACAAGCAAGACTTTGATTCAATTGTCAAATATTTTGGACTATATTATTCAATCAAAGTAACTATATACTGAAACCGGTGATACAAATCCATGTCATTCGAGTCAAATTAGGAATGCTGAATTAAAACAGATTTTCCTCAACAAAATATATTCGGTTGGTTCAACAAATCTTTCCAAATGTCACGATTATTATGAAGTTCTAACTATGTCGGAAATGTTGATTTCACAAATTGAATTTCTCTCAGTATAACCACATCAGAGGTGCGGTTTCTACTTTTTTTCGTGTTAATTTTAACACGATAAAAATATACCCTTCGGAATATTAACCTGGAATAGTGTGAACTCGGTGTGACATGAACTTATGACACCATAATTAACACCATAGTTCTCGTATCACCACCGATGGGTGTCAACTCGCTGTCTGAACACAATACGGTGTGCAAGATGAATAATTAACACCGCTTTTGTTATTACCACATCGAAAGTGTGGTTTTTACTTTTTCTCGGTGTTAATTTCGACACCAAAGAATTTAACCACTCACTCCGTCGCAGTTTACACCGTCGATTTTTTACAGTGTATTTTGGGACTTCTCTTTCTTGTTTATTACGGCCTCAGCTGATATCAAAACTTGCCAACCTTCGGTCTTGTGAACTCAAAACTCAAGAACTAGATCGAGATAAAAAGTTAGCAGCTCCATGTTTTTGTTTGACTGATTGAACAATTAGAATGGTTTCTCATGAATGTTGGTGAATATTTGTTGGATTTCCAGTGTTATTCAATCAAAGTTGTCAGCAATCTGAATTCTTTTCATACCTTCGAGTTTGTAAAGTTTTTTCATGCTATATGAGAATTAATCGACAACACGAACCAAATTTTTTAATTAAGTCTTCTAACTGAGGAAAGATTCTTCCTCTGCATAGAGCGTGCAATCCTCAGAAAGACCGAAAAAAACTGAAAGTGCATCAAATTATTTTTTTCAACTAAAAATTCCTTCAGCCCGGGTTTGAACCGGGACCTCCGCATTTGTATTGCGACGCCTTGTCCAATTAGACCACTGAAGGACTGAAAGAATCTAAATCTAAAAATAATTTGACGCACTTTCAGTTTTTTTCGGTCTTTCTGAGGATTGCACGCTCTATGCAGAGGAAGAATCTTTCCTCAGTTAGAAGACTTAATTAAAAAATTTGGTTCGTGTTGTCGATTAATTCTCATATAGCATGAATTAACATGTATCCGAACGATAGAGTCACTACTCAATTGTAAAGTTTTTATTTTCAATGCTAGTTGTAAGTCACATGCCAAACGTGGATTTTTTACACGAAAACACTCGATTTGAATCTTTTTTTACGGAGGTTGGGGACCAAAATGCAAACGATAAGAAATCTTTGAAAGTTCTCTCATCGAAAGATAGATAGATGAAATGCTGACTGACAAAATTTCAAGTCGATTCACTACACCGTTTATGATAAACTGATTTTTGAATTTGTTTTTCATACACGCAGAGGTAAGGAGAGCCGATAAGGTTAGTGTGAAATCTATTTTACCGCGCGGGTGATACGAAAGATTTCAACTCATCTGATCGGCCCTCCATACCTCTACGTGTATAAGAAGCAAATTCAAAAATTAATTTCCTAGAAACGGCGTAGAGAAACGAGTTGAAATTTTGGCAGTAAACATTTCGTTTATCTATCTTTCGACGATAAAACTTTCAAAGATTGCTTATCGTTTGCATTTTGGTCCCCAACCTCCCTGAATAAAACTGCCATAGTAATTGAGTAAGTAGACTTAATTAATGACCTTGAAGATATCTGCAATAAGGTGGGCCAAAAAAAAAAAGGCTATTTTTTTTCCCTTAGTTACCATGAAAATATTATTCAGGATGACGAAAAAAAAAAACTCTCTGAAAGTTTGAGTTCTTAATATTAATATTAAGAGGTGGCGCATCGTGATTTTTGATTTCCCATTTAAATAACACGGGAAGTGGTTTTTTTTTTTTAATTTGGAATTTTATTCCGTTATAACGAATCATCGTGTTGTAAAAATCAATACATATTCTTGTAGGAAATTGAACGATCTCCAAAAAAAAGTCTGATATGATTTTTCACTATTGATTTTTACAAAACGATGATTCGTTAGATTGGAATAAAATTCCAAATAAAAAAAAAACATTTCCAGTGTTATTTAAACGGGAAATCAAAAATTACGATAAGCCACCCCTTAATATTAATATTAAGAGCTCAAACTTTGAGAGAATTTTTTTTCGTTATCCTGAATAATATTTTCATGGTAACTAAGGAAAAAAAATTAGTCTTTTTTTTTTGCCCACCCTAATCTGCAATGTATGCAAAAATGAAATTTGGTAATCTACAGCTCCTGCACTATAGCTGATATTATGAGAGATAACTTTATGAGGACTTTTTTTTATCTCTTTTCCGATTGGATATGATCGGATTACATTTTTTTTTTTTTTTTTCAATTCTATATACGGACGTAGGCTACATCCAATTGTAGGCAATTGAAAAAGGGACGAAGAAATCGTCAAACAGTTATCTCTTAGAGCCATAGTGAAGACTGCGGATTGCCAAATTTTGTTTTTGCCGAGGGGTTAATCACTGTTGTAATCTGGTGTACAAGGTATTTGTAATCACTTGTAATCTTTTGTAATCTTTGTATTCTTTTGTAATCTTTGTAATCTTTTGTAATTCTTGTAATCTCTTGTAATCTTGCTGTAATCTTTGTAATTTTGCTGCAATCTTTTGTTATTTTTTGCATTCTTTGTAATCTTTGTAATCTTTGCAATCTCTTGTAATCTTTGTAATCTCTTGTAATCTTGCTGTAATCTTTGTAATCTTGCTGCAATCTTTTGTTATCTTTTGTATTCTTTGTAATCTTTGTAATCTTTGTAATCTTTTGTAATCTTTTGTAATCTCTTGTAATCTTTTGTTATCTTTTGTAATCTTTGTAATCTTTGTAATCTTTTGGAATGTTTGTAATCTTTGTAATCTTTTGTAATCTTTTGTAATCTCTTGTAATCTTTTGTTATCTTTTGTAATCTCTGTAATCTTTGTAATCCTTGTAATCAATTTGTAATCACTGTAATTGTAATCGGTGTACGCCATTCTCGTCCAGTGATTGACCCCTCGGTTTTTGCACATGTGCAGATATATTAGGGGTCACCTCAAATTAGTTTAAAGCATTACAAGGATGCAGATCTCGCTCAGAAAAAAGTAAAAGCTTGTAGCTAGACAACAAAATTACCTTCCACCGATAGCGTAGTCATTTCCTCTCCGTCACAGTTTTTGCCAGGACATTGCTTTGGATCCGATATAACGAATCCTTCTTCGACGCGAATTCGGTAATCTGATCGTAAAAGGTATTTCCGGTTGACTTGAATTAAATCATTGACTCGTGGTAGGCAGCCATTAACGCATGTTGAGATTTTTTGGATTCCCACAATACTCTTGAACACTTTTAAGCACAACGGGCCCGACGTTGTTTCGCAATTTATTAGATAACAGTTGTTCGGACTTTTTTGTTGTGTAAAAACTTCACTCAAGATTTTCGCGCGAAGGTAATAAGTGTTCTTGTTGATTCCAGCGTCCGACGCTTTTTCTTTAAATGCATCGCTGTCTAAGACAGCGGCTAAAAATATCTGGAATATGCTGTCAAATGCGCAGGTCCGGATCAAACTCAGCTTCCTACCTTCTGCATTAACGGACTTGAGTTCGCAAAAACTTCCGCCCTTTAATACAGGCACCTTCGTGATTTTGGAGTTGACGATAAATTCGTTGGCAGTATAATCACGTTGGAGATACCGCGCACCCCTTTTTTGCACCGTCGTAGACAATCCGCGCCAGTTTTCTTTAATCCCGCTGTCTACTACAGTTTCTACAGTATTTCGTGGTAATTTTTGGCAGTCCTTACAAATTCTTTTTTCCCCATAACCTTCATCGTTCCCTATTGTTCCAGAACACATGTCTAAAACGTGAACGGCTTTTCCGCACATCGCACAGGTATGGGCTCCACTTGGCAAATCACCGTTTGCGCATGCCGGACAATTATTCGTTTCTCCGCTACCGGTATCTATTTCCATTGGGTGTTCTTGATGATCCGAAAGATTTTCTTCGCTTTCAATTACTTCGGTAAATTCTACAGCAAGTTGAGTATGTGTTTCTTTCGCATCTATTATTTTGAGTCGGCCGTTGATGTAGTCTACGTGTCTTTTGACGAATAAGTCAGCCCTTATTGGCAATGTTATATTCGAAAAAATTCTATTCTTTATGTTATTGAATTCGGCTTCTACAGCCGCGCTGGAAGCTGGAACTCTACCGTAACCGAATTTATCTCGGCTTATGCTTGACCACAAAGGAAACCACTGCATGTCACGTAAAACACGATCTACAAGTTTTGGGAAGAAGTGAGCGTTTTCGCGATCGCCTTCGTCTACAAGAGCAGATGTAACCTTATCGTTAATTTCAGTTGCCCATTTACCCCACGTACTCGGCTCTTCGTTTTCTGTATCGGTAGCCTCATTATCCGATGTGTCTTCATTGGGCTCAACATCTTCGAGATCTATCTCATTTGTCAGAAACCCTTTCATGGTATTCTTATAAGTTTCGCATGCAGTAAGTTCTCCGCTTGAAAGGCTTCCCTCAGTTTCGCTTCTTGCGATACCAAAAATGCAGAATATTATTTTCTCTGCCACGTGCAAGGATCTTGCCAGTATCAATTGACCAATACAAGCTAAATAGAATTTTCGTACCCGTGGATTCATTTTTGACAGAAAGCTTAAGTATCCTTTAATAAAGTGCGCAACGTCTATACGAATGTAACAATCTTTCGGAGGGGTATTACCCCAACACTCATTTGCGTATTGATTGATAGAACTGCAGTTAGTAAATACTCTAATAGACGCTGTTAGTAACGCTTTAGAAGAGTCACACGTAATTTCTTTTGGGGGTGGTGCACCTGTTCGTACCCATTCCATTAACCAGTAAGAGATAGAATTCGTTGTTTGAGACTCTGAAATCATCTGTGAAACTGGAAATTTTTCGTGTTCCCAATTTACAATACACTGGTATAGAAATATGTGCTTCGACTCCGATTCATTGGAACGCAGTATTTTCTTCACAACCCCACCAGTGGCATCTATTGCAATCGATGCCTTGTTCAACATACAATACTGTCTCTACACATGGTTTTGGTGGCTCGTCTAATAGTGGGTGTAGAAAGGATTCAGGCCCAAGTTATGAATAATATTCTTGCAGTCACTTTCTTGAGAAATGGCCAGTGATTGCACAGGGTCTTTATGTAAGCAAAGTGACATCTCGTATTCATATTTTGCCATACGCAACGTTCCGGCATTGTACAGATGCGCTGGCTCAGGATCTCCAGGTTCCATTAACTGATTAGCCTCCACTGTTCTAAAGACTTCTGCAGTCTCACATCGTTCGTAAAGTCTCTGGCCTAACTCGAAGCGTTGCGGTTGTCTCAAATAACGTTTTCCACATACTCCTTTCCCCTCTGTCATATCACAAGTCATTACAATATCGTCGGCTGGGAGGAAGAAGGTGCTATCTCAGCTTCGCCGTGAAGAAGGTGCTATCTCAGCTTTGACTTGAAGAAGGTGCTATCTCAGTTTTGACTTGAAGAAGGTGCTATCTCAGCTTCGCCGTGAAAAAGGTGCTATCTCAGAATTGATTTGAAGAAGGTGCTATCTCCATATAATTGTATATAGAGATAGCACCTTCTTCAAATCAAATCTGAGATAGCACCTTCTTCAAGTCAAATCTGAGATAGCACCTTCTTCAAGTCAAAACTGAGATAGCACCTTCTTCAAGTCAAATCTGAGATAGCACCTTCTTCACGACGAAGCTGAGATAGCACCTTCTTCCTCCCAGCCGACGATATGATCTTCCTTGACATTGAAATTTTGTATGCGTCCGTTGAGGTTCGATCCACAATTGCATTTAGCCATTACTTTGATTGAGCTACTATAGATTTTATTTCGCTTGAAGTTATAAGCGCACTTGACTTTGGCCTTGGCCCATAATTTCCTTGTAATTAATAGCTGCCAAATTCCAGGACGCAGTACTAGATATTTCCGGAATGGAATTGATGTTTTTCTCTTATCGGTTCTACCGTACTGTTTCTCAACAACCAACGATTTTATTTCACTTCTTGTGAAACTTATATCCACAGTCGTATGTGGAGGGTCAGGGTCTGTTGTATTCGTCGTAGAAAATGTATCATTTCCATCAGGACTGTCTGCACTTGAATAACGCGGAGTGTTCTGGTCGGTAAAATTCTCTTTCGCGCTTTCCTCAGTACCCAGAACTTTTTTTTTTTTAAATCCTTATCATTCATCACCATGACATATAGAGCATTTGGAGAAATCACGTTGTCTAATTCACTCGCAATTTTTACCCACACATTATTTTTCTTTGAAATAATCTTCTCATCACAAACCAATTCCAGTCTGTTGCGAAGTATCTGCGATTCTATGGCTACCCGATCATGCGTCCGAGGCCTCCCTCTTTTGGGCGCCATTATTAAGGTGATTCGATGCGAATAAATACTTGTATAGTGTAAAATTATTTGGATTCGCGAACTGCAAAGCACCGACTACTACTGAAGACTGACTCCAATCTCCGTACGAGAAGCTTTGCTCGAGACAATAGCTAAACGAATTTCTTTTAATGTCACCGCATCTAGCTCTGCATACACCTTCAAACTCCATCACTTATATTCAGCACAAAGTGCCGCCGAAAGACGAGCGATACCGAGAGTAATACATTGTCGCTCGTATACGAAATACCTTGATCTTTTTAAATTTTATGACTATTTCAAAAAATCAAACGGTAGAGAAATAAATCTGAGATTGAAAATACCTTTGACTTAAACATTTTCATTTGATTTATTTTTGAAATTTTTTTGATTTTTTTTTAATTTTTTGATTTAAGTTTGCTTAAAAATTTTTATATACTAATTCCTATAGGCTTCATTTTTTTTTGGACGCCATGTTAAATATTCTATCATGAAAAATTGAAAATGTTCAAGTAAAAAGTATTTTTGACACGCGCAGGGAAGAAATCATAACATAACATAATAACCAAGTATTTCTAAGCGCGTGTACGCTCGAGAAATAAAAAAGCTGATGGCCAGCTTGCAATAAACAGACGAAAAACCTGGAGCGTATGGTGCCAAGTTGGCTATGACTGAGTGTTAACTCTCGCGATAATGCAAACAATGAAAATTTGTGGCTCATTACGGTTCACTTCAGCCGACTTCAGGGATCAATCACTTCCCGCACGCTCCACAGGCATGGGAAAACACTCTTCCCGCACGCTGTGTCAAAAAATAGTATACGTAACGATGGCGGGAAGTTGGTGATCCCTGCACGAGTGCGATGTTTTCCACCCGAGCGTAGCGAGTAATGTACTATTTCAATCCCAGATTCATTTGTCTACCGTTTTATTTTTTTGAATCGTTATAAAATTCAGAACGATCAAGGCTTAAAACAAATAAAATTCGGGTAAAATCTCATTTTATAAGAGAAAGAATAAAAAATTGCCGGCACCCCTAAATGGTGAGATAGAGGATTGAAACTTTGAAGACCTTCTTTTTTCAAGGTGAACTTAAGATTTTTTAACTTAGAGCATGAACATTTTCTTAACATGAGGCTGAATCTAGCGGCCGGAGCTAGCGGCCGCTCGAAGCTCGCGAAGTTATTGCAAGCGAATATCGAGTTGAAATTTCGTATACATACTCACGACTAACATTCGAACTGAGAAAAAAATTGAAACCCCGGGAGACGATCTTTGGAAAATTATTGAATATTGGTAATCGCTCACTAACGAGTTAGCGGCCGCTAGATTCAGCTTAATTTTTTTAACGGCCAGTGTAAAGCTACATACATGGTACACTTGATTAAACTTATTACTTTCAAACCTTCACTCATTCATTATAGTGAAAATAAGTATTCTTGACCTCCGTATATATTATGTAGGATGAGTTATTGGATATGTAGGTCAAATTAAAATGTCAAAGTGTTGACGTTTCGGCCCGGGTGTGGGCCCTCCTCAGAACGAATTTATTGCAATCTGTCAAGTAGAACAGGAAAATTCAAAAAATTGATCGTTACACATAGCACATTTCACAAACTAATAATTAGCTCACCTTAACTTAAACTTAAAAGCTATTTATATATAATGTGAACATGGTCAAGAAAATCCGTGTGAGATATTTAAAGCCAGAGCGATTCTGATCTCCCAGTTCTCCATTAAAATAAATAAAATAAATACGTCAAAATTAAAAGGCTGTTGACAAGTCACAGTGGGAGACTGTCACGAGAAAGTAGGCATAGAATAATACAAAATTGATAGGTGGAACAATTGATACACAGTCCGAGCCGTAAGTAGAGTCAAGGACGGTCGGTAATGACTAATGAGTTAATCCCACAACAGTTAGACACGATTACGTTTGGTGATAGCCGGAGTGTAGATCGTGCTAAGATGTTCTATATCCTGTCGGAGATTAACAGAGTTAGAATGGCCAGCTATATTGCACATTTCTAATAAAAGTCTCCTGTAATACATAGGTTCTTCGTCAAGGATCCGGGCTTGGTCATAATTAAAACAGTGGTCCTTATCAACTATATGTCTCGTCAAAGCCGTGTACTTATCGGAGCTGTCTCGGATGTTTCTTTTGTGTTCCCTAATCCTAGTGTGTAACTGTCTGCTTGTCTGTCCAATGTATACCTGGTTACAGTCTTTACAAGGAATCTCGTATATTACGTTCGAACGTCTGTCCATCGGTAGGGAGTCCTTGCCGGAGTCAAAAACAGAACTCAGATCGTGTGCATTTTTTCCTACAAATTGAATGTCGTATTTGTTAAAAATTCTGTTCAAGGATTCGAATAGACCCGCCACATATGGGATCGCTATAAACTTTTTTGGGAGCAAGTTGGTGTCGCCTACAGCCCGGTCATCGTCGTTAGAAGAGCTCATAATCGAACTATGTTTTTTATGTATGTGTTTTTTTAAAAGGAGCGGTGGATAGCCGTTCGAACGTAGTACATTAAAAATAAGGTCCAAGTTTTTTTGGTGAAATTCAGTGCTGGACAATCTAATCCCTCTGTCTACTAAATTAAGAATCGTGCCAATTTTGTAAGATCTAGCGTGGTGAGAATGGAAATTGAGGTATCTTTGTGACCAAGTCTGCTTGTGAAACCAATCCGTCTTAATTGACTGGTTGTCTTTGATGACTAGCACGTCAAGAAAACTGATTTTGTCATCTACTTCTTTTTCGATAGTGAACTGTAGTCTCGGGTGAAATTGGTTAAAAGTACTGAGAATGGTGTCCACCTTATCAGAAGGGACTGCAGTGAGTATATCATCAACATACCTAAAGTAGAAGGGGAGATCGAAACCCAGACTACCGATACAGACCTGTTCAAGGTCATCCATAACCAGATCAGACAAAATTGGCGAAAGAGGGGAACCCATCGGGAGACCAAACTGCTGAGCAAAGATCTTATCATCGTATTTGAAGATAGCTGCCTTGAAACAGATGTTAAGCGCCTTAATTAGCTCTACCTGTGGCACAGGGATATTAGTGCGGAGTTCCCCCCATCGTTTTTTGACGCAGCCGATAGCCAAATCAAGTGGTACATTCGTGAAAAGAGAGATCACATCGAGAGAAATTAACACGTAGTTTGGTGGTAACACTATATCTTGGATGGACTTAACAAAGCAAAAACTGTCTTTGACACGAGATCGTGGAGGCGTTACATTTCTACTTATCCAGGAGTTTAGAATTCCAGCTAGGTGGTAAGTCGGGCTGTTAATAAATGAGACAATAATCCTAAAGGGAACATTCGCTTTATGGATCTTTGGTAAGCCGTAAGCTCTAGGGGGGACACAATCGCTTTTCGATATGGAAGCCCTAACCTTATTGCTAATGAACTTCCGTTTCACCCAGGAATTAGTTAATTGGCTGACAGACTGTTGTAACGTGTAAGTGAGATCGTGTTTGACAAGTTTATAAGTATTACTGTCGTCAAGCTGTTCGTTCATCTTTTGAATGTACAGGGATTTAGGGATCGCTACAGTCGTGTTGCCCTTGTCTGCTTTGACAAACATCAAGTCAGGGTGGGATCTGCGGAAGGCTTTAGTTTCAGCTATTTTTTTGTCAAGATGTTTCAAGCTACTCGGCATAGAAGGTTTATTCTGAAAGCTCATCAATTCATTCGTGAATTCTAGCCTCGCTTCATTTCTGAACTCCTGGGGTATATGTAAAATGTTAGACTCAAAATGTGCTATAAGCTTGTTTGCTGGGACCCTATCATTCTTAAACGGCAGCCCGAATTTGGGGCCTAATTCTACGACTTCAGCTACATTGTTCGGTATTTGTACATCGCTAAGGTTGACCAGCCACTTCTTATGAGAGTTGAGTGGAGGCTTGCTGTTATTTTCTTTTTGCGAAATGAGTCGCGCTAGTTTGTTAATATTAGCTGATCTATGCTTATCGAACAGAGCATCAAGTTTGCGAGACTGAGTTTCAAAAAACTTATGGACCATGCTAGGTGAAAGAATAGTTGTGATAGAGTCCTTAAGGCGTGTTAAAAGTTTTTCAGATGAAATGATAGATGCATGTGCATCACTGATTTCTAGATTTAATAAGAAAGATTGAAATCTTGTCATGACGTGTTTGAATTTAGTTCTTGACTTAGACAAATTAAAATTAAAATTGCCCAGATAACAATCGTGCGACTCACGCTACCCTCATGTCGTGAGTGTCACGTCATGCGAGTGAAAACGCAGGATTTGTGATAGCACGACGTGATGGATGTGAAGTGTGAGCGCACTGAGACGCATTTCGCTATCACGTATGCTATCACGCCGTGCCAGATAAATGCGACGCACAGTGTGAGTGTATTATGAGAGCGACGTGAAATCACTTCGTTGAAAGTACAAAATCGTTCTGTTTCAACACAATAGTGTGAAATGGAAATGGTCCGTCATTTGCAATGCAAATAATGCGAAGGCATACTTAAATAATTGGAAATACAAATCCCAAAAAACTTCCAGGGTCTAATAGTTTAGAAGCATCCATTCTCGTAGTCCAGGTCCTTCGCTTCGTAGTTCTTGTAGTCCAGGTACTTCTCCTCGTTCTTCTCGTAGTCCAGGTCCTTCGTTTCGTATTTCTGGTAGTCCAGGTCCTCGGCTTCGTAGTTCTCATAGTCTAGGTACTTCGATTCGCATTTCTCGTAGTCCAGGTCCTTCGCTTCGTATTTATCGTACTCCAGGTCCTCCGCTTCGTTTCTACAATATCTATTGTTCATCAATAATGACTTATGAAGCTGATGAATTGGATTACGAAAACTATAGAGCGGAGGACCTGGACTACGAGAACCATGAAGCTGAGGACCTGGACTACGAGAAATACGAAACGAAGGACCTGGAGTACGAGAAATACGAAGCGATGGACCTGGAGTACGATAAATACAAAGCGAAGGACCTGGATTACGAGAAATACGAAGCGAAGGATCTGGACTACTAGAACTACGAGCCCGAGGACCTGGACCACGAGAACCACGCTGCCGAGGGCCTAGACTACGAGAAATACGAAGCCGAGGACCTGGACTACGAGAACTACGAAGCCGAGGACCTGGACTACGAGAACGGATGCCTATGCCGTACGAAGACATCTCCAGGTGAAGAATCGATCCGACGTGGGCACTGCTCAACTTACACTCTTGAACCGGCCCTGTCTTGGTCACTTTTTTTTTTATTTCTTTTATTTTTCACCCAGTAGCACACATATCCGATAGATGTTACATAGGATATCCTATGTGTGCTGTGTGGGTAATGTCGACGTTTTTTCCGTTTTGAAGGTTTTCTAGTCGAATGACGCAAAAAAAAGTTTTATACACCCTTCTGCTATTAAGAATTACAAAAGGGCGTAAGAGTGTACTTTCGACCTTTTTCCATGAGTCACGCGATATGTAAGCGAACATACATTCTACAGCTTTTTGTTATTCTGAGGCTTGACGACGAGCTGTTTGCTGTTATCTTTCATGGGCAGCAAGTTTGATGAGGCAGTGATTTAAAAAAATGTAATCGACGTAATTTCAAAAAAAGAAAAAAAAAAGTAAAAAAGAAGTGAATATTATAGTGATATAATTTGAGCTAAGGTCAGTCACCCCGTGGTAAGTACAGATGCGATGAATATATAAAAATTCCACATAAAATTCATGAATGACATGTGGTATAACACATCACCTCACTTTTTTATTACTTCCTCGTATGTTTTATGGGGCGTGTGGGGTACAGCTAACATCTAAAATATTGTCTAGTTGAGCGTTTTAAAGAGGCCGTGTTAATACTTCAGCAGTATGTAAATTTAATTCGGTCTTTCGTCTAAAATGATTAAAAATATTCACGTTAAAATAATTTTTGAGTTTAGAATTCAAGGAATTCTAGATCTCAATTTGGATAGACGTTCGAATAAGCTATTATGTTTGAAATATCAAATGACAGGCGCCTCATCAATACATGGATATAATGTTTAGGATGTTCTGAAAAGAAGATTCTGAATTGATGATTCTACCTGCTGAACGAAGACTGTGAAGCGCGGAAATAATGTACAATAAAAATAAAAAGGTTTCTGACCTCAGTTTGAGACATAAAAGAAGACGATTATCTGTAGTCAGTAACGAGAGGCGTCACAACGTTTATCACGACGACTCTGAATCTAGCTCAGATGCAAGCTTAGAGAATGATCCGTTTGAAATTCCTGCTCCTGCTCCAGATAATGATTACCAAAGTTCCTGCGAGGAACAGTCTTCCGATGACGAAGCCTCCGACAGTTCTCACGAGGAGGATAGCGATGAAAATAATGAAGAAGATAGCGAAGAAAATAACGAAGTAGATGAGATTCACGATGTGGAAAACCATGGTGGTGATATTCCTGTGGAAAATGTTGGGAGCGAAAGTTCAGATGAAGATGATATTGAACTGTTACAACAAGATGTTGGAAATTTGAGGAAGAGCGCTTTGAAAAATGCCTTTTTAGCAACAAATCTCAAACATAATCAAGGCAATTTATTGCTTAAAACGCTGAGGGAGTTCCCTTTCACTTTGGCTGCTCTTCCAAAGGACACAAGTGCAAAACTAGTGCAAAATTTGGTGACACGAAGGTTGCCAATATGTTATACTGTGAGTGATTGGAATATTTTTCTTTTGAAACTTCAACAGTTGCATTGTAACTGATGTATAAATACTTTCGCTTTTTCCTTTAGTGGCAGCAAAGAGGTGTCCCCTGTTCAGGGGCCCTGACACAAAAGAAGAATTCAAGATGGAGATGCAAGAAGTCTTACGCTCCACGAAACAAAGGTTTCGGAATTCATTGAAGAAGTCGCTGGCGATAGAAGTAGACGGAGATGATGAAAATCAAGAAATCTTAGGTAAAATTGGAAGATTGGAGCAGATGTTGAACATGAGTTCAGAAGACGAAGTTATCGACGGGGATGACTTGAGTGCAGATGACGACACTGACGACTAGTGGCGCATTTCATCAATCTATTCATAGTTATATCTTCATAGTTATATTGTTATCCATAATATTATAATTGCGAAAGTTTAGGTTTATTGACAACATGAACAGCGGGTGATTCCGAATCCGTGACTAATATTTTTACGGTTTCTACAAAATGGGAAACTTCCATCGAGCTGGCTATAATATCAAAACAAACTTTATACTCACAATTCTGTGGACTGGACAAAAAATATTACACTATTTTTACTATTTTGATGAAAGAAAGTAATTTAATAATCAAATTCATTTTAATTTCAATTTTTCTATGAATTGGGTGTCCGAAATTTTGGTCGCGAATTCAGAATCACCCTGTGGTTATGTGCAACTAGTCTCGCAAATTTGATCATAATATGTTAAATAACCATACATATATAAGGCTATATCATGTTCAAACTTTAAATATTCAAAATATATATCTATAATATACATTAATCTACATTACATAATAAATTAATTATTAATTAATTATTTAATTTATATTATATAATAAAGTTTATAAATATGCATATAATAAAAAGAAAAGTAAAGTTTGATGCACAACTGTTTTTATTCATTTTACGAGAGCCAAAATGCCATTTTAATAACTCTCATTCGACCGTCACGACGTGCGAGCCATATGCGTGGCATGCATGCGAGACTCATGACGTGCGAGTGCTATGCGTCTCAATTGATGACGCATCGACGCGGCACTATGCCTTCACGCCGTGCGAGTTGATCCGCACATCGTGAGGGCGTATACGCTAGCATCGTGCAGGCACTTTGTTATCTGGGTGTACAGTTCTATGCATTATACATGTATAATATATATGTTAATATATTAGTAATATTCTGTTTCATTATTACATATCCTAAGCTCATAGTATAAGAATATGTTCTTGTATATATAACTTCCAAAGTTTGGCTGTGTGTAGTATACCATATACTTATGCATAAAATAACAAAAAACGATTAAAAAAAAATTCAACGAAGCTGTGTCAGCGTTCTTAAATCTTTTCATATCCTCTCAATCACGTCTTTTAATTTTCTAGTCAGATTGCTGATTGCAATTCACTTATAATCCACGGTCCATATATTTCTCTGCGTTCTATTCTAACAAATATTAATTACCTTATACATCTTTGTTCATTATGAAACGAAGAAAACCGTATAATGCATTATAGATCTGAAATTGGCGAAAGGACAACAGTAATTTTTGTGATATTTCCAGAATATGATATATATACCAATATACACTATAGATATGCACTTATGGGTATACATGCATACATATATAACAATTATATTCAGACTATCGAATTGTACTCAGATTAGAAGTCGATTCTAGAAAATTTCAAATATTTTTACCGTCATAGTTAACCAGGGGCAAGTCCGATTCCACAATAGTTTGTTAGCTATTTTTATCTTGTTAGATTGGCTACATGCGAGTACGCGAAAATAAAAAAATAAAAAATTTGGTTAGATACTTATTAGATATTTTCATCTTGTTAGATACCTGCAAAACCAGATAATAATCATAATAATAATTGACTGGTCATTATCATTGATGTTATGATAGCAAACACTATATTTGTTCCTACGGTTACCATCGGTCCTTACCGACAGTGTACATGTTATCGACTGGGTAATGAAGCTATTGTCATGTATTTGACTATTCGGGCGAACGGCGATTCGGGAAAATAACGAATTCGGGAAAATGATGGATTCGGGAAAATGACGGATTCGGGAAAACAATGATTCGGGAAAACAACGATTCGGGAATTTGCTAGGTCGGGAATATGCCGATTCGGGAAAACAACGATTCGGGAATTTGCTAGGTCGGGAATATGGCGATTCGGGAAAATGACGGGTTCGGGTATACGCCGATTCGGGAAAATGACGGTTTCGGGAAAACGACGATTCGGGAATATAGTCTGTCGGGAATATGTACTTTCGGGAATTCGACGATTCGGGAAAATAACAATTCGGGAAAACGATAGCGTCCCTTATCGCAACAAACAACCTAGACGTACACTCAGTAGTTGTGGGTCTCCAATTATCAATTTTTTTTTTTTTTTAAACCAATGGCTTAACATCTAATTAAAGATCTGTAGCCTACCCAATTATCAATTAAGTACTGAAGTACAGTGGATAAGAGCGTTTTCATGCAAAATTCACAGTTTTATTCCCGTCTAACTATTCATGGGTTCGTCTAACTATTTTGGCTTTGAATCAAACCATCACTTTGGATGGTTTATATTTAAAGTGTTAGCACTTCAAATTGAAGTATGTCTATTTTATTAATATGAATTAATAGCTCGAAATTAGGTAAGTTATTGATTTTCTTTAATTATGTGGATCGTTCTTACCTTGTGTGGAGTTTGGAAATTGGTTGGTTCAAGAGTGGATAACTGCGTTGGTTTCTTCCTCGTTGTCTTCGTTGTTCTTTCTGCAAGAACCCTGGAGTCTTCGGAAGGTTGGTGAGGAAGTATTCAAAATGAAATGTTCGTATTTTTATAACTGCACAATAAGCTTTTTATTGAAGATTGGTACTTTTACGATTAAGTAGCGTTGATACAATTTTGGTGTTTTGAAAGTTTCACTGAATTTGAGTTATATTGGTTCTGGTAAATTGTCGGAATTGAATTAAAGTTGAGATTGAATTTAATAATGAATTGAAGTTAATGAAAAATTGAATTTAATATGATTAAGATTTAATTTGAGAATGAATTGTTGTAAAAAGATCTAAGTCTTTATAATTGGTTTTATCTGATTGAGAAAAAGTCGAAGTGTTAATCGTTTGAGTCTTAACACCAGAGTGAAATGACTTCTAATTCTTAAATGCAATTGACCAGTAGGTTGATGAGATTGGCTTCGGTAGATAGGAGCCGATCAGGATATCGTGCTGCAGAGTGCTCGCGAGCCCTCGAGTTAGGGTATATAAATGTGATGAGTGGGAGTAAGGGGGGTCCTTCCTTCGGTGGGGTACGCTTGTCACGTGAATCCATTATTCGTCTGGGATTGGTTAGGGGTCCGTTCTTATTTCGGGGGGAGTCGGTGGCGTAAATGACCGCTGACCGTCCTTCCTCCGTTCGTAGTAGTGTGTCCGTGAGTTTCTGGACTTTGTACACGGCCCGATGGTGTAGGCGACTGTCATCCCTTTTCTGTAGTGGTGTATACGTGAGGTTCCCCGGTCCAGCATTCATTTTTTGTCTTTTATAGGTTTGTCTCCGTCTTCTGCACGTGTCCGTCTTGAAGGGGTCTTGGGATTTTTAGCATTTGGCGCGTTGTCTTTTGTTATTTGTTCTTGTCTTTTGGGTAATAAGGGTTGTTGGGAATTTATATAGCTTCCTTTACCTAGGTTCGTTGCTTTTTGAGTTACATGTGTTCGTTCTCAAATGTCTTTCTCATTTTATGATTTTAAGGGTTTTTTCAGTGAAACTTGCTTTTGTAGGTACAGTTATTTATATATAGGTTTGTATAATTTTTATCTTAGGTTTATAGTAATTTATTATAATATATTGAAAGATTTGAGAATTCCTCCTTGGTTGATAATATGGTTAAGTAATTATGTACTTAATCTTATCCATGTTATGGGTTTTTGGGTGTTGAGTGATTTGTTTTTATCTAACATCCGTTCTTCATCTCTATTAACGTTATTTATCGCGAGGCGGTTAATCCTTTGTAGATCCATATATGGTTCCAGCTATCTTGAATGACTTATATGCTTATTACTTGCGTACTGCTCTCATAAAATTACAGAAAAGAAGTTGGTCGGGTATATAGTCTGGGTATATAGAATCAACAACAAAAGCACCTATGGTGCAAAAACCTTTCGCCAAGTGCAATAATGTGGTCCCTACTCAAAACGAAAGAATAAAAAGAAAAATGTCCACGTACAAAAGTATTGAAATCACATACAGTGCCAAGTACATGTCTTCTGTATACCATAAGTTAACAACAGAAACGTAAAGAGTCTTGTGCTCGTTCACTCGCAAAAAAAAATTTGGAGTCCGTGGTATTTGGCGGGCCAATATTGTTCTCTCGTACTTGTCTACGAAGGCCCGCCAAGTACCACGGACTCCAAATTTTTTTTTGCGAGTGAACGAGCACAAGACTCTTTACGTTTCTGTTGTTAACTTATGGTATACAGAAGACATGTACTTGGCACTGTATGTGATTTCAATATTTTTGTACGTGGACATTTTTCTTTTTATTCTTTCGTTTTGAGTAGGGACCACATTATTGCACTTGGCGAAAGGTTTTTGCACCATAGGTGCTTTTGTTATTGATTTCACTACTTTTTGTACAATTTTGTATTTCATACACGTATGTGTTTATAAATTTTTTTTTTTTTTTTTTGACAGTCGTAACATGTGTGTTCGTTTTTCATTAAGTTCTACGAATTGTTTCCTTATAATCCGTTATAATAACTCTATATGCCTGCAACGTGTAACCCTGCGCGCAAACCTCCTCCTTCATCGATATATATATATTTTATTTATTCATGTGGTTACGCGAAACAAGAAGTGAACACGAAAATAGTGAAAAACGGAAAAACAAGTACCGAGCTCTAAAAACGGCGCTGATGAAAAACGCAGCTTCCTATTGTCCACAGATTCATGGATATTTAAATATTAAAATAAATAGTTAAAAATATATAGGGCGTTTCACTTTGCGCGCACCAACTGCTAAGTTTTCGTCCTCCAGGTCCACCGCACCGTAGTTTCCGTTCTCTAGGTCGACCTCTACGTAGTTTCTGTCCTCCAGGACCACCGCCACGTAGTTAAGAACGTCGTGTGTACAACATCAATTGTTCATCAATAATTACTTACAATCGATCGACCTGGAGGACGGAAACTGTGGTGCGGTGGACATGGAGGACGGAAAATACTTAGCGGTGAACCTAGAGTACGGATACTACGTAGCGGTCGACCTAAAGAACGGAAACTACGTAGCGGTGGACCTGAGGGCGGAAACTACGTAGCGGTCGACCTAGAGGACGAAAACTATGTAGCGGTGGTTCTGGAGGACAGAAACTACGTAGCGGTCGACCTAGAGAACGGAAACTACGTAGCGGTGGACCTGGAGGACGGAAACTACGTAGCGGTCGACCTGGAGGACGAAAACTACGTAGCGGTGGTCCCGGAGGACAGAAACTACGTAGCGGTTGACCTAGAGAACGGAAACTACGTAGCGGTGAACCTGGAGGACGGAGATTACGTAGCGGTCGACCTGGAGGACGAAAACTACGTAGCGGTGGTCCTGGAGGACAGAAACTACGTAGTGGTCGACCTAGAGAACAGAAACTACGGTGCGGTGGACATGGAGGACGGAAACTACGTAGCGGTCGACCTGGAGGACGGAAACTTCGTAGCGGTAGTCCTGGAGGACAGAAACTACGTAACGGTGATCCTGGAGGACAGAAACTACGTAGCGGTCGACCTGGAGGACGGAAACTACGGTACGGTCGACCTAGTGGACGAAAGCGACGTAGCGGTGGTCCCGGTCACAAATAACGAAAGCGTATGATGTATGAAGACAACTCCCGGCGACGACTCCGTTAACACTCGGAATTTTTAAAAATATTATAAGAGCGCCATCTTGCAACTGATGTCACTGCTGTCTAGTGGTGGCCACTCTTTCCTCATTTTTATCCGCATAGCTTTAGTGAACTGTCAGATCTGGCTGAAGGAGGTGAAACGACGAACAAATTTTCAGACGAAACGGGTACTCGGAAACTTGAAATAATCATACCTCAGCTTTCCGTGCACTGATTCAATCGAAGTTAGACTCAAATGAAAGCTCTTGGTACCCACATTCTAGGATAAATATTCCAATCCCCTGGGACCTTATTCTGATTCTGTATCACGCGTGATAACAGAGATTTTCCATCTAAAGCGGCTCCATGATTGGCCTAAACGACGTTTATCACCGTTGTCACCGATGAAAAAAAAATCAGAATAAGGCCCCTGGATATCGCGAGAAGAAAGAAATTAGGAAATACTGTTTCCCCACCACGCCGTTTAGCTGCCGTTCGGGTATATAGACTCGGTCGAGTCTCGCGCTTTTTTTATTATTGCTCTTGGCGTGAGACTCTACCGAGTCTCTTGATACATACATAGAATGATTGTGTTGGTATAACTGTGTAAATTCATCAACCTGTGTGATATGACCGGCGTCTCCGTTTTGATCTAAGAATGGAGAGCACGATGTACAGTCATGTGAGAAATTCCCAATATCTTTTAGAATGTAGAATGGTAATACAACAATATAATTATGAGAGTATTTTAGAATAGGATTATCGTAAGTAACCAATTTGGTAAATAATGGATCATTCTATCAACTGAGTACCTCTCGTAATTATTGTCATACTATTACAGGATGTATAGTACCTTTTGGTAGATTATGTATATAATGGATATAATATTGTAATTGAATATTCGAAAGATTATAATTGTTCAATAAAAGATTATAATAATATATACGATTGAATATAGCATCGTAATTGGATTATTAGATAATTATATAGTTTGCAATCGCAAAAATATAAGTAGTACAATAATGCAGCATTCTGAATAGTAAGGCTGAAGTTATTGGTCATTTGATTAATACTATAGAATAATGGATTATTAGATAAGGAGTAGTAATATAGTAGTCTAATATTCGAATGGATACATGATGATTATAATATTCGTCAAGACTACGGGTTGCTGAGTGTACCCTTAATAAATTGGTTATATGTAATTTAGTGATTATACGAATAGCGCCACTTGCTGCCGCAGCAATTCACGTCATGAAAATGCAGTCTGATTTTCAAAATTCGACATGAGCCGATCAGTTTTTCTCGAAAATTTCATTGTATACGTCGCAATTAGATCAATTTTGAATGATTCATTGTTCACGGAATATGACAGTAATCGGATTTTTATATCTAGTTGTGATTTATTTAGTCAATTACTTATATTAACTACTTACTATTGAAGTCGGACTTTATTGGACAACAAATTTTTTTATTTTTTTTATTTTTTTTTAATTTAATCATTTCTATTTTTTTTTATTTTTTATTTTTTTATTTTACTTTATAAAGGTTGTAAATTTTGAAGTGTAGTGAAGCCACCCTTTTATGAACTTAATAATTTCTCGGATAAGAAAAAATCGTGCTACAAATTCGAAGGTCTGAAACTTTTGACAAAGATACTCACGAATGCATTAATTCAAAACGATTGAGCTATCCATAATAACGTATTTTACACAAGTGTTTCTAAAATTACTAATAGCAATGTATTTATTCAAAATGAGTAGAATAAAAAACGACACATTAGATACTTTTATCTTTAAAGAATAAACAATCAATTTGCTGAAATTAGGCCTTACGGATTATAGATCCCATCTATTATATTATACCTATATATCATCTATTCTTAACAATCAATTGGTAATTTCCCATCAATCCCATCTTTCTATACTTGATCTAAATTGAGGTTAACCTAACCCAAATCATATAGGTAAATTATTTCGAACATCTATCGCTCAATAATCTTACGTATTGAGCACTTTGGATTGTCAATTTTATAAGCGATTCCTTACCACGCTATAAAATAGACGTGATAGACTACTTTGTCCGAGTATATCACTGTTATTTAGCTTTTCATCTAGTGAGAAATTTCATTACGATTGAATCGCGTTTGTCACGACTACAATTTGGTAAAATACCTAAAAACATCAGCTTCGCGCATGCGCATTGCGAGTTTATTTTCCCTATATCACTGTATCACCGCGTGATAAAAAGTCAGAATAAGGCCCCAGGTCATATTGTTGTTCCTCGTAATTAACTAATAACTTTTCAGATCCAAATAGGGATGTTCGATCTTCCAAAAAAAATCGATTTCGGGATCGATTCTGAATCGGATGTCTGAGAATCGATTCTGCAAAAAATCGGAACGTGAAAGATCGATCTTGCGAAAATCGATTTTTTTGTATTATCCGGTGTCTAAAAGAAAAAACGAAAAATCTCAAGCGTACGCCGATGAACTAAACTGCACTTTCTGAGTGAAAAAAAGCGTACATATTCAACCCTTCAAGGCCGAAGCATCTTTTCTGGTGGAAACAAAAGTTTCTGAGTTGATGAGAGATTTTTTTTCTGCTGGAAACTGGAAGTCGGAACCCAGATACGACTCAAAGACAAAGAATCGATTCTGGTCTAGAAGAATCGATTCTCAAAAAAATCGGACGCCAGAGAATCGATACAAAAAATCGATTTTTCGCGTCGAAAAGATCGATTCTCCTGAAGATCGATTCAGAATCGAACATCCCTAGATCCAAAGAAGCTTGAGCTTTGACAACATCTAGACTCCATAGCTTTGACTACTACTTTTCTTCCTTTTCGTCAGCGTAATTTACGGTTAGCTGTCAGACGATTTCATCTGAATCATTTTAGGCGACTATTTCGTTTCGCGGAAAATATGACGA
Organism: Tenthredo mesomela; assembly: GCA_943736025.1. Classification (NCBI taxonomy): domain Eukaryota; kingdom Metazoa; phylum Arthropoda; class Insecta; order Hymenoptera; family Tenthredinidae; genus Tenthredo; species Tenthredo mesomela. The sequence goes on from OX031013.1 coordinate 34,017,078, forward strand.
AAGGATTATAAATACAGTGAAACAATTAGTAGCAAATGTTGTCTAGGTTTTTCAATCATCCGACAGCGGAAAGTTAGGTTAGTTGCCAGCCGAGCTAATTGAAATGTTAATCATTTAATTTGGCAGAAAGTACGGCGTAGTATGATCAAAAAAGGGACATTTAATTAAAAGCCATCTTTTTTTTGTCATTTTCAACCCTAAATTTCCATTTCATACATCCGTCAGCGGAAGTTCAGATTCGCGTCATTTGACGATTAATAAAAAATAAAAAAAATTGCAGAGGAAATGGATCCAAGGGAAATTTCCCAGGTCCAATCCGACCAGTCATATGGGGGGATAACGGGTGGCAGGGGAAATTCCCTAGGACACACAAATTTCCGGGGAAAATCTGTGCCGCATATAAGATTTGTTTTAATCTTTCCGGATCATCGGTTGACTATCAAACGTAGAAAAAGCATTATCAAACACCAGCAAACGACCAACAATCTAGTGCACCAGTGATAAATCGAATTCCATAAGCCATATAGCTACATAGGCTGTTTTGTTTTAATTTTTATTAATCAACGAATCGCTATCAAACGTCGCGAATACGGTAACAAACACCAGCCAACCACCAACAATCGATTGCACCAGTGATAAATCGAATCCCATAAGCCATATAGCTACATAGGCCGTGTTCGGGGAGTCGCTTTTAGCGCTGTCAGTAATCTTGTATCTCTGTCACACTTCTTGATTTCCCCAAGCTCCGTCTCTCTCTCTCTTGATTTTCAGCGCTTTAAAGCGCTTTAAGGTGCCACAGTACCGGAAGTCAATTCTCAGATTTTCTATAGATATATGTCATACCGAGACGTCAAATACGAGGAATTTCGTCGACAAATTGAGCCTTATTTACGGGACGCAGATAGGTGAAATAAGTTTTCCTGAAACAAGTGTGTATTCCTACGGGGCGCTTACTCCCTGTGTTGAGTGATAGACGTTTTAATCTCCTGGATGCGGCGAAAATACGACAAGTCGGTAATGGCCGGATTCTGATGCCGCCATGTTGGATATGTATAAACGACCCAGTGTTGCCAACCGTACGATAATTATCGTACACGTACGATAATTTAAAGCTGGGTACGATTTACGATAACGTGCGTACGATATACGATAATTGTACGATAAAATAGAAAAGGTACGATAATGTATTTTTTTTTAATTATTATTGTATTATTATTCTTTTCGCATTGGCGGTACGGGAAAGATCGAATCATATTCGAAGGTCGATCTGTCGGAGAATCTCAAATCTCGATTCTCGCTGTTTGTACTGGACCAGTATAAAAAGTACGAAATGATACTGCGATGAATAAAAATATTACTAATGAGTGGAATAGCTATTTATGTATCAAGTCCGAAAAGTGTCACAATCCGGAATGGGTAATTTCTAATATGAGCCGATCTTTGACTATATAACCCTGGACTGCTAATGCCCCCCACTATTCCCATAAGCCGTATGCGAAGCCGATGTTTCCAACATCTACCCCACTCCTTGGACTTCTCGGCAGTCAATTCCGCGGGAAATTTGAATGAGTACTTAGTATTTTGGATGAACACAGGACAAAATAAGAATAGTTTACTAAATAATATCATTGATCAATGTCGGAATAGTAAAAATTTTTAATAAATGAAGCATATTATGAGTTACGAAAATCTAGGAAACGTTTACGTAAGTTCTTAATATTATATACAGGAATATAGAGTAATAAATTGGTTTCAATGTAATTTTTACGAATTGTTTATTGGCCCGTGAAGATAATTTTTTTTTTTTAATTCTCGTGTCTTGGTATTCTGAAATCAGTATCCGGATAAAAATAATAACAGAGCGATATGAAAAGATTTTCTCTTCAGAGAAATTTGAGGTTATGAGTGAAGTCACTTGAAGAAAGATACGGCTGATAAAACAATAGCGAAACAATTAAACTCAGTAGTTCTGAACTCGACCGTTGACTGCCTGTAGCGCCACATCCTGACAACACGCCTGAAGTTAGCGTTAGCAGTCCAGGGTTATATAGTCAAAGGAGCCGATCGAGTGTGCTGTGTCACAGAAGAATGAGTGTGAATTTATCGCTCGAGCGCAGCGAGGGCGATAATTCACACGAGTTCTTCTGTGACACAGCAGACTCAGAGGCGAATTTTGGAAATTACCCATTCCGGATTTGACACTTCTCGGACTTGGCACATACAATATTTTATGCGATCCGTTGTTTGAAAGTTCACTTTTTGGAAAATCAGTGTTATACTCACTTTAGTTTCTAAAATTACTGGTGTTATTGCATCTTTCTGTATCAAAACGTTTGGACTCAGACATTTGACATTTTCAGACAATTTGGTTTATAATGTGTGAACGTAGTAAAAAATAGCCTGACTATGTTTATTTTAATGAAACATGTTCATATTGTACGATAATATTTTCATTATAGGCTCCTGTCCTATAATATTTCACTATATTTCAGTGACCTGAAATTGGTCACTTTGCGGCCTAAATCCGATGCTCAAAAAGTGAACTTTCAAACAACGGGTCGCATAAAATATGTTCTTTGTTGATTGTTTCTCCATTTTATTGCCAAGTACCAACTAATTTAACTTTGAAAACCTTATCAGTACGCGCACTCTATCAAAAATGTATCTTGCTGTATCAATTGAAGTACCGATAGTTGGTACGATAATTTTCTGCCAATGTACGATAATTTCCGCCCCTCCGTACGATCACGGCTCATTTCAGGTTGGCAACACTGAAACGACCTGTCACTTTTATTTATTCGCAATACACATTACTGGGTAATCTACGCTGAAAATCACTAAGTAAGCGCCCTACAGATCAATTTAAGCTTTTATAAAAAAAAAATACCTGTGGAATTCGTTTCCTCGTTTGGGCTCAATTTGTCGACGAAATTCCTCGTATTTCATGATTCTGACGTCACAAAATATATATAGGACACGCCAGTACTGTGGCACCTTAAGGTGGTTCTCCAGAGAATGGGAGTATTTAGGAAATGCATAATTTTTGGATTTTTCGAAAATAATCATGACATCTCTCAACTGTGCAAAAAATTATGGGCGGTTATCGATTAAATAGGAAAGAAAAACGAAATTGAAAATGTATTTTTTGACACGCAACCATAGGGCGGATTCGAATTTTTCCAGCTTCTCAGCACTTTAATCGAATAAATTTCATACTTGACGATTTACAATGTTTGCCAAAATTAACCTATACTTAGTACAGAATATGACGATCCCGAATATCACACGAAAAGTTGAGGTCATCGAAAGTTTCAAAAAGATATCAGTCGTTGAAGTGCGGAGATAGCAGAATGAACCGAGCTAAACGCGTTGATCTTTCGGCGTGGTCAGATTTGGAAACGTCGCTTCACGTCAGCTGACAGCTGGTACGGTTATACATACGAGTAACGATGTGGGGAACTAGATGCACGAGTTATGCGTTAGGAGTTAAACTTTATATATAGAAATTTCAATCACATCGAAAACATGAATCATATTCCAATTGAAAATAATACAATGATTATTTATCAAATATAATATTTTTTCAGTTAGTTTCGATATAGTTTATTTGTAGGTTACGTGATAAATAATTCGAATTCTTCTCATATAACAGTGATCTTTATATGTTGACAAGTCGTAACTGCTGAAGGATATTTTGTATTATTTTTGGAGATTTGGTGACTCTTGGATGTCCTCCAACATCCTCTCCTAGCAGGAGCTTGATACCTTCCTCACCGTCTTTTTGAAATGATCGTTCGAGCAAGTGTTTTGTAATTCCAGCTTTTGCCATTTTGGACTTCATGTTAGATGATATATTTTCAAAATTGTTAAAAGATGCTCGATTCGAAGCATGTATCACAGACATCTTGTGTGCCTGTAACAGTTCCGATGTGCTTACGGAGTAGCTCTTGATCAAGTCACTCGACACGCCTATTCGTTCAATAAGTTTTTGCAGTGTTAAAACATCTTGCACAGCATTATGAGCTCCTTGCAGATCATCTTTATCGAGGTAATCTGCAGCCAGACCTTGTTGAGTAAAATTTTTCTTTTCGCTTTTTCTTTGGGGTAGAATATTTTTGAAAATTTTCAACGTGTCTGCGAACCCTAGCACAGCTGATTGAAATTCCTTCATTAGCCCTAAGTTTGAAGCTAGTGCCATTATCAATGGAAAATCACATCTGTGGAGAATTATTTTATGGTTAATAATTTAATTCATTTATTCATATGATTTGAACAAAAATCATCAAATACCTTGAATCGTTATGAGCCACAAGTATGACTGCGGGCCCTTGTTTTTGGAGGAATGTCAAAAAATTCAAAAATGCAGTCCTGACTGGCATTGTTTGTACAACAGCTTTATTCAAAAATAACACTCCACCAACTTTCGTTAATCCGATTACAGCCGAAGCCTGTGCTGATATTCCATTTGAAGGAAGCATGTAAACGTTGAAAGTTTCATTTCTGTGACAAGCGCCGATCTAAACAAAATTATTATTTTTAGATGCGTTTCAAACAGTTGTAAAGAACATAAGATTACCTGGCATATTTGAGCAAATTTTCCAAGTCCACTAGTCTCCAAGTCGAAGCAAATGATTGTCGCATCCCTATAATCTACAGGATCTAAAGAATAAATTGTAAGATATGAATTGTCTTATGTGAACATGGTTCCCACGCATTACAAGATTTGTGATCACATCGGAAGGATATTTATTTATTCATTTATGTATTTATCAGGGGAGGGATCCCAACGCGTCAATTATTATTCTCAAGTTGTCAAATACAACCATTACAAACACATGTTCAATATCATCACAGTCATTATAGTACTCACCACCGAAACTATGACATTATTATTATTCATCTGGAAATAACTTACCAGAACACACTGGATTGTCTATAAACTCTGAAATGCTACTCAGACCACATTCGGATTGGTAAGTAATGCCTTCGCGTTTCTGTAGTGCAGCAGTTCTCGATGATCTCTTCTTTTTTGCAAAGAGTCTTTTCTTCTTAATTGCAATGGTTTGGCTTTGTTTAGCTTTGAGTATTCGTCTTTTATCCTTTGCCTCGCGAAATTTCAAAGTATGTTTACCAGGAGATAGCTGCAATCTGTCATAAACTTGAACAATATAAGGTAAAATGCCCAGTACTTGGACAGATTTTCCGAAACAATATGTAACGCTGACGTTTTAAAGCTAAAATGCAGTGAGTTTGATATTTTTGTTATTCTAACATATGATTTTGCGTATTTAGAGCTTATTTGAAAAAAAAAATGGTTTAAAACGAGCTCTTACACACTAAACAAACTGCATTTTAAAACATGTTAATATACCGGAGTAGTTGGACAGCCATTTTCGATTGACGCAGTACTTGGACACTTTTGAAACCATAAGTTGGACAATGTTGTAATACATGGACACGTTTGAACCTAATATTTGGACAATAGTGTTATACGCGATTTCGGTTGGATAAATTATAATTATAATAAGTACGTAGCGATTAAATAAGGGTGATAAAAGTAATAAATGGTAATACATTTTATTATTTCATTTTTTTTTATCAAATTTTATTATTCTTTTACAAAAATAATGCACTTATAAGTAAAATCAATAAGTTAATATCAATAGCATTAATTTTTTACACCGTTTTCATCACACTTTTCTTTTTTTATTTTAATTTTAGTTTGTAAGAAGTCCATTTCTTCAGCAATCAATGAATTTTCCAATGCAGCTAAGTCGGCATTCAACTTGTTTAACTGCTCTGTTAAGGGAACAATATTCTCTTTGTTGTTTTTCGATTTTATTGACCTTTTCAAGTTCTGTATTTGTGACTCAAGTTCTTTCTTATTTTGTTGTTTTTTCTTTTTACTTTCATTATATTGTTTAACAACACTCGTTTCTTTTTCCCTCATAGTTTTTGCTCTTTCACGTTCTTGTTTGTTTAATAAAATTTGTTTCTCCTTTTCCTTTTTTTCTGCTTCCTTCTGTTGTAATGCTACTAATAGGTCGTCAACAACAGCTACAGACGGGGTATTCGTAGATGTAGCTTTTTTTTTCTTCTTGCCAGTAAATGTAGGTACAGGGAAAAATTGGACCAACTTGGGCGGTATATGTAGTTCAGTTTTATTTCCACTTGAACCTGGAATGAGAAAAAAATGTAATCAAACGCAATTTTCGATTACAAGAATCTGCATGATGAAATACTCACAAGTACTGGAGTTAGATTCCCCATTGATGCCCAGGTTGATGGTTTCGTCATTTTTGGTCACATTTATAGGATTGTTTTCAACCAATACAGGAATTCCAGACACAGGGCTTGCTTGTTCTAAAGTATCAGTCACCTTACTCACAGCAACTTTATCAGAATCATCAGAGTTTTCTTGATCCCCATTCAAAGTATTATTAAACTTGTTAGTCATCGTTGAAGTCGTTGTCAATTCCTTAATCTCTGTAAATAACAAAGTATTTATTAATAAAGCAGTGTGTATATATTATACCTTTTTGCAATCACAAATTTTTACACACCTTCGTTTGACATACTCGAAGAATGAGAATTACTTGATTCTTTATTTGAGTTACTATTATTAGAATCTTCAAATTCCTGTGGATTTGTATTGTCTACATCAACTACAATCCTATCACTGTCAGTCTTATCTGTGACATCTGAATTTTCCTTCACGACAAGCTGACTGTCGACTGAAAAGAGACATTTGGTATGATTAAGTAACTCATTAATTGATGTATGACATAATTTTATTATAAATAAAATTGATCAAACCTTTGGCATCTAAATTGCTTGTTACCTCAGTAGGTACAATTGTGTTAATTGATGAGGTTTGGTTGCTTCTGCCCATGCCATCATCAATTAATGTTACGAGTGTAGCTGTTATACGATTACCTAGTTCATCGTACAACTCAATTTCAGATTCTTGTGCTGGCAATCCAGCTTGAATTGGGTGGCCACTGTCAGGGAAAACCTGGAAATCGCGGAAATTTCAGGGAATTTTCCAAGTGTCAGGGAAATCAGGGAAATGTGAAGGAATTTAATATTAGTTAGGGAAAGTACAAAATATCATATCTATTCAAGAAAAAACGTGAATGGGCAAACATTTTTTTTTCTACAGACTGCTGAATCAAAAATTATGGGCGAACACTTAGTTACTATTTTTTACGAGGCTGAAGCTAGCAATGACATTGAAGTCTGCATCGTTGGAACGCAACGAACTCCGAAAAAAAAATAATTTAAATATATCAATTTACCAAAAATGATCCTACTATGTTTGAAAATTGAAAACGGCTAGAAATAACTTGAAAATGTTAATAAACCTAGTAGGATCATTTTTATGCTATGTATATTTTTTTTAAATTTACGTTGAATTTCGTTGCGTTCCAACGATGCAAACTTCAATGTCATAGCTAGCAGCCAGAGTTAGCAGCCGCACGCTGCTGCGCAAAGGTGTTCAACGTTGAACGCCTATACACAGCAGCGATCGGCTGCTAACTCTGGCTGCTAGCTTCAGCCTCGTCTATTTTTTCACAATTCTGATTAGTTTGTCAGGGAAATTTTTGAAAATATCAGGGAAATGTCAGGGAATTTTTTTCGTCAGATTTAGTGGCCACCCTGTTGAATAGTTTGTTCAATGCTTCGAGTCATACGATAACTCATATGAAATGAGTTGTCACGTACTGTTTCGATAGCAGATAAATCCAGTTGGTCGTTAAGGCAGACAGAAGCATCTAGCATGGTATCGTCAGCTATTTTAGGTGTGATATCAGTTGTTCTTCCCTCAGTCAAATTATCATGTGGGATTTGTTCATCAACTAGTGATAATCCGTCAATCACTGTAGATTCAGTTGAAGGCGCATCACACATTTCTATCTCAACCCCTTGAAGATGGGAGATTATGATAACAATTGAAAATACAAATTTGAGAAGATAGAAGCTGTATATAATAATTATTATGAGGTTTACTCACCACTAAAAAGTTTTTTTAGTTTACGCCAAGATTCAAACAACGCAACATATGCCTCAGCACCGTTCCATTTGCTTTCCAATTCAGCTTGCTTAAAAGATTCTAGTACAGCTGGAGAAATAATTTTCTTTTCAAAAATATCTAAAAGCTCTGCATTTTTTGCAACGCTGTTTTGATCTACATGGGTTGAACGTGGTTCAACACTTGAATCTGTTTTCTTCCTTTTTTTGCTTAAAATATTATAATTAACTGCGTTAGCGTCAAATGGATACAAGCCACAAGCTCTGAAACCATTTTTAGCAGCTGAAGTGAGATCATGCGAATCCAAAGCCATTTTCAAAACTGGAGCAAACATGTGTTTCTTAACATCAATTACATTATTGTCAATTCTCCATTGACGTAGAACTTTCCTGTATGAGTCTTTCAATGGATGAAATATGGCAACATCCAATGGTTGGATGATATGTGTTGCATTTGGGTAAAGTACTATTAGTTCGATCAGATAGTCTTTACAAAACTTGAGTAGTGGCAGCGTCATATGTGAGCTATGACCATCTACATACAAGATGATAGGAAAAACATAATTGTTTTCTTTTAGCCATTTGTAAAATACATTACTTATGTAGCTATAAAAGCTTTCCGCTGTCATCCAGCCACGCTCCGTATTCCCTACACTCCAGCCTTTTGGTATTTGGTCCAATGTACTTTTCTTTGGCGACGTTTTCAAATCAAACAGAATCATGGGAGGTGGCATTACTCCAGAAGCAGCAGTAGTAAATAATACTGTCAAACTGGCTTTCTCATTACCTGATACTATTTGATATGGTGCTTTGGTACCTTTCTCTGTAATTACTTTATTGTCCTTAGGAACAAGCATAAAAGCAGACTCGTCTAAGTTAAAAACTCGGTGTGGTTCTACGTTTAGCAAATTTTTTTCCTCAAGGTATCGTTTAACTTTTGAAAACCACTCTCGAAGGTCTTCTTCAGTGACGGCTGCTCTGGTACAGGTAAGGTTTTGTGCGATTCTGGTGCTTAGATTAGGATGTCTCTTCATGAAAGCACGATACCAGTGCTGCCCAGGACGATTGTTCTTGAAAGGTGTGTTAGTTTTATCGCTACGAAGGTAGTTTTGCACACAATCGAGGAGTCTTGATTTAGTCACCGGGAAACCACTATCTGCACAGAATACTATCCACAGCTCAATGTTTCTCTCATCTTCCGCACTCAATATAGTCCTTGGTCCCTTTCTACACTCAAGTGGTACCTGATTCTTTGATTTTAAAAAGAGTGTACTTTTTGGTACCCCAAAATTGTGAGCGGCTTGGCGTATAGTCTGTCCTTCACCCATTGCATTAAGAGCAGCTTGTATGCTCTCAATACTATAATTTTTTTCATTTTTTTTTTTTTTTTTTGCGAGAGTTCCATGGCCACCAGTTTTATTGTTCTTCTTCTTTTGAACTGTTTCTGTTGCAGCACGTTTTCTCGTAGCCACCATACCAGAAACTCAGATTGCAGATTTTGAGGTTAGGTTGTAAAAAGGTGCGAAAGTATTTTTTTTTTTTAGATGTTTTACCCTCGAATAAGTTATTGTTGATGATAATTTCACAACACTGCTACAATAAATCACTTTTTACTACAATTCTATAATGAAAATGATATAAACAAATTGATGAAAGCATGTGTCCATGTACTACCTTGGTATATCACTGTCTATGGCCTGAAGTTGGACGCCAATGCCGCGCTTGTCCAGCTACTACGATTATCGAAGGTATACTTGGACAACTGATTTTCGATTAAATAATTATTTTTAACACAATATTGTATTGGGAATATTGTATATTTACATAAGAACTATAAAATAAGACCATTACTTATATATATAAATCCATCGCGCTAATTGCTGTAATACTTATTCAATTATGAAAAACATAAAAAAAGAAAAACAATTACCTTGCTCTTGTGGGGCTTGAGGTAAAATTTAAACTTATTCGTTTGTATTAAATTATGTGAAAAATTAATAACAAATTCTAGTATGTTATTGACAATAGTTTTAGCAATACTAATCGATTTTGTTTTTCGATGTTATGTTTTCTGATTTACCATAATAACTCAGTTTTTGGTGTCCAAGTACAGGTCTAAATTTCCGTTTTGTCCAAGTATTGGGCATTTTACCTTATTGACATCCAATATTCTTCTGACAGACTGCAGCTGCGACTCGGAAATTTAAAGACTCCGATCCTGAATAGTATTTATTCTTAGGACTCTTGCTGGCAACTATACTATTAAAGGACTCATTTCCTTGGCTCGATGCACAAGGAGCTATTTTCTCAGAGTTATTAGCAAAGCGTATGAACAATGTTTCCAATGAAGCTCGCAATGTTGTATCAGTTAAAGGTTTTCCATGTGGTAGATTTTCATGGACATAGGCATCTCCGATTTTTTTGTAACCGCACCAGTCTCCGCATTTTTCATGGTCTCCAAATGCGTGAGGAACTACATTAAGTAATGCTGATCCAACTTTTTCAGCATTTCCAATGTTTTGTTTCACAGCGCAGGCAAAACAATTAGAGAAGTACTCTATCAGCTTCGGTTTCAATTTTATTGCATAAAATGCATTATTCACGGATTTGGCTGCATGATTGAAATCCGACCATTTTTCAATATTAGTTGAAGATTCTCTACGTACTGCTGCGATAGTACATGAATCATCATCCCCTATCAATACAGATACCTTTGCATTTTCTTCTTTCAGCATTGCGTTCTTATTTATTAATTCAACAGCCATGTCTGGTTCCATTGCCTTAGCAGTTCCAGTGAAATTCACTCGGCAGTCGTGATCGCTCTTCTTGTGCCCAAGATGACATAATCGGCACTGTTTGCTTCGAGTACAATATGAGAGTACTTTCTTTGAAAAGTATCCAGTTATTGAGCTGTGACCTGTGTGAATTAGTTCACTTGTTGATGGGTATAAACACATAAACACATGTCTAATTATATTCTTACCAGATAAACTATTGTATGAACGTCCTGTTCCTCGCTGTTGCCAGCCAGCGTCAAATGATACTGTCAGATTTTGTACGGGACTCAAATCGTTTTCAATTTCTACGTCTGTAGTTCTGTTGAAGTACACAGAAACTACAGAAAATATTCTATAACTATTTATCCCATACGAGCAGTGATTGATTGGAAAGGGAACAGTGATCGGAATTGTGCGAAGGAATGCTTATTCATGAAAATCCTTGTGTTATTTTTGAATTCAATTGTGTAAATCATTTTATTTGTGTACATAATCACTACGTCGAAACTACAATACCTATTTACAATAATCCACTTGATGTAAAAACCTCAAAAAAGAATTGTAATAACATATTACAACTCAAAATTTAATATATGGAAGAAACATTTGATCAATGTCTATATCAAGGGCTATGAACCAGAAAGGCGGAGGATGTACTCTCAATATAATTTCAAAACGTTAACCTGGTATAACATTAGCTTACAGATCTTCAAGAGATACCTCCTTTGCCATCTGTTTTTCCAACAAAATACTTGCTTTACAGCTCTCTGCCGCTACAGCTTCTATCGCAGATCCAACAGCTCTTTCATAAATTTTGAGTGTCGTTGCAGACACAGTTGGTATGTTCAGTGATGATAAAATTGTATTTAACTGTGATTCACCTATACCTCCATCAATGAGAGCTGAATAATAAAGAAACATTAGCTGCACTTATTTTATCAATGATTTTTTTCTTAAATTAAATGAAACATGAATTTATTTGTACCAGCTGCTGTTTTACAATTGACAGGAAATAATCGTTGCGTCTGTTGATTTTTAGATGTATGGACAGTGTGAGAGCAATTGCATGATCTGCATTGAACTTGTAGTACACTGGCAAGTCCATGCTGAACTTCCTCTGTTGTATCTCTCAACGACAGGGGTTTATCACAATAGTCGCACCATAGATCCTTAGCCAATGTCAGTAGCTCGACGATTCTACCTCCTTGGAGAAGTTCTTTAGTCGACTCTTGTATCTGAGTGATTTACAGTGAATACACAATATAATATATTTATTTTGAGCTACTATACTCATATTACAATCTCAGATGAATGAGAAACTAATCTCTTCAACATGTTTGGTTACAGCGGTTACAGCTTTCAATATTTTGTCCCGTTTATTCTTATGTCTTGTTGTGACGAACTTTCCTTTCCGAATACCATGGCTACTTCGTACATCATACTTCGGCATTATTTTTTGTATTCACTAATATAAAAGTATATCTGACTTTTGTATACAAAACACTTTTATTGAAACGGCGGCAGACGACAGCAGACGACGCGAAAGGGATAGCGGTATTCGAAATAGATGGGAAGAGAAGGGGTACCCGAGTCGAAATTTAACGCCTCATTAGAACCTCAAAATTCTACCGTTGGGAGGTTTTTGAGGGTCTAGAGAGGTTTATTTTGTATGGGAATTGAAACCCTCTTTAGCGCCTAAAACCCGTAGTTACCAGACAAATGCAGCATTTTAGGGTCAAATGAGGATCTCACGAGAACCTCGCAAAACCCTCGCTACACCCTGCAGCGTAGCAGTGCACGGCTGCATTGAGGGTTAAATGAGGATCTCACGAGAAGCTGCTATCCCCGCCCCCTCCACATCTTCAGATTACGCAACGACAGCGATAAACTGCTGAAAATACATATATTCCTATAATTATCCAATAAAGTCTTCTTAAAAGCACATCATAATTTCGTACAGAACAAGCTAAGATGGGCTGCAAACGGAGGTTATTCGAATTCGACATCGGAGGGATCTATGGGATTTTTTCGAAAACATCGAGTTTGATATTTATCAAAATGATGCATAATGTCGCAAAATGATGTAATGAATAATGCAGCGGCGTCCCAATTTTAATTACTAAAATAATGCACAATAAGAAAAATTGCATCATTAATTGAGATCGGACTTTATGAGTATCAAAATAGGCGCTAAATTATTATTACGGATTGAAAAGAGGTTCATTTGTGCGCTATGAGTACTCAAGCGGGCGCTGAATTTCGACTACAGAGTTGTAGGTTGATAATAGGAGTTTGAGATCTAAACAGGATCTGTAGAGACGTTATGAGTTGGATGCTATGAGTATCAAAGCAGGCGCTAAATTTCGACTATGGAGGACTTGTAGGTTCAAAATAGGAGTTTGAGGTCTAAATAAGATCTAGAAACGTTGAGTTGAATCACTGATATATATTATAACTGGATAGCCGATCGCGTATGAAATATAGGCCGAAGCGTGAGGCCAGTTGAGTGTCATTTTTTTTGGAGTCCCGTGTATCGCCATCTGTGCTTGGCGGCATCAAGCTACCTATCAATTCATGATTTGATATCACAGTGATATATATACAGCATGATTCCCAAGTCACGGAAAAGATTTTACATGCAGATTCCTAATCGAAATCTAAGAATAAGTTCCTCATCAAAAACTTCGAGGGACCAGTCGTTCCTGAGTTATAGAAGGTTTAGTCCACCTCGTAGTTGACGTTGTCCAGGTGGTGAAACTGATGACTCACATTCCCCAGGTCTTTTGCTTCGAAGTTTTCATTTTAGTTGTCGCCAGGCAGGTGATTTCTGACTTCCAGGATTCTCACTACGTTTTTGACGTTGTCCAGGTGTTCAAACTGATGACTTCCGATCCCCAGGTCGTTCGCTTCGTAGTTTTCACTCTCGTTGTCTTCGAGTTGTTGACTTTCGTGCTCCAGGATTTTCGTCCCGTAGATTACGTTGTCTAGATGGTCAAACTGGTGACTTGCGTTCCCCAGGTCGTCCTCTTCGTAGTTTTCACTCTCGTTGTCATCGGGTAGTTGATTTCCGTCCTCTGGGACTTTCGTCACGTAGTTTACGTTTACGGGAAATCAACAACCCGATGATAACGAGAGTGAAAACTACGAAGAGGACGACCTGGGGAACGCAAGTCACCAGTTTGACCATCTAGACAACGTAAACTACGGGACGAAAATCCTGGAGCACGTGAATCAACAACTCGAAGACAACGAGAGTGAAAACTACGAAGCGAACGACCTGGGGATCGGAAGTCATCAGTTTGAACACCTGGACAACGTCAAAAACGTAGTGAGAATCCTGGAGGTCAGAAATCACTTGCCTGGCGACAACTAGAATGAAAACTTCGAAGCAAAAGACCTGGGGAATGTGAGTCACCAGTTTGATCACCTGGACAACGTCAACTACGGGGCGAACGACGTAGGGCATGAGAATGATCGACCGGACTATTTCAAGAATAAAAATTACGAAATAACAAACCGAAATTTCAGACAAAGTTCATACGACGCGGGCACTATCAATTTTACAGGATTTTACGTGGTTATGCGGAACAAAAAGTGAGCGCGAAAATTAGCGCTTGAAAAATGACCCTTTACTTGATCGGCCGCACTGATATCGGTAATCGGCCGATAAATAACTGTCATGCGAATCTATCGGGATAACCGACAGATGGCGGAATGCGGGACTCCAAAAAAAAATGGCCGCCTTGGAGCCCCAATAGGGCACATGAATTTTGGTCGATCGGCTATCCAGTTAGTATATATATCAGTGAGTTGAATGCTATGAGTATCAAAGTAGGCGTTAAATTTCGATTCTTGAGGACTTGTAGGTTCAAAATAGGAGTTTGAGGTCTAAATAGGATCTAGAGAACTTAAGTTGGATGCTATAAGTATTAAAGTAGGCGCTAAATTTCGACTCGGGTATCGCGACGTTGCCAAGTTCCCAAGCAATGCAGGTCCGTCTTAGGTCCGTGCATGAAATAATTTTACAGGATAAATACTAATTCGGAAAAATAGCACTGATAGTGAGCGTAATCCAATCAATAACGACAGATAATTTAATTTCAGTCAAAGATACATGTAAATTTTTACATTTTAGTCGGGCCCATGCTTAGGCCCAACAAAATACAGCACTTAGCTGGAGAACCACCTTAAGCGCGCTCCCCGAACACGGCCATAGGCTGTTTTGTTTTAATTTTTATTAATCAACGAATCGCTATCAAACGTCGCGAATATGCTAACGAACACCAGCAAACGACTAACAATCGATTAAAACAAGAATTAATCCAATCGGGTCATTTTCATACATCCGTCAACGGAATTTTAGGTTAACTGTCAGCCGAGGTAGTTGAAATGTTAATCATTTCATTTGGCAGAAATGACGGCGTAGCATGATCAAAAATGAAGACATTCAATTGAAAGCGATATTTTTTTAATATTTTCAACCCTAGATTTCCATTTCATACATCTGTCAGCGAAATTTGAAGTTAGGTGTCAGACGTTCATACGTGAAGATCATCATCTGACTCCTGTTATAGTGTTATATAATTACTTGATTTTATAACAAAATACGACGTAGTAATTGGAAATAAAGTCCGACAATTATGAGAAAATGTTTTCCGTTTTTTTTCAACCCTTTATGTCTATTCCATCAATCCGTGAGCAGAATTTTAGCTTAGCTGTCAGCCGGGCGAATAAAAATGGTCAACATTCTATTCCGCAGAAAGTACGATGAGGTGATTAAAAATAAAGTCGCACAATTAATAGTACCACTGATATATATACTAACTGGATAGCCGATCGGCCAGAATTCGTGTGCTCCACTGATCAAGAGACTCGGTAGAGTCTCGCGCCAAGTACATTAAAAAGAATTTTTAAGCGTGCGGCGTGAGGCTCGACCGAGTCTCTATACCCGCATGAGAGCTCTTCGGCCTATACGGCGATAATATTATCCTTATTTTATTGCGACTCGCGTTATACACGAGATTCAAATATTTATCTTAGAATATGGTTTCAAACAGCTTTCATTTAAGCCCAAATTTTATGCAATCGGTGCACGGAGAGCTGAGATCTAATATTCCGATTTATAGAAATGCTCAGTTTGATCAAGAATTTTCTTGGTCGTCTCCGTCTCCACGATGACGTCACGAGGCAGTTGTATGGGTATATAAATAACATAGAGAGGCGTCCCTTCTTTTCTTGGGCCCACGAAAAGACTTACGCTAGGCGGACGGGAAAATAATAGCGTTTTCCCGTCTAACTGCAAACAATATAGTCTATGGCAGTTAATAAACGATTCATCTGCATGTTCATCAAGCAGACAGCTGCGAATTATTACGATCTCTCAAAACTTTATAAAAACAGTAATGTTTGATATTGAAGTGGGCACAGACGAGGAGTAAAATATTGTTTCATTTACCCTCGACGTCTAAGAGACCAACAACAAATATTGCTTGTTCAATTAATCGTTTACCTTATGAGCACGAGCTTTTGAGGTTATGCGAATTCCGTCACATGGACTTATACTTATACATTGTAGAATGTAGATGTAGTTTATTTTTATTTATGAATGCAACTATCGGAGGAAACGGTTTTTTGGGGATTATTCAATTTTTTATCAAGTTACCGCCTGAGGAAGTCTGACAAGGGAACATCAAGAGAAAATGTTGAAGTTGAAAAATATTAGGATTTAGGATAGCATGACTTGATACAAGGAACGGCAAGGAGCCAAACCAAGAAATTCAAGTTCAAGTGTTGGATTGCAACGAGTTCTACTTCAAGCTCTATGTTAGGCTCATCTCTCAAGGCGCGTCTGCTCAGACCCAAATTGTGAGTTAACGTTATGCGTTAGATTCCGACGAGTTCTATAATCTATCTCAGTATCATCTAGTCAAAACGAGAGTGTAAGTCGACGTTGTGTGTTGGACTCCGATAGGCTTCATTGTACATTCCACGTCAACGTAGTGCTTTGACCTTCGGTGGAGATAATTTCTTAATCCACGTTTTACAAACAGCTCAGATTCTCCGCTTAAAACGATCCCAATCAAATTCAGATTAGTGCTATCACGACAAATGGTTAGAATGGAAATACTTATTCACTACTGAAGAAATGATCGATCGACTCCTTCTTTCTCAGATGATAGAGATTCTTATTTATACTTATTTATTCATTGTAGACTCAGCATATTTTCATTTATGAATGTAATAATTGGAGAAAAACCTCTTTTATAGATTTGGATTGTTCAATTTGGTAGTGGATCGCCGTATGAGAAGAGAGGATGATGAGGGAAACCGCTGAAGTTGCAAAATATCAGGATAGTGTGATTTAATACAAGAAACGGGAAGAGTCAGACGAATAGAGCAGGATGCAAGTGTTCGACTTCAAAAACTTCCAGTTTATGCTCTACGCTAGTCTTGCATCAATAGGCTTAATCCTTTCGATACCTTCTGTTCGGACCCGAATTTGAAGTTGACGTTATGAGTACGGGACGCATACATGTTCTTTTTGCAGAGGACCTAGCTGCATGAAAAAACAATCTACCTGAGAATTGCAATACAGATATCTAATATTTAAATATATTTAATCATGAGCAGCAACTATAACCCTGCGTGCAAGTAACTCCGCCATTGCCGTCCCAAGCTCAAATGAGACCGTGGAAGGGCATAGGCGCAGAAGGTTTAGACGTTGCAGGCATATAGAATTTTACCGGATTCTAATGAAACCATTTGTAGAACTTAATAAAAGAGCACATGTTACGTCTGTCCACAGAAATTTAAGGCTCACAGAAAAGTATGAGCATACGTGTATATTATAACATTATTTTCATTCACTTGAAATTATACTACTACATTTAACATTGCTGCTTTTTGAGGGATTCGGATGATACAAAATGCATCCGAACATGTATTGAGATGTTCATAGATACAATTGGCAGAATGCTGACAACTGAGCGAGCTTTGCGAGCGAGGATATAGAAAAACCCAATCGAGCGAGCGTAGCGAGCGAGCACAATTATTAGGTAGTCAAGCAAAATTTTACAAAAAGTAATGAAATCAACCCCAAAAAGCACCTCTGGTGCAAAAACCTTTCGCCAAGTACATTAATGTGATATATATCCCACAAAAGGCACCTCCCACGTCAAAAAAAAAAAAAAAAAAAAAAAAAATCCAAAATTAGTTGCTACCGCCAAGTACCTACATCACATCACATCACCTTTTTCTCAAATTCATAATTCGGCCTACCAATACATGGTTTCCATAGCCAATCTTATCTTTCTACGCAGAACCATAGATATAGCAATAGGCAATTATTACTTCTATTGGTGTAAACAGAAAACATAGAGAAATGAAAATGAAGAGATAAAAAAAAAAAAATTTGGAGTACGTGGTACTTGGCAGGCCTTTTGTAGAAAAGTACGAGGTAACAGCATAAAATAGTGGCCCGCCAAGTACCACGTACTCCAAATTTTTTTTTTTTTATCTCTTCATTTTCATTTCTCTATGTTTTCTGTTTACACCAATAGAAGTAATAATTGCCTATTGCTATATCTATGGTTCTGCGTAGAAAGATAAGATTGGCTATGGAAACCATGTATTGGTAGGCCGAATTATGAATTTGAGAAAAAGGTGATGTGATGTGATGTAGGTACTTGGCGGTAGCAACTAATTTTGGATTTTTTTTTTTTTTTTTTTTTTTTTTTTGACGTGGGAGGTGCCTTTTGTGGGATATATATCACATTAATGTACTTGGCGAAAGGTTTTTGCACCAGAGGTGCTTTTTGGGGTTGATATATATACTAACTGGATAGCCGATCGACCAAAATTCATGTGCCCTATTGGGGCTCCAAGGCGGCCATTTTTTTTGGAGTCCCGCATTCCGCCATCTGTCGGTTATCCCGATAGATTCGCATGACAGTTATTTATCGGCCGATTACCGATATCAGTGCGGCCGATCAAGCAAAGGGTCATTTTTCAAGCGCTAATTTTCGCGCTCACTTTTTGTTCCGCATAACCACGTAAAATCCTGTAAAATTGATAGTGCCCGCGTCGTATGAACTTTGCCTGAAATTTCGGTTTGTTATTTCGTAATTTTTATTCTTGAAATAGTCCGGTCGATCATTCTCATGCCCTACGTCGTTCGCCCCGTAGTTGACGTTGTCCAGGTGATCAAACTGGTGACTCACATTCCCCAGGTCTTTTGCTTCGAAGTTTTCATTCTAGTTGTCGCCAGGCAAGTGACTTCTGACCTCCAGGATTCTCACTACGTTTTTGACTTTGTCCAGGTGTTCAAACTGATGACTTCCGATCCCCAGGTCGTTCGCTTCGTAGTTTTCACTCTCGTTGTTTTCGAGTTGTTGATTCACGTGCTCCAGGATTTTCGTCCCGTAGTTTACGTTGTCTAGATGGTCAAACTGGTGACTTGCGTTCCCCAGGTCGTCCTCTTCGTAGTTTTCACTCTCGTTGTCATCGGATTGTTGATTTCCCGTAAACGTAAACTACGTGACGAAAGTCCTGGAGCACGAAAGTCAACAACTCGAAGACAACGAGAGTGAAAACTACGAAGCGAACGACCTGGGGATCGGAAGTCATCAGTTTGAACACCTGGACAACGTCAAAAACGTAGTGAGAATCCTGGAGGTCAGAGATCACCTGCCTGGCGACAACTAGAATGAAAACTTCGAAGCAAAAGACCTGGAGAATGTGAGTCATCAGTTTCACCACCTGGACAACGTCAACTACGAGGTGGACTAAACCTTCTATAACTCAGGAACGACTGGTCCCTCGAAGTTTTTGATAATGAACTTATTCTTAGATTTCGATTAGGAATCTGCATGTAAAATCTTTTCCGTGACTTGGGAATCATGCTGTATATATATCACTGTGATATCAAATCATGAATTGATAGGTAGCTTGATGCCGCCAAGCACAGATGGCGATACACGGGACTCCAAAAAAAATGACACTCAACTGGCCTCACGCTTCGGCCTATATTTCATACGCGATCGGCTATCCAGTTATAATATATATCAGTGGTGTGCTCTATTGGGGCTCCAAGGCAGCCATTTTTATTGGTGAAGGAATCCATTCCTGTGACCACGTGGAGTCGAACCACGCGTCGAAGGAATCGAACCTTCTATGAGTTTAGTTGCGTTTCGTCCTGGTGTGCTCGGCGGACTCGTCAGTGGGGCTAAGCCGAACACACCGTACCCTAGACGCGCATGTTGTCCAGTGGACATTAGAAGTTACTAGATGCTCGTATATATACGGAGGCATTGTCCAGTATAGCGCTAGTGAGATAGTAATTCTGCTTATGCGCCGCGTAGTGGGTACGCACGAAGATGTTATGACGCCACATTGGCGCCATGCATGCCGCCATCTGTCGGTTATCCCGATAGATTCGCATGACAGCTATTAATAAGATAATGAAATAATTCAAGAGGATTGGTAAGTCGAGAAAGATTTGGTCCCAAAACCCACAATATCGAAAATTGAGGACAAATAATCAAATTACCCAGCCGTGTCGCGGTACAAGGTTTATACTTTAGGATATAATTAACCCTAGAACTACAAACCCATTTTTTCTATACCTTTAAACTACAAACCGTAAATATTTACCCCACGCGTTTCTTGTTCGTAAAATTGTTCTGAAAGCAGTAATGGGACTCGTGAGTACATACATTTCTTCCTTTTTTCATGTAGAAGAGAATGTTGAAAAGCAAATTCAATTTCATTGAGGTTTTTTCGATGAAAAATCGATTTAAATACCTGAAAGTGCTAAGGAAACGGCCAAAACGTCATTTTTCCATTTTTCAGAGTTCGCCTGGGGTAGATATATACCCCGGTTTGTAGTTTTAGGGTTAATTTCACCCACCTGTGAAAATAACATTTTGATTTTTCTTCTGTGCGTGACAGGCAAGCTACACATTTAGCCATTTTACTAATGTAAAATATTTATTGAACAATATCAGTGCGACCTGTCAAAATTTGAAAATCATGAATTGATAGGTAGCTTGATGCGGTCAAGCACAGATGGCGATACACGTGGCGCCAAAAAAAGTGACACTCAACTGGCCTCACGCTTCGGCCTATATTTCATACGCGATCGGCTATCCAGTTATAATATATATCAGTGAATAGTACGAATTTTCTGACTTTTTTTTTTTTAAATAACCCTCGATCATAATTTCGTCAATCAATCTTTCCGGTTAGCTGTCACCCGGAAGTGAGGTTAACTGTCAGATGAGCGGGGGGATCGTCCACCGGCCCATTCTAATAATTTTATTTTGCAGAAAGTACAACGGAGTCATTAAAAATAAGGATAGAGCAATAATAAATAAAATGAAATAATAAATAATAATAAATAATAAATGAAATTATGGCCGTGTTCGGGGAGTCGCTTTTAGCGCTGTCAGTAATCTTGTGTCTCTGTCACACTTCTTGATTTCCCCAAGCTCCGTCTCTCTCTCTCTTGATTTTCAGCGCTTTAAAGCGCTTTAAGCGCGCTCCCCGAACACGGCCTATATCGAAAGTCAATGAAAAAAGTTGCCGGGGAAGTCAGTCCAGGGGAAATTTCTCAGGTCCAATCAAACTATAGGAGAAACCAGTCCAGGGGAAATCTCCCAGGTCCAATCAAACTAGGAGAAACCAGTCCAGGGGAAATTCCCTAGGATTCAAGAATTCCCTAGGGATAATCTCTACCATAGATTTGTTTTAATTTTTTCCGGATCATCGGATGAGTATCAAACGTTGAAAAAGCACTACCAAACACCAGCAAACGACCAACAAACGATTGCGCTAGTGATAAATCGAATTTGATAATAATTAACGGTAATGAGGGGCTGACTTAACGAAATCCCATTGGTTGTTTTATTTTAATTTTTAATAATTAACGGATCACTATCAAACGTCGTAAATACGCTAACAAACACCAGAAAACGATTAACAATCGATTAAAACAAGAATCAATCTGATCGGGGTAAATGAGGGGCTAAGTATATGTAGCTCATTTTCACTGACAAAATAACTAGTATTCTGTTGGCAATGTTTCGCGATGTTGTCAGTTTTCGGTCAAATTTTAACGATTGTCGATATCGGGTTGAGCAACGAAAAGTCTCGTTGAGTACTGCGTACAGAATCGCAGGTATCGAGAGCGCAAGCGAAAACTGTTGGTAACTAACGATATCGTTAGCTAACGATAGTGGTGTACAGAATCCCGCTACAGGGGCCGTGTTCGGGGAATCGCTTTTAGCGCTGTCAGTAATCTTGTGTCTCTGTCACACTTCTTGATTTCCTCAAGCTCCGTCTCTCTCTCTCTCTTGATTTTCAGCGCGCTCCCCGAACACGGCCAGGGTTATATAGGCCGTGTTCGGGGAGCGCGCTTAAAGCGCTTTAAAGCGCTGAAAATCAAGAGAGAGAGAGACGGAGCTTGGGGAAATCAAGAAGTGTGACAGAGACACAAGATTACTGACAGCGCTAAAAGCGACTCCCCGAACACGGCCATAGTCAAAGGTAGTATCCCTAGGTAGTTGTCCAAGATCATATGCAACTTTATTGGATAACAAAATTTCATTGGTCTGAAGCAGGACGTGTCAACCACCAATCAGGAGCGCCGCTGCGCTGCTCCAGCGTCTGCGCTCACGTTTGCGTTCGCGTTTGATCGTGCCAGGGCCTAGAGCAGCGCAGTGGCGCTCCCGATTGGTGGTTGACATGATTGTCCAACTTTAGACCAATGAAATTTCATTGTCCAATAAAGTTGCACATGATCTTGGACAAATACCTAGGGATACTACGCTAATGCAAATTTAGAACCGTTTTTAAAATGGCTTGCGCTTATTTCCCCAGATATTTGTCCAGGATCATGCGCAATTCTACTGGACAATAGATTTTCATTGGTTCTGCATTGGACAAGTCGCGTCGGCAACCAATAGCGGTTTGCGTTCGCGTTTGAGCGTGGCCGGGCCTTTAGCTATGTCCTTGTCTCTCTCACGGGAATGACCCTATTCCATAACCTCGAATAACTAGCTGTCATACCAAAAACCTGTCACGCGCATAGAGATATTATAGATAGAGCAGGGGAGACATAGGGCTGTGTAGAGTCCCTAGAATAAACAGAGTCTAGCAAACGCGACGCCATGTTTGAGCGAGTTGTACGCGCGAAGTTTGAATGTTCGCGCGCATTGCGGGTGGCGTTGACTGAGTATTCTAAAGACAGCTCACCCTGGGCTATTCCGTGAGCCGACCAAGTGGGCTTGAAGTGGGCTTGGGGATTGAAGAGTGCCCGAAGTTACCGACCGAATTACCATTGCAGTATATCTATATATTCGTACACTATAGATATACTGCAATGCTATTTCAGTCGGTAACTTCGGGCACTCTTCAATCCCCAAGCCCACTTCGAGCCCACTTTGCCGGCTCACGAAGTCCCATAAGGGGAACCGTCTTTATAATATTCAGTCAACGCGGGTGGGGTATGGTAGAAATAAATATTGAACACGAAACCACTTATTCCGAATTTTCTTGTATTAAATTTTCTTGTATTAAATAATTATTGTGCTTTATTGGGCTAATCGGCATGGTATATTGAATGTAAACTTACATTAACAGCAAGTCCATACTCAACGACATGAGGTTGAGGACTGTGGAAGTCGAGGTTAGAATGCCAGGTTCGAGCTTGTTATGGTGCCGTCCCATGTAGGCTCGGATCACCGGAATCCGGAATGACGGAACGGAACGTTGTATGTGTCGGTGTATACATACACGCAATACATGGAAAAAGTCACTAGATTCCGTTCCGTTTTTCCGTTCCGGCCCTACATGGGACGGCAGCATTACTAGACAAAAGTCACTAGATCGGCAGCCATGTTTGAGCGAGTTCAAACTGACTAATCAAAAAGAGTCATGCGTTTGCTAGACTCTGTTTATTCTAGGGACTCAAGGGCTGTGTGCAAGTGGAAATGTCCCGCAAGTGAAAAGAGAGAGGTATACGACGGTACCGTATCCATCTCTCTCTACCGGCACATGCGCAGTGAGCGCCCAAAGAGACAGCTTATTGTTGTTTCCACTGTTATTTCCTTTCTGCGCTTACTGCGCATGCGCGGATAGAAAGAGATGGATACGGTACCGTCGTATACATCTCTCTTTTTATTCGCGAGACAGCTTGAGGCCTGTCTTCCCTACTCTATCTATAATATCTCTATGGTCACGCGCCGCATCTCAACGCCTGTCACACGCACTTTTCGTGAGAGAGACAAGGACACAGCTAACTGCGTACTGCGCATGCTCTACGCGTTGAGGTGCTTTTCATTTCAGCGGACTTGGCATATATCGCCCGAAAATCGGTATCCACTTTCGGGACGCGGTCACGGCAGAGTTCGGTCTCCTTATCTCTTATGGTGCCGTCCCACGTAGGCCCGGTTCGCCGGAATCCGGAATCACGGAACGGAATGGACGGAAAAGTCACCAGAATCCGCGTTCCGCTAATTTCATTCCGTTGTATTTTTACGGAATGGTGGATCCGTCCGGTACTCGCAAATTATAGTCGCAAATAATTTTGCTTTGAGAAATTGATGCACTTTTGGAAGTCATAAATAACCGAATCATCATTAATAGACATATTTGAGGATCCATGATCAAATTTGTATCTACGCACGCGTCTTTCTACAATTTGCAAGGTTATGTTCATATAGAATTATACATAAGTTCCGTGTTCCGTTCCGTCTATTTGCATTTCCCTGCGTTCCATGTACCCAAATTCTGGAACGGAATGCCGGAACGTCAACTTTTATTTGATGAAATAATCAATTATAGTTACAGAATTTGATCTTACATGGAAGCTAATTAAATGAATTACATATATTGATACAAAAATTGTATCTAAACAGACAAATAAAGCCGAATATCACAAATATGGATCGGCTCCGTTCCGTCGTTCCGTGCAGTTTTGGTACATGGGACGGCAGGGTTTTTCAAGACCCGGAACGGATTCGGAAATCCACTAGATTTCGTCTGTGTTCCGTTCCGTGACATAGAGATATAAGAGATAGAGTGCGTGAGTCGGCCGATACAGCCAGCACGGAATAGAAAGAGAGAGAGCAAGTAGTACGTCGGTATTTTCTGTCTAATGACGCATGCGCAGTTCGCTCCTTACATAGAGTCTATGGCTGGCGCATGCGTGATTAGACAAAGAAATCCGACGTACTACTTGCTCTCTCTCTTTCTATCCCGTGCTGGCTTCCACTTGTATACGCTCCTATGGTTCACGTACTCTATCTTTTATATCTCTATGTTCCGTGATTCCGGATTCCGGCGATCCGGGCCTACATGGGACGGCACCATTAGGCTGCCGTCCCATGTAGGTCCGCAACAGAAAAACGGAACGGAATATAGTGACTTTTTCCATGTATTGCGTGTATGTATACACCTACACATTCAACGTTCCGTTCCGTTTTTTCGTTCCGGGCCTACATGGGACGGCAGCCTGAGGTTGCAGCACGAGCCGAAGGCGAGTTTTGCAATCACACGAGATCAGAAGAAGTTTTTCCGTCGAGTATTGTACAAAATTTTACTTCAAGAGGTGTGAAAATGGGGGTTTTAGCCACGCGAAGCGTGGGTAAAACATCCAAAATCACACGAAGTGAAGTAAATAGTTAATCGACCTAATGGGACATACGAAATGAGTTAAAATTGACATATTTTTTCCAACAGTGCAACAGCCGCAGACCTGCTCTTGCAGGGGCGAATCATGAATTTGTGGGGCCCTAGGCTAATACTACTTAGGGGCCTACCTAATTACTCAACTAATTGCCATTTTGTAAAAAAAAAAAAAATTTTTTCTTTCTTCTTCACAATATCTTCTATTGTTTTTAATGGAGGCTGAGGGCCTTTCGTATCCACGGGGCCCTGGGCTGATGAGGCTGAATCTAGCGGCCGCTAGCCCGTTAGTGAGCGATCACCAATATTTAATAATTTTCCAAAGATCGTACCCCGGGATTTTAATTTTTTTCTCAGTTCGAATGTCACTCGTGAGTATGTATACGAATTTCAATTCGATATTCGCTTGCAATAACTTCGCTCGCTCCGAGCGGCCGCTAGCTCCGGCCGCTAGATTCAGCCTCATCCTTTGCTGCAGCCCAAAAAGCCCTGTGCTCTTTGCTGCATAACCGAGTTTACCCACCCTAGCCCGTGGCGAGTCGATTTCCAGTGAAATAAAAATAAATGAAGCAATCTACTGATAAATGTTTCACCTGCCATTTAAGTTACAGTTATTGTCGCCAGGAGTCACCAGGAGTTGTCTTCGTTCAACATACGCTTTCGTATCATCTGTGACCAGGACCGTCGCTATGTCGGCTTCGTCCTCCAAGTCGACTGCACCATAGTTTTCGTTCCGGAGAACGAAAATTACGGTGCGGTCGACCTGAAGGACAAAAACTACGTAGCGGCGGACCTGGACCACGACAACTACGGTGCGCTCGACCTGGAGGGAGAAAATTACGGTGCGGTTGATGGAGGACGAAAACTATGTAGCAGTCGACCTGAAGGACAAAAACTACGCAGCGGTGGACCTGGAGGACGAGGCAGACGCAGCGGTGGTCCTCTTCACAGATAACGAAAGTGTATGTTGAATGAAGACAACTCCTGCCAACTCCCGGCCTCAATAACTGTAACTCAAGTGCCATATGGTGAAAAATTTAGCTAAAATAAAAATGACTAGTTTTTCATAAATTTATTACGGCATAGTCGTCACATTGAATATTCATCAAATTATTATATTCATAAACTGAAGATTTCCCAGAAATTTCCAGAAAAGAATAATACCGAAATTATAAACAAACGGCTAGATATCGATTTTTGATTTTCAAGTGCTTTAAAATGGTTGAAAATCTAGTAGATTGGTTTGATTACAGTCTAGTGCAGCAAAAAATTGTTGAAATTCGACACCCATTTACACATCTTTAAATATAGCGCGCGAACTGCTCACAGGGCATGGCTGCCGTGCGTGGTTGTGCATTGTCTGTGTGTTATCCCCCTCTTCTGTCCTGCGGTGCACTCACTGATCTCTAATATACACTGGATAGTGTATAGACTGAAATTTCTGTGACAATTAGAAGCTGGCGGTTGGTGGCAATCTGACACCCAATATGGCGACGTTACAGTAGAGATATATCTATATATGTATAGATATATATTAGGGTGTGCCAAAAAAAAAAAATTATTTTTATTTCTCGTTTCCCATGTGAAAAATGATTGCTTTCATGAATTTTGAGAAACGTCGTCGAAGGGGGGCTCTGACAAAAAATGTTCAAAGGTGTCTCAGTCGACCAGAAATCATAGTGATTGAGGCACCTGCTAGACTCAATTGATCGAAATCCCCTTTCGCAAGGTGAAATTTCACAGCAAGTTGAATGAAATCATAAGGTGGTACGGGGAATACACTAATAAAAAATGCTCTTTCAAGAAGAAAATTAAAAAAAAAAAAAAGTACGTGTTCATAGTTTAATTTTTAACAATTCTTTATTCTTTTTCTACTTATTATACCACATGCTGAAACAGCTGGATGTTATTTAATATTTCAATTGCCGAAAGGGGAATGCTGAGAATCAAGTTTAAAAGGTGCCTCATCAGTATGACTTCTGGTCGAGTGAGACACCACTTTGCATTTTTTCTCAGTGCCCTCTTTTGGCGAGACTTCTTATTTCATAAAACCACTTTATGTGTCATAGGCCGTAAAACCGCGATTTTAACCTCGCTTCGCTCGGTTTAAACGCGGTTTTCGGCCTGGACACATAAAATTCTGTATGCCATACGGCCGAAAAAGTATTTTCTGACGAATTTCATCATAATCCTCGCCTTCGGCTCGGATTATAAACTCAAATTCGTCAGAAAATACTTAATCGGCCTAGTGACATAATGTACTATTAATTTTTGATGTGGGAGATCAAAAAAAAAAAAAAAAAAGTTTTTTCTGGCACACCCTAATATATATAGATATACATCAGTGTTCTGATCCGAGGGCAAGTGTGCATCAAGTATTCGTTCCGTGCACAACAGCGGTAGCGCCTAGTGATGAGCGAAATTGGTATTGGTCTTGCATTTTTGCAAGGCCAAGACCAAGACCAAGATCGCATGTGACTCATCAAGACCAAGACCAAGATTGTGTGCGCAAGACCAAGACCAAGATCAAGACTAAGTGTGCAAGACCAAGACCGAGACCAAGACTGAGTGTGCAAGACCAAGACCGAGACCAAGACCAATGCGACTTATCAAGACCAATACCAAGACTGGGTGCGCAAGACCAAGACCAAGACCAAGACTACCATAGTCTTGGTCTTGGTCTTGCTTTTGCTCATCACTAGTAGCGCCATAGGTGACGTTTTTAACAACTTCATGCCCATGATAATAGTCTATAAAAACAATAATTTAATACATGTAAACGGATACGTATGAGTGTTGAATAAGCGATTGATTGGGCATGAAGTTCTTAAAAACGTCACCTATGGCGCTACGGCTGTTGTGCACGGAGCGATCTTACCAATTGGAACACAGCCTAAGTGTATGAATTCAATTTTATTCATGCCAAAATGGTAATGGACTGTAGTTTTTGTGGTAAAAGAGCAGATAATTTCATCAGTAGGTATACACAAATGGATTATAATTGTGGTCGTTATTTATTTTCCCTAAGGTTATAGGGTTAGGTTACTCTGTTTACGATGCATTATGCTGCTAGATATTTCTTGAGGAAATTGAATATCACGTACAGATCAGTATTATTTATTAGTATCCACTTATTTATATGTATACGCGAGGACCAGGTGAAAGCGAATGGTCCATCCGCCCAGGCACCTAACATCAAAGAGTATAAGATAGAGGTGAAGCTGGCGTACAAGCTACTGTAGTGACATCTAACGAACCTGTACCCTAACCCGTTAAACAAATTAGTGCAAAGTGTGGCCAATAGATGCCACAGTTTTCAGTTTCATATATTAATCGCGTTTTCGCAAATTACGATGGGCGAGGGGTACGGGGAGGGCGGGGCGGGTGGGGGAAATTAGTAACGGTACGGGCTCATCAGAGGCGCTGAAAATCGTGTACGGCTTTTTCTATACACGCCTTATGGCAGCTTCACCTCTATCTTATACTCTTTGCCTAACATTTCGTATTTTTAGGGGGATAGCCACTCGTTGCACTGAAAATCCCTAGGGTGATTTTGGCTCGCGGTCGATATAACCCGGCAGCCATTGACTACGTTTCCACCGGAGGGTCAGAATCGGGTTAGGTTCAAATTCGAGCCAATGAGAAATAAGATTTGAAAAGACTACCGTAATTTCTTTTTAAATCTTATTTCTCATTGGCTTAAATTTGAATCTAACCCGACTCTGACCCTCCGGTGGAAACGTAGTCAATAGCTGTGTTCGCGTTAGCTACACTTTATACACTTTTATTAGATTTTACACTTTTCACTAGAAATCCACACCTCCTATTGGACGAGCGTAAAAAGTGTAAGAAACGTGTAGAAAGTGCAGCTAACGCGAACACAGCTACTATGAAAACGTCACTACACTAAGGCCGTGTTCGGGGAGCGCGCTTAAAGCGCTTTAAAGCGCTGAAAATCGAGAGAGAGAGAGACGGAGCTTGGGGAAATCAAGAAGTGTGACAGAGACACAAGATTACTGACAGCGCTAAAAGCGACTCCCCGAACACGGCCTAAATATTCTGTTCCCAAGTTCCTAAATTCGCTTTCAGGTTCGTCTGGGTAATGACATGTGATTTGTCAATATTTTTGGTGTTGATTGACATCAAAAACGTAATTAAATTCAAATTCCAATAAGAAATGTACCAACTAAAAAAATCTAAAGGAATCTACAGGAATTTCAACCATCTTCTAAAGATTTTTTCGATTCGGAGGTTGGCAACACTGGTCATGGGCACAAAAAATATTTGTAAAAGGGAGACTCCATTTGAAAAAAGGCTAGGAAAAATCGACCGCTCCTAAGAGAAAGAACGTAACTCGCGAAGCGCGCTAGTAACGACCTATCTCGGACATAGCGCTAGTAAGAACCTATTTCGTGAATCCGGCTAGTATGAACGTATCTCGCCGATGCGCATAGTGAAGCCCTAACTCGGAAGTAGCGCTAGCACAAACCTAGTTGGCAAATTCCGCTAGAATAAACGCAACTTAAAAAAAAAAAAAATAATTAATAATTAATAATTAATAATTAATAATAATTAAATTAAAATAAATTAATTAAAAATTGATAAATAAAATAATTATTGAATATTTAAATATTAATATTAATTATTTTTTATTTTTTATTAATAATTATTAATTAATTAATTTATTATTATTATTATTATTACTAATAATTTGCCAACTACGTTTGTATAGCGCTACTTCCGAGTTAGGGCTTTACTATGCGCATCGGCGAGATACGTTCATACTAGCCGGATTCACGAAATACGTTCTTCTAGCGCTTTGTCCGAGATAGGTCGTTACTAGCGCGCTTCGCGAGTTACGTTCTTTCTCTTAGGAGCACTGATCTATATATTACACTGGATGGCGTATTGGATAGGACGTTTTGTGACTCATTCGGCCATCTTACCAGGGGGACAAATATCGAATAATAATAATAAAGTCAATATGGCAGACTAGTTGTGGCGGTCGCTATTTGAAAACTACTGACGGGAATTTCGTGTGAGAAGTTGTTTATTCCAAGTGTTATGAAGTGAGAACTGAAAATGGTGAGGAAATGCGTATTTTGCGGCTCCCAGCGGGGAATCGGAGATAAAACTTATCACAAGTAAGCGTTCCAGATTTATAGGTTATAATACACCAATCTTTCATTACAATTCCGCAAAGTCAATACATATTATAAAATGAAATTTTTTAATAAAATAAATGTCAAATAAATTACCTTTTTTAATTAATAATTCAGTTCTAAATTTAAACGAATAAATCGTGGACGTCGTACAAATTTTTGCTACGAGTAATAACCATACTAACTGGATAATATAGTACAGTATTCATATTATGACTGCCATGTGAATTAACCACCAACCACATACTTAGTTGCCATTTGGAATATTTTTAGTCCGCAAATAAACCCCTTTTTATTTTAGACCAAAGGAAAATCTTAAAAACCGATCGAAAACACTGAATGAACCTCAGCTGATTTCAAAAAAGGCCGCCATATTTAGATAATCGTCCCCCTGACAACATGGCCGACCGGTTTCAAATCGCAACACGCCTTATGCACGGCGTCAGCCATCCAGTGTAACATATAGATCAGTGCTTAGGAGCGGTCGAAATAATGACACAGGGATGAGGACCCCATCGATGAGGTTGAAGTTCGTAACGTTAACGTAACAGAATATTCGTTGAAGAAATGCGATATCTCGTGACTCTAATGTTGTTAGAATTATAAAATATGCAAGATAAACATGTTTCACACAATTTGAGGAATTGTGCACCGTTCTTGATCTATTTGAAACGTTCGAGCCTTGAATTTGAAAATTTTTGGCCAATATTTTGTTGCATTACCGTTACAAACTTCAACTTCATCCCCATCGATGAACATTATTAATAATGTTAAGTGTTAAATTTTCAATGTCAATTTTAACTGTTAGTTAATGTCCCTTTATTATTATTAATCGGAATAGGACCTTATTTTTATATTTATCTGGGGTGCGATTCCATAACTTTTATCACTGCTATCACACTGTCGATAGATGTCATAAGAGTGAAACGTGTACGTAAAATAGACAAAAT
The DNA here is from genome assembly GCA_943736025.1 of Tenthredo mesomela. NCBI lineage: Eukaryota > Metazoa > Arthropoda > Insecta > Hymenoptera > Tenthredinidae > Tenthredo > Tenthredo mesomela. The sequence continues at coordinate 34,048,683 of OX031013.1, forward strand.
AGACTGTTTTATGATATCTATCGACAGTGATAGCAGTGATAAAAGTTATGGAATCGCACTGACATTTTCACCAGGAAAGATTCTTTATCGAAGAATCTCATAAGATTATGCACTGAAGAATATGACGTCAGCCCGGCACCTAAATGTGGAAGTAGTCTATTAGCGGTCTGCAGTAAGATCCGCAAAAGATCTGCAGTCAGATTTCAATCAGACTTAAATCAAATTACTAGGCCAGTTCAAATAACACAAAGATCTTATTGCAATTTCATATGAGGTTGAAGTTCGTAACGTTAACACAGCAAACTAATGGAACAAAATTCCTAATTTCATAACTTGAATAGTTAAAAAATAGCAAAATAGGTGCATCATTTCCCGGGTTGAGTAAAAATACCCGTTAGACTTCGTCTATCTAGCAACTTTAACAACATTTGACTTTTGAGCCATGAAATAGTAAATTTTTCAGAAAATTCTGTTACGTTAACGTTACGTAGTTCAACTTCATAATTTCATGAGGTATCACTACAATTAAATTCAGACTTTGAAGTTATAGTATTATACTACGTCAGTTAAAAGAATGAAAAATGTGGGACAAGAATACGAATTCTTGAGTTTGAATATTTTAGTTCTTTTACGTGGACGAAATCTTCAAGGGTTTCAGTCTTGCCCCATCTACCCCTCCATATATTTTGTAGTAAGCAGACTTTAATTAGTAACAACCGAGGGGCGTCTCACTCCGAAATCAAATGAGATCGTACGAACATTGTTGACGGTTTTGTACGATCTCTGTACGATCTCATACGATGTCAACGCTAAACACTCAACTCCCAATGTTTGAGATCGTGTGCCTAACGCATGAATTCATTTTGAATTCACTTTGAATTTCGACGATCTCAACGCTGAGTTGGACGATGTCAACGCTGAGTTAGACGGTCTCAACGATTGACAGAGTTCGTGCGTTATTTATTTCGACTCTTAACATTTTACACGTTGAATTCTTGAGTGAGACGCCCCTCGGTAACAACTTAAGCAAACTTGGGTACAAAAAGTATTTCATCAAAAATTACACAGTTGAACTTCTAGATTCAATTTGTTTCTGATTTTCATGTGAATTCTGTGTCCGTTTATTTGGAGCCCGCCAATGCATTGCACTATCAACGCATATATATGTGCGAAAGAACCCTTAAGCTCAACGCGCAGTATGCCGAAGCGAAGCGAAACGAAGTTTCATTAACATGCTTTACTTATGTTTTTTATGAAAGTATGCACGCACACTCCTAAGAAAGCATGTTCATGAAAACTTCGTTTCGCTTCGCTTCGGCATAGTGCAGGTTGAACTTGATAGTCTATTTATGTCAAACAAAATTATTGAGTTTCGTCAACTTTTTTCTTCCATTTTCGACTACTGTGTGATAGCAGTCGTATTGTCGTATCACATTTCACTGATCCATCCGCAGTTAAATATTTCCTGAATCGACGAAATGGGAATTGGCCACATTGCACACAATATCTGTAGATTCTGAATTGCTTTATCGGAGGAATGTCCTTCACGACACCTACCGACGCAGTCAAAAGAACCTTTGCCAGCTTTTTATTCAATTGCATTGCGTCTCAAAATACTACGGGGCTGCAAGCTTTTCAAGGTCACAAAGTACAAAAGATTAGAAAACAGGGTCTAAAAATAAAAAATGTCAGAAGAATATTACACCAATATAACTGACCATGACCTCTCCCGCAAAGCAGTTTACTACCGACCTGATACTACATCCCTTGATCCCTTGATCGGTCAGCAGATATTCTCTGAATTCCGCATACATTTCACCGACATTGCTTCTTTTCAGTTGCAATTTCATCATTATACTTGACGGCAATCTTCACACGTTGTACTTTCATTGTATTCTTGATAGTATGTGGATTTCTAGTAGACACTGGTTATTTTGAAGGATTCTTGAAAATTGATTTTTAGGCATTGCAGGTGCCAATTACCGTATGCTTCTCTCAAGATACTTGACCTTATTTTCATAACTTGTTTTCACAAATCTTTTCGGATCTTTTCATGCCATTTGCATAGCACACGAGAATCTACGGCTCAACATCTGCAATCCGGATCCATACAAGCATCCGATATACGTGAGAGCGAATTGGACGTTGTGCTAGCATTATCGTGAGTTCATGTGGCAAGAAAGAGATCATAGGAGGCAATAATCATTCATCGACATAAAAATTCTTCTACTTTCGCAGATGATGCAACAGCTGTCCAATTGAGTGCAGGAATATGAAATGTGGATTGTTACGGTTGTGACTTCCAGCATTTTGAATATGCGTAACGATTTGGAGGGCTGTGATCACAGGCGAGTATAGCTTAAGAATTGCTTCGGATTCTTCAAACTTACCATGTGTGCATTCCTCCGTTCTCCTAGGCCACTCCCTCATTCTGTGTGAAAGCCAAAGTTAACACCTGGGTAAATATTCTCCTGGCAACAACAGACTTATGAAATGTGCTTAAGCAAGTGTTATTGAAAGGTATTAGATACAAATGGGAACGTTTTACTGAGCCTTATAGTTAGGATAATTCCTTTTCCAGATCCAGCTCATCATTGCTGTATTTATATTTTGGTTTGTGGAGCTTCAATCTCGCCATTGTTCTAGCCACCGTCAAAAATCCGTCAACGTTAGAATACCTCTTCACTTTTTCGGCTAACCTTTGTTGCGCGGCCCTGGCACGATTCAGTTGTAGCATAACATTACGTAAATTTTTTTTAAGTGCTGTATTTTCCTTTCGGAGTGACATAATTAGACGATCTTTCATATGTTGATTGTTCCCAACACTCTTTATAACTTTGTCTGATAACGGAGTTCGAGCTTCATTCTTCTTTGTAATTCTAGATGGTGGCTCCATATTTAACCAGTCGATCAAATCATTTTCGCTATCCGAAAAAAATGAAGGGTGTCCTGGGTACTGCCTTTCTGCTACTACAATATTTGCCGTGATTGCTGAGGACTGGTCTTGTTGTTCTCTTTCCATATTATCGGTGACTGGCATGGTTACATTGGTAGCTTCTTGCGTTCTACACTCTAGATTCGAAGTATCCTCACGAATTTGTCGAGGCGCGACAGAATGCTCTGCATCTTCAGTTCGACTATTACATTGAAGATCGATCGATGTTTTGTCCCCCTTGTTTACTCCCGCGGAAACTTTATCAGGACGGCATCCCGTCTGTTTTAACAGTTTTCTGCTAGTAATCGCGTGTGAATATGTGTCGTAATCTGCCTGGGATGATGTATGAAGTACCTGTTCCTGATCGACTTCATGGTACGGTCGCGGCACAGCATGCTTTTGCAGTCTTCTCCGGCCTATTCTTCCTGATGGGAACCCACGATCCACAAACATTTCGGGTCGGAAATGTACAGGGCACAGGCCACCCTTTCGAATAGAGGCAGCAGACCAACCTTCTAAGCGAGGGTTTCCTGTAAAAATCGTCTCCAATAAAATACTTATCACCGAACAAATGAAGGGTGCGAGGTCAAAACTGCGTGGCTCGGTTTTTATTTTTTAAAATCGCTGTTTTTGTCTTTCGGCTCAACTGTCTGACATGTTCACCCGCATCTTCCTTGGAATGCGTATGCGCAAAAAAAGTCTTAAGTTGATCTAATCTAAGGGGACTGGGGAGGCTTCAAAACATAGATTTTTCGTATTCATTTTTTACATCTTTCGATAGTGTGATTCTTTATCAATATTTCCCAGTCTATTTTTTCTAAGCGGTTCGCAAAATTGAGGACAGAAGAGCAGAAAACGTGGAGCGGTGCACCGCTGATCGAAAGAGCGAAAGCAGGTGGCCACTTGGCTGTTAAATGATGATTGGTCTGGGCATTGTCCTGATCCCTATAGAGATTCTTTTATCCTTCAAGGGTAATAATAACCTGATAGGCTTGTTCATCTTAGCTAACACTTTTTCTACACTTCTTACACTCGCCCAATAGGAGGAGTAAATTCCTAGTGAAAAGTGTAAAATCTGGTCAAAGTGTAAAAAGTGTAGCTAAGACGAACAAACCTAATGATTACGTATTAAGATTTCCCAATGTAATCACCAGGAAATCTTGAAAAATTGCGATCTCTTACACCCGAGACACGCTGAGTATTACTTACTAGCGAAGTTTCATTTGCCGACCAAATATAAGAGGATAATAATCGAAGATATTACGAACCAGCATTTTGCAACCAAATCCCATGTCGCGGATCCCTCTCTGCGGGAAATCGTAGTAGATAATATCCATTATGCACACCATTTTTACAATTCTTATACTGACACTTATCGAACACTGAAATAGCTTTTTTCGCATTCATCTTCAGTCTCCTTTACCGTGTCTCAATTCGCACAAAGTATACAGGGCCACCAAGCGCAGATGGATCAAGCAGAGGCAAAGTTTTTCGCGTCATGACTAGTAGATGGCACTCAAAGCGACACTCACACTATAGCTCTGTTCGTCTTAGGCCGTGTTCGGGGAGCGCGCTTAAAGCGCTTTAAAGCGCTGAAAATCAAGAGAGAGAGAGACGGAGCTTGGGGAAATCAAGAAGTGTGACAGAGACACAAGATTACTGACAGCGCTAAAAGCGACTCCCCGAACACGGCCTTAGCTACACTTTCTACACTTTTACTAGATTTTACACTTTTCACTAGAAATCCGCACCTCCTATTGGGCGAGCGTAAAAAGTGTAAGAAAAGCTTTGAGGCTGCCGTCCCATGGTCCGGAATTTGTTCCGTCTCTACGAATCCGGAATCTAGTTACTTTTCAAGCGCCAATCAGAGGCGTTCTGGACATTCCGTTCCGCGTGCGCTACCAGTATTTGCGAACTGTCAAACAAATTTCCAGTGTATCTGTGTGTGTGTAACTCAGAATTTTCAACCACACAGCTGCGATGGTTTACAAAACGGTTTCGACATCCATGGTACTTTTATAATCTTCAGGATTTGTTTTCTATACCTGGCGAAGACGAAGATACTGCTGGCACCATACGTTTATCTTTTTCGTAGGTTAGAGATGCCACCACATACATGCCTTGATGCTTGTGTATGGGTGACACGAATCCGTCCCTGTCAGTATCCCGTGTCCCATGATCCGGAATTTACCGACACGGAACCGCTGGCACCCAATCGCAGCCGCGAATTCCGAACTTGGCGCCAAAAGGAACGGTCGCAATTCGCCGGCGATCGTTGGGTCCGTATTAATTCCGTCTCATGGGACAGTAGGAGAAAAACATCCCGCAAGCCAGTGAGGGCGGAACGCCTGTGATTGGCGCCTCGAAAAGTGACTAAATTCCGGATCCGTTCCGGATCCGCGATTTCCGTACCATGGGACGGCAGCCTGACTCTTTGACTGTGGGTGCGTTCGGCTTGCTCGCTTTGAAGCTGTTGGCGCTTGCGCTTTCAAGCGACGTTTTCGTCCGTTCGGCTTGGCTAGAGCGTGAAGCCTGTAGTGATGGCGATATTTTAGAATTGTATCGATATTTCGTATCGATACGTATTAATGGTCAGTGTATCGATACACATAGAATATCGGCAGCGAAGTATCGATATCATCGGTATCGATACTTGCAATGGAAATAAAAACAAACAATGAAAATGAATTCTTTTTTCGAATGTGATTCTGCACAGAAGGTTATAAGGACAGTGGTTATGCATAGTGAATTCTATAATATTATTGTTTAAATATAATTTTTTTTTTTCGCAATAAAATTGTATAACATAATAAATTCAATATGACAGTTTAGCGGTTGTCGATCTGTTTTCTCGCCCGAAATATCGAACTTCGATATCTGTGGGTTGAGTATCGATACTTGCAAATATCGGCACATGAAATATCGATACAAAATATCGATATATCGATGGAAAAGTATCGATATTGAGAATATCGATACTGTATCGCGCATCACTAGAAGCCTGGAGCACAGTCAACGCCATGCGCCGTAAAACGGATCACCTACAGGTCGGGTCGGTCACACACACCAAGCGCCGACCAGACACAGACAGACAGACAGACAGACTTTTCGTGTCGGATCACCTATGGGGATCGTGACCACCGTACAGTCACTCACACGCAGCGCGGACCAATCACAGCTATGTGTGAGCGATCGTAGCGCCTGTAGGTGAGGCGAACACGGGACACAAAAAGTCTGTGTCGCCGGCATTATGGCCATTCCACAATCAGCCCTTCCGTACCGTACCGTACCGTACCGTACCGTACCGTACCGTACCGTACCGTACCGTACCGTACCGTACCGTACCGTACCGTACCGTACCGTACCGTACCGTACCGTACCGTACCGTACCGTACCGTACCGTACCGTACCGTACCGTACCGTACCGTACCGTACCGTACCGTACCGTACCGTACCGTACCGTACCGTACCGTACCGTACCGTACCGTACCGTACCGTACCGTACCGTACCGTACCGTACCGTACCGTACCGTACCGTACCGTACCGTACCGTACCGTACCGTACCGTACCGTACCGTACCGTACCGTACCGTACCGTACCGTACCGTACCGTACCGTACCGTACCGTACCGTACCGTACCGTACCGTACCGTACCGTACCGTACCGTACCGTACCGTACCGTACCGTACCGTACCGTACCGTACCGTACCGTACCGTACCGTACCGTACCGTACCGTACCGTACCGTACCGTACCGTACCGTACCGTACCGTACCGTACCGTACCGTACCGTACCGTACCGTACCGTACCGTACCGTACCGTACCGTACCGTACCGTACCGTACCGTACCGTACCGTACCGTACCGTACCGTACCGTACCGTACCGTACCGTACCGTACCGTACCGTACCGTACCGTACCGTACCGTACCGTACCGTACCGTACCGTACCGTACCGTACCGTACCGTACCGTACCGTACCGTACCGTACCGTACCGTACCGTACCGTACCGTACCGTACCGTACCGTACCGTACCGTACCGTACCGTACCGTACCGTACCGTACCGTACCGTACCGTACCGTACCGTACCGTACCGTACCGTACCGTACCGTACCGTACCGTACCGTACCGTACCGTACCGTACCGTACCGTACCGTACCGTACCGTACCGTACCGTACCGTACCGTACCGTACCGTACCGTACCGTACCGTACCGTACCGTACCGTACCGTACCGTACCGTACCGTACCGTACCGTACCGTACCGTACCGTACCGTACCGTACCGTACCGTACCGTACCGTACCGTACCGTACCGTACCGTACCGTACCGTACCGTACCGTACCGTACCGTACCGTACCGTACCGTACCGTACCGTACCGTACCGTACCGTACCGTACCGTACCGTACCGTACCGTACCGTACCGTACCGTACCGTACCGTACCGTACCGTACCGTACCGTACCGTACCGTACCGTACCGTACCGTACCGTACCGTACCGTACCGTACCGTACCGTACCGTACCGTACCGTACCGTACCGTACCGTACCGTACCGTACCGTACCGTACCGTACCGTACCGTACCGTACCGTACCGTACCGTACCGTACCGTACCGTACCGTACCGTACCGTACCGTACCGTACCGTACCGTACCGTACCGTACCGTACCGTACCGTACCGTACCGTACCGTACCGTACCGTACCGTACCGTACCGTACCGTACCGTACCGTACCGTACCGTACCGTACCGTACCGTACCGTAGAACGGGCGCACGCGCAATAGGGAACATCAATGATACTGTTGGTGTGCGCGTGCGCCCGTTCTACGGTACGGTACGAAAGGGCTGATTGTGGAATGGCCATTACGGCTTGCGGCGTTTACTGTACTCCAGGCTTGAACAAGCGTGGAAGCGTCAACGACAAGGCGAACGCTGATAGGCGATAGCGGTGCTCAGAGTGTTTGTGAAAATAGCGGCAGAACATAAACGTCAGTTACAGAATTGAGTTATACATCAATTTTACGAAATCATGTTTTCATCTTCATCGGAAGAAAGCGAGGATTATGATTATGGCCGTGTTCGGGGAGTCGCTTTTAGCGCTGTCAGTAATCTTGTGTCTCTGTCACACTTCTTGATTTCCCCAAGCTCCGTCTCTCTCTCTCTTGATTTTCAGCGCTTTAAAGCGCTTTAAGCGCGCTCCCCGAACACGGCCTATGGAGTCTATATGTTAGGAGAACGAACTCCGTATCACGGAAGTGGTCCGAGTTGCTGCGCTCGGCACAGTATACATATATATATTGTATACGATATCATACGACGCGCCTCTACCGGTGGCGACAAACACTAAAATTGGATTTCATTTTTTTCAAATTTTTATGTCATTCTGCATTTTAAGCTCACCTGTGGCACTTTGAATAAACTTTTATCCCGCAAACCTTTCTGCTTATTTTCGTTTCGAGATAATCTTATTTTAAGATTACAGCGAGGAATCGCACAGCTCATTGTTCAAATATCAAAAGTCCTTCACACTATGTGTAATATTTAAATAACTTCAATGTGTGATATTTAAATAAACTCCTTAAGGACGTTGTCTCGTGGTGCGAGGTATTAGATCGAGGGACGAATTTCAATGATTTTTAGTAAATAAAATGTGTATTGAAAATAATCTTCATACGAACACTGCATAATAAACACATGTGACAGAGTATTTTATAAAATCGTTGTATTAACAAAAATAACATCACAAAATAATAAAATTTCTTCATAATTTACAATGTCCTGAAAAAAAAATTGAGTAGATAGATTTTTTCATCGAAGCATTCCTGTCTGAAATGCTCTGAACAGATTCTGCAGCTGTTCGATGCGGTGAAAGAATATCCCAAATTCATTTTAGCATCTTTTAAAGGAAATCTACATGAAGAGGATTTATCTGGTCATTTTTTTTATTAACAAGGCATTTGAATACATATCCAGAATATAAAATATAAATTCCAAATAAATTATCGGTAGAAATGAAGTGAACATAACCTCTCAGCTTCAACACATGGATCTCAGCGTAATACTTGCTTATGGAGTGTCCTGCCTTACACCCCACCTTTTTTGCCGCAATATGTGCGAATCAAGACCATTGCCACTATTTCCACTTAGTACTAGGAATAATTTCGCACCTATGAATGTCTTGCATTATTTTTACGAGCACGAGTTTATGGGTGTCGCCATATTGAAATTGACAAAAGTACTACAAGCAACATGGCTTCTAATAGGCACAAACTGCCCATTGGAATACGCCATCCAGTTATTATAGGCCGTGTTCGGGGAGCGCGCTTAAAGCGCTTTAAAGCGCTGAAAATCAAGAGAGAGAGAGACGGAGCTTGGGGAAATCAAGAAGTGTGACAGAGACACAAGATTACTGACAGCGCTAGAAGCGACTCCCCGAACACGGCCATAGAGATCAGTGGGCCAATTATAGTGGCAGTTGACCTAATTTTTCTGTCCATCGTGAAATACTTGTCACTTTCAAAACATCGAAGCTAGAGGTTTGTTCGCGCTAGCTACACTTCTTACACTCGAGTGTAGCCCGAGTGTAGCTAGTGTAAGTCCTCTTGCGTGAAAAAGAGAAGGTGTACACTTTTCAACGCGAACGCAAACGTCCAAAAAAGATGGCGGCGCCCAGTCGTAGCCATACCTAACCCTATTCTGAAGTCTACACTTTTCTTACACTTGCTCCAGACCAGGTGTAGAAAGTGTAGCGCAAACTGCACTAAGTGTAGCTACACTTTCTAGCGCGAACAGCGCATTCTGTCGTCATTTCCGCTAACGCGAACGCTTTAGTGTACACTTTTCGCAAAAGTGTAGAAAGTGTAGCTAACACGAACAGAGCTTAGGTTAGGTTTTCCTATCGCTCTACCGCTAATGGTGCCGTGCCATGTAGGCCCGGTCGCCGGAATTCGGAATCACGGAACGGAATGGACGGAAAAGTCACTAGAATCCGCGTTCCGCTAATTTCATTCCGTCGTATTTTTACGGAATGGTGGATCCGTCCGGTACTCGCAAATTATAGGGTGCGTTCGGTTTGCTCGCTTTGAAGCTGTTGGCGCTTGCGCTTTCAAGCGGCGTTTTCGCCCGTTCGGCTTGGCTAAAGCGTGAATAAGCGTGAAAGCGTCAGCGACAAGGCGAACGCTGATCCTGATAGCGGTGCTCCGAGTGTTTGTGAAAATGGCGGCAGAACATAAATGTCAGTTACTGAATTGAGTATTCGACAATTGTGTCGAATGTTTACGAATTCGACACAATGTAAAATCGGTTTTTAGACTCTATTTTCACACGGAACGAAAATTTTTTTGGACGTATGTGTTCGGAATTGAAATAGAATTTGCGCTAAGTTGGCCTTTTTTGCGTTTTTGACGCCTGGGCTCGGATAATAATCAAAATGTGACACATTTCGCCAAAAGGAGGTGGGCGACTAGGGATGGGCCTTAAATAAATTACATATATTGATACAAAAATTGTATCTAAACAGACAAATAAAGTCGAATAGCAAAAATATGGATCGGCTCCGTTCCGTCGTTCCGTGCAGTTTTGGTACATGGGACGGCAGGGTTTTTCAAGACCCGGAACGGATTCGGAAATCCACTAGATTTCGTCTGCGTTCCGTTCCGTGATTCCGGATTCCGGCGATCCGGGCCTACATGGGACGGCACCATCATACATATCTTTTCTATTTCAGCATAAAACGGATATGTTTTGGGCCGTGCGTGTTCGTAATTGCCCACAGAATTGCGCGACGTATTTTGTTTCATTGATTTCGGTGCCCAGGCAGAGATATTCCGTTTAATAGCACATTTTTTCACGATGTTTTCAGGACTGGTGGAATTGCCTAGGAAAGCACCTTAACGGGATGTGATAGGCAGAGGTCGATGAAGAAGGGGGTGTTTTTACCAATTTTTTTTTGTTTTACTCTGCATATCGCGACGAAGGCACAGAATGGATTTTCGCAGAGGCATTCGACGTATTATATGGTGAAGTATTGCCGTAGACGAATAAACGTATTGAAATCGAAAAATAGTTTATTTTCGTAAATTACAATCTGTAAAATAGGATAAAAAAATGGCCGCCCGGGGCTCGACTCTCATATGCTGACCTTATTATTCAAGTTCACGTGGTATGCAGCCCTGAAATGTATAGCTGCGTCAATTCTACGACCTCGCACAAAGCGAACGATCCGTTTATTTGTGAATATTCCGTGAAAGTGGAAGCGTGAGTTGCAATGCTGCATTTCGTCGACTCCAACCGAGTCAAAGCGGTTTTTGACAGTTACATACACTTGCCGTGTCTCAATTCGTTTCGAGTCCCTTGCGCATTTGCCTTTACCCTTACCCTTCATGGCGCATTCGCCTTTCACAATTGAACTGCTTTAATCAAGTGTGACGTCACCAGCAGTAATCTAGTAGTTTGATAGGTGACGCCACTTGATTTGCGCGTGTGGCGTCATGACATCTTCGTGCGTACCCACTACGCGGCGCATGAGCAGAATTACTATCTCACTAGCGCTATACTGGACAATGCCTCCGTATATATACGAGGGTACGGTGTGTTCGGCTTAGCCCTACTGACGAGTCCGCCGAGCACACCAGGACGAAACGCAACTAAACTCATAGAAGGTTCGATTCCTTCGACGCGTGGTTCGACTCCACGTGGTCACAGGAATGGATTCCTTCAATTGGTGACCCCGACGTGATGCTTCACAACACGGTCTCGGCTAAACAAACGTTCATATACATAATATAAACGTATATGCCTCGAGTCTTGCTCTCACGTACATTCTGAGTTTCTGACCTTCCACCTCTCGCATCTCAACAGATGTCAAAAGGACAATAATATTCTCTCTGGGACAACCTATGAAGAATGCTATTCGACTTTCGACCATCTCGTTCGATACTCCTAGACAGCATATCGTTGTCACTAGGAGGGGAGTGATGTGGCGTCATGACATCTTCGTGCGTACCCACTACGCGGCGCATGAGCAGAATTACTATCTCACTAGCGCTATACTGGACAATGCCTCCGTATATATACGAGCATCTAGTAACTTCTAATGTCCACTGGACAACATGCGCGTCTAGGGTACGGTGTGTTCGGCTTAGCCCTACTGACGAGTCCGCCGAGCACACCAGGACGAAACGCAACTAAACTCATAGAAGGTTCGATTCCTTCGACGCGTGGTTCGACTCCACGTGGTCACAGGAATGGATTCCTTCACGCGCTAATATTCGAATAAAAGTCCAATTAGATATTCAAATGAATAATATAAAATAATCATAGATGAGAAACCGAACGTTCGTTCGGACTTTTGTTAATATTTAAAGAACACTTGAAATAAAGATTATATATAATATTTAGGTTTCAGAGTTTAACGTAAATAACACTTAAAGAAGTCCGTTGCATTTGTTTACGTTCTCACGAACCAACGTTCGTGAGAATCGAACTCGGCAATAGATGATAATATAGACCAGACGCATCGATAAGTGCTCTGGGAAGAAGGTTCGAGAAAACGGGACGATCTCAAGAAGGGGCAAGGCCCAGCCCTCATAGTCGGGGGAGGGCTGTAGCGCCTTTGCCCCTCCACTGATATTCTTTACTCCCTTAAGGCTAGGTTAAGATGTGTGCTATATAGATGTGTATAAATGTACGAATGCAAGCTTGTGTGAAAAAGGGGATCTCCCTCCCTGGAGATCCGCCTGAGTCGGACACTTCTATCTTGGGACTCGTTTGAGTAACTTGTACAACCCCGTAGCTCAGTCTATTTCAATTACTTATATCTATATATATATATATCACATATTTAGTCTATTTTAATTTTAATAAAGTATTAGGTGCTCTTATTACATATTGCATCTTAATTTCATTATATACCAAATCATCTCCAAAATCCCTTGATCTACGTAACATCCTTGTCCAATTCTCGCTGGAGTGCTCATTAGAGCTTTAGCGACAAACGGATTCCAGCCGACTAAGTTAAACTTTCATGAGGACGCCTTCTGGTAGTTACCAGAATTACCTAGGACGTCACAGGAGCTAATTTTTGGTGACAGCGGTGGGATTTGTCGCATTCAGCAGAATTCAGAAATTGGGATTATCCACGGAGAACTTCAATACTTGCAGAGAATCATCGCTTGACGTCTGACGGATACCAGGTGCTGACAGAAGACGCTTCGTATAGTGCTAAGTGAAAAGTGAAAAGTGAAAAGTGAAAAGTGAAAAGTAAAAAGTGAAAAGGGCAATTTGTGAGTGAATAAGTGTCCACGATAGTGTTTAGAACAAGGTTGCATTAAAGGACAACAATCTGTAAGTCTAGTATAAGTTTTTATTGTATTTTAAAATTAAGTGGAGTGGACATCGAGATACTATCCAGGTTTTCTGTGGTTTCCCTGGATCTAGCAGTGAATACTGGTATCCTGAAAGAAAAAGAAAGGCCGCAGCCTAAATTAGGTGTCCACCCAGAAGAAAAAGAGCACTTAGAATATTTAAGATTTGTCTAGTTATAATAGTAATTAAGAGCTATTAAGACTAGCGATTAATCATGTCAACATCAACGACAGATTGGGAAATCGTTCCCGTAGTGAATGAAATAGTTGCAATGGCTGGGAATTCTTCCAATCTCAGCGAAAATGATTCTGTAAATTCTTTGGCATCTGAAAATGCCAACCGTAGTACCGCTCAGAGATCAATTCAGTTAGGATTTATGGGAACCAAGGAGGCTGTTAGTCTAATCCCGATATTTAACGGTGAGAATATTCCAGTAACTAATTTTATTGACTTATGTAAGCAGGCAGCTGAATTAATACAACCTTCACATAAGATATATTTAACGCAATTAATTAAAGCGCGAATACACGGGAAAGCAAGTAAATATATTTCGAACCAGTCAGGCTTAGAACTTGAGGAAATATTAGAGAATTTGAGGAGAGCCTTCGTGCCGCGAAGAACACTGTCGCAATGGCAGGTTCTATTGTCAAATGTTTTTCAAAAATCAGATGAATCCATTATGGATTATGTAGCTAGAATCAACGCGATCGTACGCGGAATATCCGAGCTGATTACGGAAAAATATTCGACGGAAGTACGTCTAGGGCTAATCGCTAGCACAACAGAAGGAGCAAGAGATAGCTTCGTAAGAGGGCTTAGAGGCGAGTTAGGGTTGCGAGTAGCTAGCTGTAGACCCACTACACTTGCACATTCCATCGATTTAGCCATGGAATTGGAGAAAGAGGTAGAACAGAGGAATTGTCTATTCAAATTAAATCACGATAATAATGAGGCAAGTACCAGTCAAAATTGGGGTGAATACTCAGGGAATAGTGACAGGTCAAACGAACAGAAATATTTCCAGAAGTCAAATCAAAATAACTTTAAAACCCGAAGGACTGCGTATGTCCATACCACACAGGCATCTAACAAAGGCAAACAGGTAAAACGCCTAAACGGTAAACCAGTTGTATGTTATGGTTGCGGTAAAAATGGCCATTTCAAGAGAGATTGCTATAGCAAGGTCAAGCCAGGTTATTGCACATATTGCGAAAAGACAGGGCACAACACACGAGACTGTAGACAGAATAATAATTATATGAACAGAAATACCAATACTGAAACTACCATTGATAACACTCAAATTGCGAAGACAGAGACAGTTAGCGACGTACCTCCCAAAACAGAAACACATGACGCAACAATAAATATTAGCGAGTCTACTCGAATTTCTTCACCCTGTGTGACCATTACTAGCGACGAGTTGATCAAGATGAGAAGAATTTGACTGTTGATTGATTCCGGGGCAGATATCAATTTAATAAAAGAGAATTGCTTAAATCCAGACATTATAATCAATAAAAATATCAGATACAGACTTTCAGGAATCACTTCGGGCAAAGCTGAAACTTTAGGAGAGGTCAAAGTCAATTTTTATTCAATGTCTAGTAAATTCCAAGTTATCACAGCTGACTTTCCATTGAAGCATGATGGTATTTTAGGGATGGAATTTCTCAGATCTGAAAGAGCTACTCTGTGCCTTGAAGACAATTCATTGAAAATAAAAAATAAGGGAATTAACATCCCATCAGCAGAATCTTTTATCAAAATCCCAGGTAGATGTAGGAAGAAAGTAGGAGTTAGAATAATCAATAATGAATTGAATTACGGATATATACCTCAACTTGATTTAGGTGATAAATTGTATGCGGGCGAAGCCTTGGTAACTAATCATAATGGTATAGCTTGGATCTATATAATAAATACCGGTAATGAAGGAAAAGAGGTTGAGATTCCAGCACTAACATTAACGGAGATAGAGAACGAACTGACAGACAAACACGTAGCTAAACTGGATAAAACCAAAAGAAAAGAACTGACACAAGACAGAACAGACAAACTTTTAAAAATGCTTCATTTAGATGGTTTGACTATCGAGGAAAGGAATAGTGTGGTCAGGATAATCATGAAGTTTCCTTATCAGTTTCATTTACCCGGCGATGAATTAAAAGGGACGACCGTGGTAAAACATAAAATTCCGACTAAAGACGATATTCCAGTTAATACAAAACAGTACAGGTATCCACCTGTGCACAAAGAAGAAATTCAGAAACAGATCAAAGAACTACTCAGTGGAGGAATTATAGAACCCTCCAGTTCTCCCTATAGTTCACCTGTTTGGATTGTTCCTAAAAGGCCAGACTCATCAGGTATGAAGCGATGGCGAATGGTAATTGACTTTCGTAATCTCAATGAAAAAACTTGTGGAGATGCCTATCCCCTTCCAAACATTGTTGATATTCTAGACCAATTAGGAGGAGCTAAATACTTCTCAGTTTTCGATTTAGCCTCAGGTTTCCATCAAATACTTATGGACGATACAGATAAACTCAAGACAGCATTCTCCACCCCTAGCGGTCATCATCATTATAAAAGAATGCCATTTGGTTTGAAAAATGCTCCCGCTACTTTTCAAAGATTGATGGATCAAGTTTTAACTGGTTTACAAGGTGTCGAACTATTCGTTTATCTTGACGACATTGTTATTTATGCTTCATCTTTGAAGGAACATGAGCGTAAGCTGATGAATCTTTTAGGTAGACTTCGTACTGCTAGATTGTCATTGCAGCCTGACAAGTGTAGATTTTTACAGAAAAGCGTGACATACTTAGGGCACGTGATAAGCGAAAATGGGTTACGTCCTAACCCAGAGAAAATAGTAGCAGTGCAGAACTTCCCGGTTCCTAAAAACCCAAAACAAATCAAAGAATTTCTAGGTCTCGTTGGTTATTACCGACGATTTATTCAAGACTTTGCATATATTTCTCGACCTCTCACTCAACTCTTAAAGAAAGGACAACCTTTTTCTTGGAACAACGAACAACAAAATGCTTTTGAAAATCTTCGTGATCTACTTTGTAAAGAGCCAATATTGCAATTTCCTGATTTTGCTCAACCTTTTATCGTCACAACAGACGCTTCTTTTTATGCTCTTGGAGCTGTTTTGAGTCAAGGAGAGATTGGAAAGGATCTTCCTATATCTTTTGGATCAAAGTTGTTAAAAGGAGCAGAATTGAACTATTCTGTCATAGAGAAAGAGTTGTATGCAATAGTGTATGCTGTTAAATATTACAGACCTTATTTATATGGTAGAAAGTTCTTCCTTGTGACCGATCACAGGCCTTTGGTCTGGGCACACAAAATCAAAGATCCGACGTCACGACTGCTACGCTGGTTGCTGAAATTAAGAGAATATGAGTACGAGGTTATCTATAAGCCAGGGCGGTTGAATGCAAACGCTGACGCGCTTTCACGAAACCCCGTCGAACTAGAAGTCGCAAATATCAAATTTACAAAGAGTTTACAATATACAGAAGCACTTCTTAAGGATGAACTCGATAGGATTAGAATTAGAGAATCAGAGCCGGATGAAAATCTGGAAGATACAGGGAATAGTATGGCATCGACTATCAAAGGTTGCGAGACGGATAAGCAGAGCTATCCAGACCTTTGGGGCAGCCGCCAGGGCTGCCCGAGTGGCCAAATAATTATCCCGGGCCCGGATGTGGTATGGGGGGGACAGCCTCCCATGCGTCAGATGCCTAGAAGGACGTCCTTGTTAGAAATGGTAGATTTGAGAAAGATGATAGAAAAACAAACCCAAATAATACTAACACTAGAGTCATCCGAAAGAAGTGAATTAAATTTAAATTTACAGAGTTCAAATAAATCTATCAATGACAGTCAGATAGAATTAAACTTACAAAAATCAGATGCTGCCAGCAGTCGTGGTTGTGTGCGTCGAGACTTTGATAATTCCTTTTTCCAAAAGAATATTCTTCAAATAGATTCTCTAGATGACGAATCTTTTCCAGAACCCATCTCAGACGATGAAGTTGATTTATCAGACAATGAAGTTAATGAATCCTCTCAGGAAGGTGCACGATTACCTGCAAAGAGATCCAGGAAATCAGTTTCAATAAATGTATTTTCTGAAAACAGAGACGGAATTTTTATGAAAAAGGATAATATAGCTCATTTCATTTGTGCGGACTTCAAGTCCAGAACCTCTATAACGCGTGAATTGATAAACAGACAATATATCAAAGAAAATGAGTTTCCTACCAATAAGCCAGAAATTGGTGACGTGGTTATTTTTAAACATGGCAATTGCCATATTTTTACTATAGTTATAAAAAATAGTTTTCAAGACAAGGTATTATTAGCCAATGTAATTATAGGAATTACAAAGTTAAAAGATGCAATGGATTATTTCGGAGTTAAAACAGTTAGGATAGCTAAGACTGGAGACGGAATCGATAATTTACCTTGGGGAAATATCAAGCTACATTTAGAAAAAACCTTTCCAGCAGGTTATCACATCACTTTGTGTTTGAATCAAACTCGAGTCCCAGAAGTAGATCAGCGACCTGAAATAATTAAAGAAATGCATGAATCAGCAGTAGGGGGACACAAAGGTGTTATGAAAACATATGAAAGAGTTAGAAATGAATATTTTTGGGAAAACATGAAATCTCAGATCCAAAATTTTATCAAGCACTGTATAACTTGTCAAAAGAACAAACTTGTAAGAATTAAGACTAAGCAGCCCATGATTATCACTGACACACCACAATTGCCTTTCGAAAAAATAGCGCTCGATATTGTAGGACCTCTACCGATAACTAGCTTGCGTAGTAGATATATCTTGACGATCCAAGATAATCTTACTAAATATTCTTTGGCAATACCGTTAATAGAAACTTCAGCTCAAACTATTGCTAAAGCCTTTGCAGAGAATTTTATATGCCTATTTGGTTGCCCTGAATCCATCCTGACAGATCAAGGTAGAAATTTCACAGGCGAAGTGATGAAACGCCTAGCGAAACTATTCAAAATCACACAGTTAAAGACCACGGCATATCATCCTCAGTCAAACGGGTCTCTTGAAAGGAGCCACTTAGTATTGGTAGAATATCTGAAACATTACATTG
The DNA here is from genome assembly GCA_943736025.1 of Tenthredo mesomela. Taxonomy (NCBI): domain Eukaryota; kingdom Metazoa; phylum Arthropoda; class Insecta; order Hymenoptera; family Tenthredinidae; genus Tenthredo; species Tenthredo mesomela. Next base: position 34,067,137 of record OX031013.1, read on the forward strand.
ATGTCAATAAAGACTGGGATACCTGGTTGAAATATGCAATGTTTTCTTACAATACTGCTGTGCACGAGTCAACAGGATTTACTCCTCATGAATTGATTTTTGGTAGGCCAGCTAGGGTTCCCTCAAGTTTTACGAAAGAAAGTACATTACAAACCTACTCCGATTATTTGGGAGACCTTGTTGAAAAACTCAGAGAAACACGTATGACTGCTGTCGAAAATTTAGATCGAGCCAAATTCAAATCAAAAGAATATTATGATAGAAAGTTAAATGTTGCAGACTTTGTGGAAGATGATTGGGTTTTCTTGCTAAACGAGGCAAAGTCTAATAAACTTGATGCCAATTATTTAGGTCCATACCAAATTGATAAAATGTTGGGACATGAAAATGTGCAAATTAAATTGACTCCTCATACCACAAAGATTGTACACATAAATAGGTTAAAACCAGCCTACTTATAGAATAAGCAATTAGAACTACTATATGAATAACAATCTTGTAATAGCCAATAGTTACAAATAATTATATACATTAAGCATAGAATAAAATAGATTAAGTTTAATATAGGTTAGATCGTTCCCTACCTGCTTCCATGGAGCGCGAGTCGATGTCGTCGTAAAATAATGTAGTGTAACTGTAAACAATAACTTCTTCCATTTAAATGTCCACTCTTGATAAATAAGTAGCGATTTATTAATAACGGTATATAGCTCCGCAGATAAAATTCGACTTTATACCAAGCCGAATTTTCCTTTAGGGGGAAGGTGTGACGTCACCAGCAGTAATCTAGTAGTTTGATAGGTGACGCCACTTGATTTGCGCGCTAATATTCGAATAAAAGTCCAATTAGATATTCAAATGAATAATATAAAATAATCATAGATGAGAAACCGAACGTTCGTTCGGACTTTTGTTAATATTTAAAGAACACTTGAAATAAAGATTATATATAATATTTAGGTTTCAGAGTTTAACGTAAATAACACTTAAAGAAGTCCGTTGCATTTGTTTACGTTCTCACGAACCAACGTTCGTGAGAATCGAACTCGGCAATAGATGATAATATAGACCAGACGCATCGATAAGTGCTCTGGGAAGAAGGTTCGAGAAAACGGGACGATCTCAAGAAGGGGCAAGGCCCAGCCCTCATAGTCGGGGGAGGGCTGTAGCGCCTTTGCCCCTCCACTGATATTCTTTACTCCCTTAAGGCTAGGTTAAGATGTGTGCTGTATAGATGTGTATAAATGTACGAATGCAAGCTTGTGTGAAAAAGGGGATCTCCCTCCCTGGAGATCCGCCTGAGTCGGACACTTCTATCTTGGGACTCGTTTGAGTAACTTGTACAACCCCGTAGCTCAGTCTATTTCAATTACTTATATCTATATATATATATATATCACATATTTAGTCTATTTTAATTTTAATAAAGTATTAGGTGCTCTTATTACATATTGCATCTTAATTTCATTATATACCAAATCATCTCCAAAATCCCTTGATCTACGTAACATCCTTGTCCAATTCTCGCTGGAGTGCTCATTAGAGCTTTAGCGACAAACGGATTCCAGCCGACTAAGTTAAACTTTCATGAGGACGCCTTCTGGTAGTTACCAGAATTACCTAGGACGTCACACAAGTATACACTTTCGAGTGTTCTGCACTCTGACGTGGTATAAATGTACTATAGACTTGCTTATTGTGTTGATTGCGATTCTAGGTTATGAAATTCAAATTTCCAATATGGCTGTCTAAAGGTGGTCAAAGGTACACAAAAGGTGCATCTCCCGTACCTTTGACACTTGCACCTTTGCGCACTTCCCCTTTATCAGTTGGATTGCCTTAATGACGTCACTACCGGTTTGTCCAAGGGTAAATGCGCATCAAGCTTTGACTATATACCTATGGACTGCTAACCGCTAACTTCACGCGTGTAACCAGATGTGACGCGACCTCGGGGGCTAACGGCTGATTTTGGTACTACGATCAGCTGCGTGTGTTATGTAGGTGTGACGCATCGGTTGTGTGGGTTACATAGGTGTAAAGAAACACCGACGTGACACACATACCGATGCGTCACACCTACAAAACACACGCAGCTGATCGTAGTACCCAAACAGCCGTTAGCCCCGGAGGTCGCGTCACATCTTGGTACATGGGCCTCCACAGGCTTGGGATAGGGACTAGCAGTCCATAGGTATATAGTCAAAGGCATCAAGTGTATACTTTGTGCGAATTGAGACACGGCAACTAACGTGTTGGATGCTGACCGGTATGAAGTTCGCCCCACAGTCTTCTGTCTCTTTCTTCCCTCGCGCTAACTGTCAAAAAAAGCTTTGACTCGGTTGGAGTCGACAAAATGCAGCATTACAACTCACGCTTCCATTTTCACGGAATATTCACAAATAAACGGATCGTTCGCTTTGTGCGAGGTCGTAGAATTGACGCAGCTATACATTTCAGTGCTGCATACCACGTGAACTTGAATAATAAGGTCAGCATATGAGAGTCGAGCCCCGAGCGGCCATTTTTTTACCCTATTTTACAGATTATAATTTACGAAAACAAACTATTTTTCGATTTCAATACGTTTATTCGTCTACGGCAATACTTCACCATATAATACGTCGAATGCCTCTGCGAAAATCCATTCTGTGCCTTCGTTGCGATATGCAGAGTAAAACAAAAATAATTGGTAAGAACACCCCCTTCTTCATCGATCTCTGCCTATCACATCCCGTTAATACTAGGGCCGTGTTCGGGGAGTCGCTTTTAGCGCTGTCAGTAATCTTGTGTCTCTGTCACACTTCTTGATTTCCCCAAGCTCCGTCTCTCTCTCTCTTGATTTTCAGCGCTTTAAAGCGCTTTAAGCGCGCTCCCCGAACACGGCCTAGATTAATCCAGTCCACTGTATTTTCAATACTTAATCGGTAATTGGTGACCCACAACTATCGAGTGACCGTCTGGGTAGTTCCCGTGATAAATTCCTGCAGCTAGCCTCTAGATTTGTCCGCGAACGCCGCTCCAACGTCACATAAGTGCGGAAAAAAAAAAACAAAAAAACGGATAGTCGGCCGATACGTTTGATGATTCAAATTATGTAACCATACTGGTATCACCAAGGACGATCACAGGTCGTTGTTGACAATCTCCGTTCTTTCATATTGAAACTAAGAAAAACTGATTACAAAACATGCCAGGAGGTACAGGAAGATTTGGACCACTTGTCGGGGCTATCGACGAGGGGACCAGCAGTGCTAGATTTCTAGTAAGTGTATTCATTACAGCCCAAGAATAAATCAGCATTTAAGAAGAAGAAGAATCGTAAATTTATTTCAATTTTTATTTAATTTCTAATGAAACGCTTATCAATTTAACAACAATTGCAAATATTGTGCAACAGCAAAAACAAGTTTTAGTCCAGCTAAAACCTGAAAGGCAGTGAAAATTTTTAGGAGCCACACCCTACATCAGCTGTAATAGGAGAAGAATTTTGATTTTGTTCACCGTTTCGCTTGTCTATTCCGAATATTTATCAATCAGGTATTTAGCGTTCGACGGAGAGAAGTGGTAGCCTCCCATCAAATAGAAATAAAGAATATATACCCTCAAGAAGGATGGGTGGAACAGGACCCAAAAGCGATACTCAAAGCTGTTCACGAATGTATAGCTAGAACAATTGAAAAATTGGAAGCTATAGATATTGATAAGACGGATATCAAGGCCATCGGTATCACAAATCAACGTGAAACAACTTTGGTTTGGGACAAGGAGACCGGGGAACCTTTGCACAATGCTATCGGTATACCAAACATATCCCTTTGTTAATTTATTTATTTTTCTGAGAAAAATTTTACGTCAATAACAGACTGGTAACTTTGCTATTGAATTAATCATCTGTCATAGTATACCGTAACAATGAGAGGACGAGATAAACAGAATTAGATAATTTGTTAACAAAGCGATGTATGTATTGCATTATTTTCTCTTATGTGTTTATAACTTTGTTTGAATAGCTGCTCATTTATCTGTAAAGGATTCAAACTGCAAAAGAATTACATGAGGTAAAATCCGTCGAGTTTCTTTATCTGGAATTTAATGTAAACAAGTTATTGATAAAAGAGCTGGGAAAGACTCTGAAACTTGATTAAACATGATAATGATAATTGGAAGATTCGTGATACTAATTTTTAGTATTCCTTTCTATTGTATTTCAGTATGGCTTGATATGAGAACGACGACTACAATTGAAAATATTTTAGACAATGTTCCAAACAACACAAGAAATAAAAACTACCTTAAACCCCTTTGCGGGCTACCCATATCTCCGTACTTTAGCGCTCTAAAAATTCGATGGCTTATCGATAACATCCCAAAAGTAAAACAAGCTGTCGAAGCAGGGAGATGTGCCTTTGGAACTGTGGACACTTGGCTAATTTGGGTTTGTTGTCGTTTTGTAGCTATCATTTAACAGTAGCATCGTTTTATATTTCATCTTTTAGTTAGATGTATCGAATATCTTCTACCATTTCTAATAGTTTGAAAACCATTTTCAGAATCTTACACAAGGAAAACTTCACATGACTGACGTTTCCAATGCATCGCGGACAATGTTGATGAATATTGAAACGCTAAAGTGGGATCCTTTGCTTTGTCGTTTCTTTGGGATTCCATCAGATATTCTACCAGAAATTAGATCCTGTTCAGAAATATATGGAAATATTTCTCATCCAGAAGTTTTGAGTGGAATACCTATTTCAGGCGTAAGATTGGTGTCAAGAGCAGGGGCGGATTAGCCAATAGGCTGAGTAGGCTATAGCCTAGGGCGGTAGGAATCAGGGAAAAACTTAGAAGCGACATTTTAAGTAGCAAGTAAATTTGGTACAGGAAAATAGCTGAGCGCCACACGAATGGAAATGCATTTAAGAGAGTTTTCTGAAAAAATGAGAGAAATTTTGAAGCCAATGTCATAAAAATATTCATCAAAAATAATTAGCTTAATCAACTGAACACGTTTGTATATGCATTACAAATATTTCCAGTGGCGTTTGAGCCAATGCCTCCAGATTGTCGTTGGAAAAAGACTCGATATTTATCACAATGTATGCGCTGATTGCCACAGTCAGCATACAGAAGTTCGATGTATAACTATACACTGCAGGGTTGCTCATTTTCCATCTTTTCTTTCAATTTCACGGACCGGGCAACCGAAAATATTGTTCCAAATTACGTGAACAAAATCTGCGTGAAATGTGATGAAAAAATGAAAAATTAATCTTCGTTGCCTCAAGACATTAAAGAGGCTCTCGTATGAGAGGACTATCACATAGAGTACCAGAGTAGGTTGTGGTAGGACGCTAAGGTCCACCGTCCACAAGGGGTCCAACTATGGAAAAGATAGCTCTCTCAAGGTTCCGAATAGGGCATGAGGACCAAAAAGTATTGAATATGATCCTGCTTAGTACCTCCAGGCTTATGGTAGGGTAGCTAAATTTCGACTTGGGAGTCCATGTTTGTACTTGGCGATATTTTCAACCGACGATGGCGTTACTTCAGCCTTGCATTTCTGTGGCTAAAAATACATTTTGAAAAGATTGAATGACATGCAAAAATATTTCAATTGTACCGGAAATAGTATTATTCAATGGAATTAAAGAGAAAATTTTTCGATGAGAACATCAATTTTTTTATGACCCTGAAGATATCTGCATCAGACAAATTGAATCCTTTGGCAAGGTGTAAAGCCGGGGTCACGATAAACTCAACGTAACGTAACTTAACACGACGGAACGTACTTATAGTTCTAAAACATCCATCACGACCACCGTTTTCTCAAAACGCCCGCTCGCTCGCTAACTTTCAAAACTATAGGTACGTTCCGTTGTGTGTTACGTTACGTTAAGTTTATCGTGATCCCGGCTCAAGGGGGTATCTCCACCTTTAAATGGGTTAACATTCTGAGAAAGAGATTGATATTTTACAGCGAATTTGAGAGTCTGATCAAATCCAAAAAAATCACGAAGTTTAGGGAGGGTTTGACCCTCATTATCCATACCTAACATTGAATATTACTTTGAGTCTAATAGTAGTTACGCTGAATATAGAAAAATACAAAATTACTCGGTTGTCGCAAAGAATCAGTAGTACCGTTGCATCGATTCTGGAATTTTTGGTCTTCAATTGTTCAGAAGAAATGCCTCTATCATATCAACATAAAACTTTTTGATATGACTATTTTTGGTGGAGATAATAGAAAAAGTAGAGAAAAAAAATTGAAGAATTAGAAAAATCTCAGTAAAAACTAAGCGAGTCAGGTAATTTTCGCGATATCAAAAAGTTCTATGTTCATATGATAGAAGCATCTCTTCTGAACAATTGAAGACCAAAAATTCCAGAATCGATCCAACGGTACTACTGATTCTTTGCGACAACCGAGTAATTTTATATTTTTCTATATTCAGCGTAACTACTATTAGACTCAAAGTAATATTCAATGTTAAGTATGGATAATGAGGGTCAAACCCTCCCTAAGCTTCGTGATTTTTTTGGATTTGATCAGACTCTCAAATTCGCTGTAAAATATCAATTTCTTTCTCGAAATGTTAACCCATTTAAAGGTGGGGATACCCCCTTAACACCTGTATCGTTCATTGTACGAAGTTTTACGTCATAATGAAATTTCACGTTTTTCGAAATTTCCCAGGTGCGGATTTTTTTGCAAAGAATTTTATCACCCTTGGTCAGGGCACTGCGGCCGAAATGAACCTTTGGCAAGACGTAACACCTGCACCATATGTTGGATGAAGTTCAACACCATTATGAAATTTCATCCTTTCGAAATTCCCCGGGTGCGCATTTTTTCCAAAAATCTTCATCGTTCTTCCTTGTGGCGCTACGACTAACATAAATATTTGCTACTACTACAAAAAAGAAGACAAACAACTAAATTCAACATTCAGAGCTTCATCTGAACCTGGAACTACGAGTGGTATACTAGGCCTGGCCATGAAAAAAATTGTTCCTTGATTTCGTCTCTCGCAACTCGAAACATTAGTCTTGGGTCTAATAATGACTCTGTGAAAATTTGGGCTTCGTTGGATAATTTTGAAAGACGTGCATCGAGTCTCAATATTTTAGTCTAAGAGCTGGTGACAGATTTCACCAAGCGTCTTCAGCATGGCTATAAAATCGTCAAACACCAGGTACGGGGTTCGTATTTTGAAAACCGCGAGTCTTACAGCCTACCTCCGCTGCGTTTGACCACCTGGTCCATGTAAAAAAACGCGTTTTTTAAGTCATTTCAGCAAAGTCAATTCCAACTCAGATCTGATCTACTGTTCTGTGGCATTATTAGTTTAAACAGCCAGACCGGTAGCTTGTGTATAACATGACGTAAGACTGGATTATACCCGTTCAAAAATTATATTATCGCCCGCGTCAAAAATTACTGTCAATCTGTCCATGCTGCATACCATACTTTTCATAACAAGCGCACAGAAAGTGGGGTTTGTCCTCATTTAGAGCGGAAAATCAGTCTTTGAGTCAGGATTCAGGTAACCCACTAATATATATTCTAACTGGATAGCCGATCGACCAAAATCGACGTCACCGCATGGTGGCAACGTTCGGAACTGGAGGACAAATATTTTCATTTTTGACCAGCATTTTTGTCCTAGGACCTGAAAAACTAACGAATTGGATCCTGACTCAAAAAGACTTATTTTCCGCTCTCAAATGAGGACAAAAAAACCCCACTTTCGGTGCGCGTGTTATGAAAAGGTTATTTTGGTCGATCGGCTATCCAGTTAGAATATATATTAGTGGGTTACCTGAATCCTGACTCAAAGACTGATTTTCCGCTCTAAATGAGGACAAACCCCACTTTCTGTGCGCTTGTTATGAAAAGTATGGTATGCAGCATGGACAGATTGACAGTAATTTTTGACGCGGGCGAAGTTGGCTGCACTCGACTGTGGCTCGGGCTTCGCCCTCGCCTTCGTCTCGTTCAGCCAACTTCACCCTGATCAAAAATCACTGTCGTTCGGTCCTTGCAGCATAATATACTATTTTTACGTGTTAATCAAATGCAAATATTGAGACTTAAAATTATCAGACGAAGCCCAAATTTTGACAGAGTCCAACCCAAAACTAATAATTTGAGTTGTGAGAGACAAACAATCGAGAAACAATTTTTTTTGCCGGGCCCATAGCGGCACACAGCTTGGCAGTCGAGGAAGATTTAATAAGGTGATTGAGCCATAGATACAAATTTGTATTTTTTATTTGGATCTGTAGGGGAGAGCGGGGCAAAAAGGGCAGCGGGGCAAAAAGGGCAGCTCCGCCAAATTTTCGAAATTAAATTTTTAAAAAACCTAAATTCCTTCGGGAAACGACTTTTCTTGAAAAAAAAAAAAAAAGTCGAAAATTTTCCAAGAATTTTTTGTTTTTTTGGCCGAGCTGCCCGTTTTGCCCCGCTGCCCTTTTTGCCCCGCTCTCCCCTAAATCTTTCTCGACTGACAAGCTGTGTATACCACACGTAGTTCCAGGTTCAGGTGAAGCTCTGAATGTTGATTTTTTTTTTTTTTCCGTTTTCAACTTACCTTTGTCCAATGTTTATATTAGTCGTACCCACACAGCATTGAATATTTCAGAAATATTTCAGAAATATTTCAGTGAAAGATTAAAATATTTCATAAATATTACAAGGAAATATTTATGAAATGTTCCTATGTCCGTTATCTCATGTATTTAAAATATTTCGTGAAGTATTTTTGAAAGATTTCTGAAAGATCTTCTGAAATATTCCTTGAAAATATTTCTGAATATCTCAGAAATATTTTCCGAAATATTTTCCGGAGATATTTATCAAAGGTGTCTGGATCATTGCGTGAAATGTTTTTTCCATAATATTTAATAATATAATATAATATAAAATACGTATTTTACATAACATTTCAAAAAGTTGAGTTCAACCTTTTGCGGAATATTTTTGAAACATCCTTTTGAAATATTTCTAAAACTTTTTGCGAAACATTTCATGGAATAATCCTGGGATGTTTATGAGACATTTCTTGAAATATTTGTGAACATTGCATTGCATTCTTTCATGTAATATTCGTGAAATATTTCAAAAATGTTTCGCTGAAACAATTCACAAAATGTTTAGAAAATATTTGAGTGGATATTTCTGAAATATTTCCGAAATGTTTCCATGTAATAATGCAATTTGAATAATACATGAAATATTCAATGCTGTGTGGGTAGCGCCACGAGGGAGGACGATGAAATTTTTTTTGAAAAAATGCGCACCCGGGCAATTTCGAAAGAATTAAATTTCATAATGGTGTTGAACTTCGTCCGACATACGGTACAGGTGTTACGTCTTGCCAAAGGTTTATTTCAGCCGCACGCCGTAAGGGAAGGTATAAGGCTGAATCTAGCGGCCGGAGCTAGCAGCCGCTAGCCCATTAGTGAGCGATCACCAATATTTAATAATTTTCCAAAGATCGTACCCCGGGATTTTAATTTTTTTCTCAGTTCGAATGTCACTCGTGAGTATGTATACGAAATTTCAACTCGATATTCGCTTGCAATAACTTCGCTCGCTCCGAGCGGCCGCTAGCTCCGGCCGCTAGATTCAGCCTCATAGGGAAGGCGACAAAATTCTTTGAAAAAAATGCGCACCTGGGGAATTTCGAAAACATGAAATTTCCTCACGATGTAAAGCTTCGTACAATGAACGTTCCAAAGGATTGAATTTGTCTGATGCAGATATCTTCAGGGTCATAATGTTTTTTTTAATTTCTTATATATTTTGAATTGAAAGAAATTAAGAAGAAATTAATAATAACCATTTTCAATCTATTAGGTATTCTATTTCATTTCACCTAACCCACGTCTGCGTGAAAAGGGCGGCTTTTGCGCGCAAGTCTAGGACGGCCATTAGGCTTAATCCGCCCCTGGTCAAGAGGGTATATTAGGCTGATGGTCAAACGACAACCTACAGTTGGAACCCCATTAATCGCTGGATAATTATGAAACAAGAGTCCATGCAAAGCCCCAGATCTGTATTTGAAATTTGAAAAAAATATCTGATATTCCATTTATTTTTTTTATCTTCTGAGAGTAAAAGAAAAGTAATTGTACAAGCAGCAAGAAAATGCTTCTGGTAGAGCCGGGATTTTCGTTAAAAGGAAGCAAACATTTTTACTTCACTCAGTGTGATTTTGGACGTTTTACCCACACTTCGCGTGGCTAAAACCCTAATTTTCACATCTCCTGAAGTAAAATTTTGTACAGTACTCGACGGAAAAACTTCTTCTGATCTCGTGTGATTGCAAAACTCGCCTTCGGCTCGTGCTGCAACCTCACACTCGTCAGAAAAAGTTTTACCGGACTCGTATTGTAATGTACTATTACCGTGTATATTTGCATTATACAACACGAAATATTTTTTATGCATCTAGGGAATAAAATGCGTACTTTATTCCCGGCTGCGCGCATAAATAACGCCCTTTTTGCCCTAGGATGCACAAAATATCGTATGCACCATGGTATAAAGTGTTCTTCTAGACGAGTGTGAAGGTCACCCTCGCTTCGCTCGGGCGACAAACCTCACACTCGTCAAGAAGAACACTTTCTTCCCTAGATGCATAATATACTATTCTGCTCTTGTTGAAAAAAATTGCGTTGTTTTGTAATTCTAAAATCCTTTCCCATTCACCGAGATCCAGCTATTGGTTTAATAATTTGTAAAAAATTATTTTTTTCATTTAATTTCAGATCTGGAGCTCAATGCATACTAGGGTGATTCAAAAAAAAAAAAAAAAAATAGTGTTTTTCGATACAAGAGCGCGAAGCAGCAATTCGCGCACAAGTGTGAAGGCCCGAACAAGCCCGAAGGCGAGCCGAAGGTAGCGAGTGAGGCGCCTTCACACGAGTAAGGGATTGCTGCTTTGGGCTCGTGTACCAAACTCTATTTTTCTTAACAAATACAACGAAAGATCCTCGCTGTGCGCCGTCTGCAAGCACGAAAGCAGGTTTGAGCGCACCCGTGCGGGAAAAACCTTCGCGCACCGCTAGCAGGAGTGCGCAAATGTATCTGAAGTAAATTATGCATTCGCGCACTGAGTGTAGAGAACGATTTACTCCGCACACTGTAAATAGTGTATCTGTAGAATATTGTCTAAAATACAGTACTCACATTCTCAGCCGGTTTCTGGTTACTGATAAAATTATTTATATTTGTATTTATTTTCGAAATCAAAATTCGCACACTATGAGTTGAAAAAAATAGTATACGACACACGTGCGCGTACGTGATCCTTGCACTCGTGTTTTGTCACCCTCGCTTCGCTCGGGCGACAAGCTACACTCGTGCGAGAATCACGTACTTTGCGCACTTGTATCGTAATCTACTATTTTCCTCTCACTAACAGGCTCAAAAGTTTCATTTAGGTCAAAAAGTATATCATTCTTGCTTCTTCTGATTTTTATAACTAGCAAATGATACGTTACACAGAGAATCTACAGACATATTTTTGAAGAGAATTGAACGCTCTACAAAAAAGTTCTGAGTCATTTTCTAATAAGTCCACTCGTTCAAAAGTTGTCCAAGGTCAAAGTTTAATTTATTTTGATTCATTTTAATTTTATTTTTTTTTATTTTTTATTTTTCATTTTCCAACAAAAACATGTCTGTAGATTCTTTGTGTGACGTATCATTTGCTAGTAATAAAAATCAGAAGAAGCAAAAATAATTTATCCCATGTTATTCTTATGGAAAATCTAAAAGTGCGATGCGCCCACTCTTAATATTAATATTAAGAGCTCATATTTTAACAGGCATACTTTTTGACCTAAATGAAACTTTTGAGCCTGTTAGTGAAAGAAAAAAAAAAATTTCTTTTTTTTTTTGAATCACCCTAATGCACACTTTTATTTTCTTCAAATCACTGATATATACATGATATATGCCTTGAAGAAATACTCTATAGATTTTTTCACAGCTAATTACCTACTTCTATTCTGAGATATGATTAGAAATTATTCGAGATTTCATGGACTTTGTCTTACAAATATGAAGTTTACTGGAAAAAAAGTGGTTGAGCTTTTTTCAATTTGGATAGAATATTGTGAAATGATATCATTCTCGGGCAAAGCAATGATATACAAAGATCAGGCCTTCCGTTCTGTAACTCTTCGGTTGTGAAAGCTATTGGTCGCTGCTAACATGCCATCCGTACAGTAGGAAGTCGTCGAAGCAAACGGATGAAAAGTTACAGATCAGTCTTCTATAGATGTAAGCATGTGAAACACTTTTTATCGCTCACTGTTTACGAAAACGTCAAGATTTTGAAAAAAAAAAATGTCATATCTGAAAATTAAATTTATTCAATGTATCATGGATTCGTCCCGAAGTTAGATCATATAGAATATTTCCTCCAAATGTGAATAAATTTCGATTAGCAATACGAACTTTATCCTATGACAATCACTCTTTCTGCGGTACAATCTATCTGTGGCTGGCAAAGTCCACAAAATGTCAAATAATTTTGAGGTATATCTTAAAATACTAGCAATCAGCTCTGAAAAAATTGATTCAATAAAATATTTTCTAATAGTGTATCAGTGATTTTGAGAAAAAAAAACAGAAAAAAAAAAAACTATTCCCATAATGTAGGTATATTAAGGGGGTATTTACACCTCACAAACAATTTTTTTCAAATAGCTAATATGCTGTGATGAAATATATTGCATTGACTCCTGTCAGTTTCATCACAGCAAATGACTAATGTTTTGAACTATCATTCAGAATTATTGAAGAATATTTGGACTTCGCATTACGTAGTTTTCAGCTACCGATGAAAAAGCGGTTGGTGCAGCATACAGGTCGCATCGTTAATTGAATTTTTTCGAAATTTGGAGGAAGCTTTCTACATTGATGTGTCTCGGGACCAAACCAACAATATCCAATGAATTCTAATTTTAAGTATGAAAGTTATTCAATCGAAGCCGTATTTTTAAAATTAATTCTACAGAATAATAGTTTAATGTGAAGAATTTTCATACTTAAAGTAAAAATTCATTGGATATAGTTATTTTAGTCCGAAATCACATCAATATAGAATGTTGCCTCCAAATTTTGAAAAGATTCAATCAACGATGTGACCTGTATGCTGTAATTTCAACCGCTTTTCCATCGGTAGCCGAGGACTACGTAACGCAAAGTTCAAATATTCTTCAATAATCGTGAATGATAGTCCAAAACATTAATAATCTGCTGTAATGAAACTAAGTCAATGCAATACTTCATCACAGCGTATCAGCAATTTGAAAATAGTACTTTTCGATACTAGTGCGAAAGTGTTGATTCTCGGACGAGTGTGAAGTTTTTCGCCCGAGCGAAGCGAGGGTGACAATCACACGAGTCGAGAATCATTTTTCGCATGTGTATCGAACTTCATTTTTCAACACAGCGCGCGTTGAGTTGAACTTTATGTACGCGAAGCGTGCGCAAAATCGAACTTTGCGCACGCCGTGTGGAAAAAATTGTTTCTAGGGTGTATGTACTAGAGTATGTCGAAAATGAACTTCTTTCTTTTTTTTTCTGCTCCTACCACCCAAAACCTTAGGTTTTGACATTGAAAAGGTCCTCGTTCAAGGAGGGCGCTGTAGCTTGAAGTTTAGAGGTCGCTCAACGAGAATTTAGGATTTCCATCTAATTAACACGTCAAAAATATTGTTATTCGCTCAAAACGATGTCAGGCAACCAAAAAATCGGCGATGTCTGTCTTTCTCGGCTTATTGGAAAGCATGACTCATCCCCTAAACGATGGTGGGTCGTTTTTCAAATTACCTTGTTCCAATTTTTGCCTTGGAGACTTTGTAAACTGGAAAAAAGCGATTATTGTGGCCAAAAACAAAAAAAAAAAAAAAATTAAAATTGAAACAAAAACGACCCATCATTATTTGAGGGATTAGCCTACGCTTTTAAACGAGCCGAGAAAGACAGATATCGCCGATTTTTCGGTTGCCTGACATCGTTTTGAGCGAAAAACTATATTTTTTACGTGTTAATTAGATGGGAATCCTAAATCCTCGTTGAGCGACCTCTAAACTTCAAGCTACAGCGCCCTCCTTGAACGAGGACCTTTTCAATGTCAAAACCTAAGGTTTTGGGTGGTAGGAGCAGGAAAAAAAGAAAGAAGTTCATTTTCGACGCACCCTAGTATGTACTTAACAGATTTGCTTTCTTGAAGTTTTCTTGCACTTCAAATGCGTCCCCATTTTATAATCATGTATGGATTTTATTCATTGTCGATATCTGCTAGCGATTGTTTTGTGATTAACTAAACACAATGAGTGAAATAATGATTAATAAAGGCCAACGCGCACTACACCGCTGCGATCGGCACCGAAGTTTCATTAACATGCTTTCTTATAAACATAAGAAAAGCATGTTGAAACTTCGGTGCCGATCGCAGCGGTGTAGTGCGCGTTGGCCTTAACGTTTCCTAGTTGTTAATATTCCAATGTCGTTACGCAGTGTGTCGGTGATCAACAAGGAGCCCTCGTAGGTCAGTTATGCCTAAAGCCGGGGCAAGCGAAGGCTACGTATGGAACAGGCTGTTTTTTGCTCTGCAACACCGGGAGTATGGTATGTAGTTCACATACTGGTATATGTTTAAACATTCGTCATATATCGCGTCTCTAATGGTATAAGGTGATATGTGCCATGGAGGCAATATCGGTGGTGAAAGTGCATGTAATTTTTTTTCTTCCGGCATACGCTATAAGAATACTGATAATGGATAGATATATTGGAATGAGCCGAACAAAATTCCAAAGCTGAAAGCTCGTATGTTGAGTAGATACGTGTTCTCAGAACTACATTTATTAACAATAAAGAGTTGTAGAATTTTTTCTTTCTGCCGCATTTGATATAAAAATATTCAAAATGCAATTGGGATTAGTAAAAAGAAAAAAAAAAAACGGAAATACAGTAAACTCTGTATAGTTGCACGTCCTCGGGGCTGTAGGAGAGTGAAAAACGCAACTATACAGCGCCCCTTCCCATGTCTCCCCAGCCCCGCCTCCCGAGCAATCGCGTGCACGCTGCTCGGGCGCGCCGGCATTCAAACACGTAACTTTCGCGCGAACGAAATGAATATCTTTCTTTTCGAACTTGGTAATGTTTGTACGTATATGTATTCGAAGGTGGAGTTAACGGAAGATTTATTTCAGACATTAAACAAATACAGAGATCCATATGAGAGAAAACTAACGATAAAAAAGTATTTGTATGTGTATCGTTAAAATGTTAACCGAATCTATAAGTACTATTTCAGATTTCATTCCGACATTTTTTTTAAACATTCTCCCATCGTTAATTACGTAAAAAAATTCTCGCATCTGTTGTAAATGATCAAAATTGTTATAATTTGTAAACCAACAAATGGTATTTTTTTTTTTCTTGTTTCAAAAAAAGGTGAGATTTTTCCGACGGATTTACATTGAAGAAAGTTGAAAAATAACAAGTTTTCGATTTTGAATGAATTTTTTAAGATATCGAGCTTTGCATCGCTGTAAAACCTGAACTATTAGAATTGAGGGCAAAAAATATTCAACATTATTTATGTAAAATTTTATGCCCTACAACATTTATTTGCAACTATTTTCTTAATCTCACTTTGTTTACAAGCTTTCGGCGAAAAACGATTTCCAGGGGGTGTTTTGACGATTTACCACCCGACCCCGGGGAGTGAGAACTTTGGCACGTTACACCGACTTTTATCAGGGTCTCATGCAACTTATATAAAAAAATACATGCATACATACATAGTTTAAATGCCTGTGCGACTAGATCGAACATGTATGTACACGCGCGACGGCTTCAACTGTATTGTAGTGGGGGAATTGTGTCAGTAGGCGCTGTGGTGGGAGAGCGCTCACTGTGCTAGTGACAGTCGGTGTGAGGGGAAGCGTGCAAGTATACAAGGTGCAACTATACAGAGTTTACTGTACTAATTATAATACCATTAAGGGGACCAGTACAGCAACTTTTCGAGAAATTATCATAGTCCGAAATCAATTTATTTCGTAACCAAAGTTCATTTCACATGAAAATATTTTTCTTTTTCAAAATCATGTGTCGTAAGGATTTCAGAGCACCGTTGGACCGATTCAGGTCATCTTGGATTCATTTTCTTGAGAAAACAAATCCTCATCATGTGAATGTAGGAATTTGAAAATAAAAAATTATGTCATAAGTTATGATCAATTTACCAAATTTGCAAAAATTATTATCACTCATTTCTTGAATAACTTGGCCAAAACGAAAATTTTTCAAAATTCCTACATTCACATGATGAGGATTTGTTTTCTGAAGAAAATGAATCCAAGATGACCTGAATCGGTCCAACGGTGCTCTGAAATCCTTACGACACATGATTTTGAAAAAGAAAAATATTTTCATGTGAAATGAACTTTGGTTACGAAATAAATTGATTTCGGACTATGATAATTTCTCGAAAACTCGCTGTACTGGTCCCCTTAATTAATACGGAAGGATAAGTTGGTACGGAAAGGGCATATCCAGGGCTTTTGACTTTTCACTGTTAATTGATCAATTTTACAATTTCAACTTTTTTCGAACATATTTCCGTGTTTTTCGCCAAAGAAGAAAAAAAAAAACGACCCATAAACCCTCTAATCTTGATGCGCGGTAAAAGGTCGTATTTTGGCACATATGACCTTATACCATCAGACGCTTGATATACTATTATATAAACTATTGACAATGGACAATTTTCAGAAAGTTGACTCGACCCAAGGTCTGATCACTACCGTTGCTTACAAATTGGGACGTTCACCTCCCGTTTATGCTTTGGAAGGGTCTGTTGCCGTCGCTGGTGCGGCACTTTCGTGGCTGCGAGACAACATGCAGCTTATGGAAAACGTTACCGAGAGCCAAGATTTGGCTGAACGAGTACATTGCTCTGGTGACGTCTACTTTGTCCCGGCATTTTCCGGGCTTTACGCACCTTATTGGCAACAGGAAGCTCGAGGGTAAACTTTACAGTGTGAAGAGAGAGTCGAGATTTAATCTAAATTTACATTAAATATTTTAAAAAACTCAAGTTTAGTACAAAGTCTTATACCGGGATGATTTCTTGATAGTATACAGGTGACAGCGCATGCGCCAAATAATTCATTTTCATTGGTCGGTAAAGTCGTCACGCAGTGGTATTTGAGGCCAGCCTGCCTCAGCATACGACGAAACTCGCGCATGCGCAGTCACCTGTATACTATCAAGAAATCATCCCGGTATGGCTGAGATAAGATAAGCTCGTGTTCTTTCCGATGACTAGAAACTAGACGTTTCATATGCACAGTCTGGATTTCATATACTTGTTTACTTATGCTCAGGGTGATATGTGGAATTACGGAAGATACACAGCAGTATCATATAATCAGAGCTGCTCTTGAAGCTGTATGTTTTCAAACCAGAGATATTTTGGAGGCGATGTTAAAGGACTCTGGGACTGTCTTGTCTGAATTGCAAGTTGATGGTGGTATGACTGCTAACAATCTTTTGATGCAATTGCAAGCTGATTTAACAGGAGTTACCGTAGGTAAGGATAAGGTTAACTAATTTTCGATTTGGAATCTTTCATTGCCGATCTCACCCAAAAATTGTATGGTCTCTGATGTTTGAGCGAGCCTCCTAAAATTTTTGCGGAATTGAAATAAATTTTGAAATCTTGGAAAATTTTCGAGTAACCCTGTATTCATATTTTTCCCTAAAATTTTGCTTCCTCCTACATACATGATGGTGAACAAATACAGAGGGTGGGAATCGTGATAACAAAAGTTGAAAAAGTCGATTTATTGTAAATATAATCATTTTCGAAATTCTTGAGGTGCATTTAAAAATTGTTCGATTGCGCTGAAATTTCGGAAGGTGTATTAAAATATTCAAAACTATAAAAATTTGGGGTGAGACCAAAAATGAATGTTGTATGTCAATCTCAAATATTATGGCGCGTAATACTGAGGTCAAATGGTGAGCGATTGTTCTAACTCGCTTATTGCCATCATCGCTACCTATTTGAAATGGTCAGTCGTACTCGCCATGTTGTAGAGAAACCACGTATATGAATAAAGAGATACATATTACTGTTATGTTCGCGTATAATTATTGCCTTCTACCGCATGCACTCCAAAATATCGTAAAACGTTATGGGCCCAGGCAAGTGCATTTGAAGCGTGTTCAAGGCGTAATTACAGTTTGAAAGAGTGAATATAAGTTTATTGAGAGTTATAAAATGGCGAGCAAAAGTTCCATTGGCGGTCTCAGGTCTATCGAATGTTCAAGCGGGAGAGAAAATTATCATACGTGGTTAGTGTCGATGAGAGCGTACTTGGAGCATGAGGAAGTTCGGGATACAGTTAAGGTTGTCACATGATCAGTGTCTACCGACCCAAAAAAGGTTGCTAAAGCACGTGCAAATATTATTTTGTTGGTTGATCCGTTTGTATTATCCCACATTGAGAACGAAGAAATTGCGTAAGGTGCGTGGGACAGGCCGAAAGAAGCATATGAAGACACCGGCTTGAGTCGTCGTCTAAATTTGTTGTACGAGTTGACGACCACGAAGTTGGGGAATTGTAACTCCGAAGAAGAGTATGTGAATACAATTATATCTACGGCGCATATGTTTACGGACACCGGTTCAAAAATTCTGGACGAGTTAATCGGAGCTTTCTTGTTGACGGGATTACCGAGCAAATACAGACCAACGATAATAACCCTAGAAAATTTGTCAACACCAGTGACCTTCGATTTGGTCAAGCAGAAAATAATACAAGAAGTGAAATGGCATAACAATAACAAAAGTGAAGGAGAGGCATCAGGATACCTTTCTTACTCTAATCAGCGCAGAGGTTTCAATTGAAGGTGGCGTTCTTTAAGAGGTAGAGGTACATTAGATGTTATAAATGTGATTAACAAGGGCACTACGCCAGAGAGTGCTACACATCTAAGGATGAATCCAAGAAAGACCTGAAAGCCTGCAGCGTAGAACAGGAGCCATGTGATGTAAACATTGCTTACGCGTTTTTGGGTATGATAGCAGCTGACGTAAGCATGTCAAGCGATTGGGTAGTAGACTCAGGAGCCTCAAGGCACATGTGTAACAACAAAGCATTATTTGCTTCCATTTGTAAGTCATCGACTACCCGTATTACTATAGCAAATAAAGATACATTGCCCGTAGAAGGAGAAGGAGAAATTTATGTAGAGATAGTTGATAATAAGAAAGTCAAATTGTTAAATGTTTTATATGTTTCAAAAATTGCAACAAACTTGTTGTCTGTTAGTCTGTTAGTCGCATTATGAGTATTGGTTGCAACGTAGTATTTACGGAGGTTCGAGCGAATCTTATGCAAAACGAATTTTCCAAGTTTAAGATTTGAAACTTCGTATATATATAAATGAATACTTTATTGATGTATTCTCAAAACTTGAGAACGATCTACCAATCTATTCATTAAGTTTAATGAATAAAAAACCGCACGTAATAAACTTGAATGCTTATAAAATATTATAACATTTTAACAATATACCGTTACCGTTGTAATTATTGAAATAATTGAGGTTAAACTTGATTTTTTATACTCATCATTAGGCAACGTCGCGGAAGCAGCTGAGAGAAAAGAAAAAAAATAGAAATATGATTAAAAAGAGAGACGAGATAAGAAATTGATTTTTCCATTTTGCTAAATTTTTTCACAAAATTTCCCTTTATATCTGCAATGCTTGTGTATCCAAATGTCTTATACATATTATACACTAGGGTGGTCCTTATTTGGGGGTCGGTGGAATTTTGTCCGTGCCGCCCCCTCAAAAGATTCGAAGTAATTACAGTAAAACCTCCCTTATAGTCCAAGTCCGTGTTTCAGAACCTCTCTTATAGTCCACAAGAGGCGTAACGCGAGCTACGCTCATCAGCCAATCAGCGAATAGCACTCAGGGATGTAATATGTAAGAATGGGACCCTATGCGAATTTCTTACCCCAGGGCCGTAGCATGTGCCTACAAATTTGTCTGTTTATTATGAAAAATACTACGGTACACTTTTAAATTGCTCATCAATCAGAAGTCAATTGACAAATTAAATCTGTAAAATGTTTTTCTATCCAGTGTGTATCCAAAAAGCCTGATTCTTGAATAATTTAGTTGAAGTAAATGGAAAATTATGAGCTAATTTTCTTTTTTTTCGCACCTCCATATTTGTTCTTTTTCTACCAGTGATCAGATATTTGGGAAAAACTTTTCAAGAATGTACCACGATACATCGTACTAAAATAACACTCGTATACTACTCAATAAAACACTCCAACTTCAAACAGCATTCGAGGTTATGGTCGTTACTAGTCGTGACGCGCGTGACGTCATGAAACGTAAAGGGGCCCCAAGCTCACCGACGCTCGAGTCTGTGTGGATGTATTGGTACACAGTAGGCGGAGCTTATAGACTATAAGAGAGGTTGTCCTTGGACTATATCAGAGGTTGGACTAAACGAGAGGGGACTATAAGGGAGGTTTTACTGTAAAAAGAAATCCCCTCAAAATAGGGTTGTTCACGAATTTTTTTTTATTTCATATTCCAGTAGTTTGGGGAAAAATAATGAGGACGTATTTTTTCCTTTTTCGTTTAAATGAAAATTGCAGTATATATAACGAATTGAAAACTCGTGAAAACTACTAGTTTATGACGTCACCCATGTTAAGGTATATCTATATATCGATACCTGCGCGGAATAACCGGCTATCTCAGAGTCCGCTTGAAAAAGCGGCTATCTCAGAATCCATTCGAAAAAGCACAGGCCGCTTTTCCGAATGGATTCTGAGATAGCCGCTTTTTCAAGCGGACTCTGAGATAGCCGCTTTTTCAAGCGGACTCTGAGATAGCCGGTTATTCCGCGCAGGTATCGATATATCAAAATCTGTGAACTTCAATTGCTTATAACATTTGCAATTTTCATCGGAAAAAAAAGAAAAAAATTACCCCACCATTTTGAGCTATTTTCTACTTGATGCGCCCCAAAAAGTGAAACAAAATTTTTTTCTGAACAACCCCATTGCAGCTCTCTATCTCGATCCTAAAACGCCTCCTAAGACCGTTGTTTTTTGCCATAAGAATAACACGAGATTTTCATGAAAATTTTGGTCGACTACATGCCAACTTCATGGCGATAAGTCACAAACGGATAAATGAAAATTTTGGATCTATTTTTTTTTCTTCCTAGTATATCGCTAAAAATTTTATAATTACCATTAATTACTGAGTAAATAAACTATCTTTCACAGGAATTTTTGGTTTTTTATTCACATCATACAATAGTGCCGTTATTGCTAAATGAAGATCAATGAAAATTCACTCTTCAATAGTTTTTCGTGAATGACAGTTTTTACATAGAATAAGTACTCCTGAGAGTAGGAAATGGTTTTTTTTTCCAATAAAATGAAAATTATTATAAAAAAAAAATATATTTTATATATTTTGTTTCTTTTGTATCTTTTTTTTTTTTTTTTCTTTTATATATTTTTTTTACTTAATGAAAATCCACTCTTCGATCGTTTTTTGAGAATGACAGTTTCTTCCCTCGAAAAAGGCCTCGTCAGTGGTAGAACCCGTGCAGAAATTTTGTTGGGGGTGCATAGAGGACCCTCATAGTTTTCCCCATTTCGATTAGGGCGCTACTGGGGAAATGTAATACTTTTATATAGGCCGTGTTCGGGGAGTCGCTTTTAGCGCTGTCAGTAATCTTGTGTCTCTGTCACACTTCTTGATTTCCCCAAGCTCCGTCTCTCTCTCTCTTGATTTTCAGCGCTTTAAAGCGCTTTAAGCGCGCTCCCCGAACACGGCCATAGCCATAGCCCTAACCACGTGACGGGACGTTGACAGAGCCATCCCTCAGTTCTGTTAGGGTACTAGTCGGGCGGGCCAAGTCATTCTCCCTGATGGCGTCCCATCAGGGCCCTACTAGAAACCCTACACAGGGGCTTCCTGTCCGGGCCCCCAACACAAATCGGGTATACCCTGATAGATTTCCACACGCGAAGTTTTACCAGAAAACTTATTCGAAACATTTAATCACAGTTTCTTTATTCGCATTTGGGAACTGTTTTCGATAAAAACGAACAAAGAGTGGGTTTTCAAGTAAAAAAAAAGATGTAAAAGGAATAAAAAAAAGCTATAAAAGAAAAAAATGTATAAAACATATATTTTTTTTTTATTAATAAAATATATTATTTTTTTGTTTATGATTAAAAAA
Source organism: Tenthredo mesomela (assembly GCA_943736025.1). NCBI lineage: Eukaryota > Metazoa > Arthropoda > Insecta > Hymenoptera > Tenthredinidae > Tenthredo > Tenthredo mesomela. The sequence continues at coordinate 34,089,477 of OX031013.1, forward strand.
AAAAAAAAAAAAAAACTATTTCTCACTCTCAGGAGTGCTTCTATGTAAAAACTGTCATTCACGAAAAACTATTGAAGAGTGAATTTTCATTGATCTTCATTTAGCAATAACGGCACTATTGTATGATGCGAATAAAAAACCAAAAATTCCTGTGAAAGATAGTTTATTTACTCAGTAATTAATGGTAATTATAAAATTTTTAGCGATATACTAGGAAGAAAAAAAAAAAATAGATCCAAAATTTTCATGAAAATCTCGTGTTATTCTTATGGCAAAAAACAATGGTCTTGGGGGGCTTTTTAGGATCGAGATAGAGAGCTGCAAATTTGAGGGGATTTCTTTTTAATTATTTCGAATCTTTTGAGGGGGTGGCACGGACAAAATTCCACCGACCCCCAAATAAGGACCACCCTAATATACACATAACAGCGCGCTGTTGCCACATCTTTTCATCAAACCACTGACCTCTATACTAACTGGATGGCTGGTCCTTATGGGCCCAGCAAGCCGAAATTATGTCGAGTTGAAGGCTCGCTCAGCGCCCCTAACACCGGGAATGGTACTAATCACCATCTCAATGCGCATGTGCCATCGTAATCGTAAATAGTGGAGATCACTGAAATATAACCACACTGGAATGGGCACTGCCCGCCTGAACGCGTAAGTGGTACGTCTTTGTGAAATAGACTACTAACGTGGGGCTGTCTGTATTCTTTTAATCGCTCTGCGCATGCGCTCTGAGAAGTACACCATGCGTACAACAAGGACAGAATGCCCCACGAATTCTTTCTCCCTCGCACAGAACCCAGAGCCTAGTGCCCGTTCCAGTGTGTTTATATTTCAGTGGTGGAGATGGTAAATCAGTGCCCCGCATGCGCATTGAGGTCAACCTTAGTACCGCTCCCGGTACTAGGGGCGCTGGGTGAGCCTTCAATCTGCTTTAGCCTTGCTTTAGGGGACCAGCCATCCAGTTAGTATAGAAATCAGTGCATCAAACCATAGACATAGAGCATGGACTGCGCATTCGGGCCGAAAATCGCTCGGTCCGTAGAGAGAGAAGGGTAACACACGCGGCCAAATCTGTTTCTTTCTAACCAACAACGTCAAATGCTTAGAAAGAGACAGAGATTGGCCGCGTGTGTTACCCTTCTCTCTCACTTTTGGCGTTACCATAGGCAGTATAGGGAATGCGCAGTCCATGCTCTATGTCTATGCATCAAACCATATGAGTCAAAAATAACGAGGTCATTTCATTACTTTCTGTTATTGAATAAGTAACAATTATCAATTTATGAACTTGTTATATTATTCTAAATGAAAATAATGAATTTTAATAACTATGAGAAGAATTAAGTAAGCGACAAAATTCAAACACCACTTTGACTCATTAGTTTCGCTCGAACCTCCTTAATGAGACAAGTTGTGAAATAGTCAGCGAAGCAGGTGTAATCATTTTGAGCGCTTGTCTGATGCAAAGCGGCGTATATAAGTTGAGCTTAGATTATAACAGTAATCTTGAACCTAAAAACTCTAGCAAAGTGATGAAAGCGTTCTCACGCAGAACAGCTGAGAGCATGAATGTATGGCATAGAAGGATGGCCCATCTAAATGTGGATTAACTAAAACTTCTGCAAATCAACGTAGCCACAGGCATAAGTTTCGACGAGAATAAACGGCTACCTCAATGTGAAGCCCGCATACGTGCTAACTACGTGTAAACTAGTACAGTAAACTCTGTATAGTTGCACCTTGTATACTTGCACGCTTCCCCTCACACCGACTGTCACTAGCACAGTGAGCGCTCTCCCACCACAGCGCCTACTGACACAATTCCCCCACTACAATACAGTTGAAGCCGTCGCGCGTGTACATACATGTTCGATCTAGTCGCACAGGCATTTAAACTATGTATGTATGCATGTATTTTTTTATATAAGTTGCATGAGACCCTGATAAAAGTCGGTGTAACGTGCCAAAGTTCTCACTCCCCGGGGTCGGGTGGTAAATCGTCAAAACACCCCCTGGAAATCGTTTTTCGCCGAAAGCTTGTAAACAAAGTGAGATTAAGAAAATAGTTGCAAATAAATGTTGTAGGGCATAAAATTTTACATAAATAATGTTGAATATTTTTTGCCCTCAATTCTAATAGTTCAGGTTTTACAGCGATGCAAAGCTCGATATCTTAAAAAATTCATTCAAAATCGAAAACTTGTTATTTTTCAACTTTCTTCAATGTAAATCCGTCGGAAAAATCTCACCTTTTTTTGAAACAAGAAAAAAAAAAATACCATTTGTTGGTTTACAAATTATAACAATTTTGATCATTTACAACAGATGCGAGAATTTTTTTACGTAATTAACGATGGGAGAATGTTTAAAAAAAATGTCGGAATGAAATCTGAAATAGTACTTATAGATTCGGTTAACATTTTAACGATACACATACAAATACTTTTTTATCGTTAGTTTTCTCTCATATGGATCTCTGTATTTGTTTAATGTCTGAAATAAATCTTCCGTTAACTCCACCTTCGAATACATATACGTACAAACATTACCAAGTTCGAAAAGAAAGATATTCATTTCGTTCGCGCGAAAGTTACGTGTTTGAATGCCGGCGCGCCCGAGCAGCGTGCACGCGATTGCTCGGGAGGCGGGGCTGGGGAGACATGGGAAGGGGCGCTGTATAGTTGCGTTTTTCACTCTCCTACAGCCCCGAGGACGTGCAACTATACAGAGTTTACTGTACTGGTGCATACCGATCTGTGTAAAATGGAAACAAAATCAATAGGTAATGCTGTATATTTTCTCACATTTCTGAATGATGATCCCAGTCAACGATAGAGCCTGGATGTATCTTAACAAAGGCAAACACACCCAAGAATCAAGAAGAAGTCGAAAGGATGCAACCGGATGCAACGCATACCGTACCAAAACGCAGTAGGCTCGATCATGTATCTAGTTCAAGCGACAAGATCAGACCTAGATTTCGCGATCAGCTCAATAAGTACACTCCTCAAAAGAATTAAAGCAACACCTAACCTCTGAGCGAAAAATAGCGAATTTTGAAACGCTTGTATCTTTGGACCAGAAGGTCGGACAGGGACGACCAGGCGCTCAAATTAAAGCTCAACATGTCTTCTGCAACTCCCATGAAGCGGATATCCGTTTTCATGTCTCGTTTCAAAGGAGCGTCACTTTTAAACAAATAGTGCGTAAATCCTTCGTTTGATGCAAACTTGAATCGAATGTACGGGGAGCAGGATTTTTTTTTCTGAAAAATTCAATTTCCTTAAAAGATAGGAAATTTTCTTATCTTTTGAATGCTTCCCTTGCCGCTCCTCTGCGATTTTTCTCCACCGAGTCAGGCGTTTTTAGAGTAAGAAACTCCGTAAAATCTTCAAACCGTTTCATCTTTTGACCAACTCATCGTAAAACAATTTTTGGTATCATAGCCGTAAGATTCGCTTTTTCGGCCCGTTTTCAGTCCGTAAAATGATTTTTCACGGACGTAGGTCCGTGAAATGAACAATTTCTAAAATCAGCCCGTTTTCGATGATAAATCATTTATGTCGGTTATTTTTCAATAACAAAACTTTTTTCATCAGTTGACAACACTAATAAAAAACATTTAGTTTGAATTGCCGTGTATTTTGTATTCATTTATGCATCTATTCTTTCCTTTGATTCATTTTATTTATCTATTTTATTTTTTTCATTTTTACCTTTCATCACCTTTGGTGATTTAAGAAAAGTATTGGTTTCGGTCGAAAAGTGGATTTGCTAATTTCAACGAATCTTTACGTTTCCTATCATCGGGAATCCGAAAAACAGGTTTTTAGAAAATGTCGGTCTGTCTGTCGGTCTGTCGGTCCGGCGGTCCGGCGGTCTGTCGCAGATGAATCCGCGCGATGATCTGGGAAACGGCTTGATGGAAAAATCTGAAATTTGGAGGACTTGACATTCGAATGACGGGAATGAAAAATTGCCATATCCCATTAAATTCAAACGTTCGCTTCTATCGGAAATCAATTGATTTTCAATTTTATATGTGTATATTTTACTTTTTCTTTCTTTTACTTTTCATTTCTGATATCTCTAAATCAAAATGATTTTCCTTCGAATTCGAACCAATTACTGTATCTTGTATTCAATACATTTCTGAGTCAAAAAATTTGTTTTCACTTTTTTTTCTTTTTCATCTTTTTTTTTCATTCACTTTTTTTTCATTATATAATTCTTTTTTTTTATAATTTTTACTTTTTTTATAATTTTTACTTTTCATCACATATGGTGATTTAAGAAAAGTATTGGTTCCGGTCGAAAAGTGACTTTACTAATTTCCACGAATCTTTACGTTTCTGACCCTCTGGAATCCGAAAAACAGGTTTTTAGACAAATGTCGGTCTGTCTGTCGGTCTGTCGGTCCGGCGGTCTGTCGCACGAATCCGCGCGATGTTCTGGGAAACGGCTCGATAGAAAATTCTGAAATTTGGACGATTTGACATTCGAATGACGGGAATGAAAAATTGCCATATCCCATTAAATTCGAATGTTCGCTTCTATCGGAAATTGATTGACTTTCAATTTTATATGTGTATATTTTACTTTTTCTTTCTTTTACTTTTCATTTTTGATATTTAAAAATCAAAATGATGAAAAGTGCTGCGAAAAACACCGTCTTTTTCGTCTTTACTGATTTTTTTAATTCATTTATTCATATATTGTTTGTATGTATTTCTTGATATATTTTTCCTAACTGAGTGCGCAAGATTCGATTTTTTTTTCACATTTCATTCTCAACACATTGACTATTCTTATTGATCAAATGAAATCTATTTTTTCTGTACTCGGGGGGCTTTGCCCCCCGAACCCCCTACCGGGGCCCCTTCGCCCCTTGACCCCACCAGGGGCTGCGCCCCTGGACCCCTCACAGGGGTGAGACTGATCAATGGTTTTTTAATTATCCATACAAGTTACCAATGCTGTCGAATTTTGCGCAACTCGTTTCACAAAAATATGTACTTTTGGCGATTTTCATCGTTGCATTGTCTTGTATTTTTATAAAGAGCGATTTTAGTTGCGAATTTTACGGTAAAGATACCAAAAAATAATGTTCGTCACTCGGCCGTAAGATTTCACGGCCTCGCGTGATCCCGGCATACTCGGGTCGTGAAAATCACTTTTACGGCCTTGTAACGAAAAATACTATTTCGGCACACCATTTTGAAGCTGATTTCATACTCTTTACGCTTCATTGACTAGATTCACTTATTTTTGATTTTTAGAAATCATCTAGCCACTTTTACCAAGAATAACGTCATGTCGAATGTGTCAAAAATCAAGACAAAAGGCACCCCCCGGAACTGTACTCAAATCAATTGGAAATTGAAATTGACCAATTTTTTATGAAATTTCTAACCCTTTTCTCTAAAATGGCACCCTGTTCATTTCGTTACGACGTTTTTTGTCGGAGCCACGCGAGTTTGAAGCAAACAACTCCACAAAATCTTTGATCTGCCATATCTTCTGACCAAATCGTCGTAAAACAATTCTTCGCGAAGCATTTTGAGCGGGATTTCATCGGCTACGAGGTGTCGCAATCGAATTATTCTTTTTTTTTTTTTTTATCTTGTTTCAAATTTCCAAATTTTCACATTCTTAAATTTTCAAATTTTCTAATCTTCGGTTTACGTTTGTGCCACCGCTCTTGGCGTTACCCAGGATCAACGACGTGGACATGGCGTGGATTTGATCCCTTAGGGGTGCTTGTTTCTCGCCCTGGAACGCTATCCCACAGGCACAAATTCGACGGTGCATTAATATGAGCATCCGATTTCAAGCAGTCATTTCTTGGTAAAAGTGGCTAGATGATTTTTAAAAATCAAAAATGAGTGAATCTAATCAGTGAAGCGTAAAGAGTATGAAATCAGCTTCAAAATGGTGTGCCGAAAATTGTTTTACGATGAGCTGGTCAACAGATGAAGCGGCTTGAAGATTTTACGGAGCTTCTTACTCTAAGCACGCCCCACTCAGTGGAGAAAAATCGCAGGGGAGCGGCAAGGGAAGCATTCAAAAGATGAGAAAATTTCCTATCTTTAAAGGAAATTGAATTTTTGAGAAACAAAATCCTGCTCCCCGTACATTCGATTCAAGTTTGCATCAAACGAAGGATTTACGCACTGTTTGTTTGAAAGTGGCGCTCCTTTGATACGAGACATGAAAACGGATATCCGCTTCATGGGAGTTGCAGAAGACATTTTGAGCTTCAATTTTAGCGCCCGGTCGTTCAATCTTCTGGGCTGGGATTCTGGATCTTTCAGTGCTACGTAGCGACCGGCGATAATTATTGACGTTATGTTTTGAGAAAAATACAGCTCTCATATTCGTTAATCGTTTGTCAGCAGCCAACCGCTCGTCCAAAACATCACGACGACGCTCGCTAACAGTCGTAGTCGCTATGAAAAAGTCGCTATCTGCATGTTAGCACGGGCGTTGAAAGATCCAGAATCCCGGCCCAGGTCCAAAGATAATACAAGCGTTTTAAAATTCGCTATTTTTCGCTTAGAGGTTAGGTATTGCTTTAATTCTTTTGAGGAGTATTTGGAGTATTGAGGAGAATTCAACAATACATACAATGAAAATCATTGGAATGCCATAAAAAGAATTTTTCGCTATCTAAAGTGTACCTCAGACCAGGAGTCGGCCACGCCGGCTCGCCGAGCCAGCCCGGCTCTAAGTGTCAATTAGTGCGGCCGTAAATCCCCTCGGTCTACCTGAAAACGGTCAGTCGTCCTTACCTAGAAATGCAATGGTAGGGGCAGCGTTCAGGAGAAATAAAAGGAACTAAGGGGTGTGCGGTCTATTTGGGACGGCAACAACTGCGTTAGACTGTCTAGGTCTGTTCATACCTGCATATCCCCACTCATACCTACCAAAATCCAAGAAATGGCGTTAAAAGGATTAGTGCCGGTGACCGAGTTAAGTGGATTAAAAGCTTAGACTCTTTCGACTAATGAGTGTGCCGACCACTGCCTCAGACTATAAATTAACCTACTTGAAAGAAACCAACAACCAAATGATCGGATACAGCGATGCAAGTTGGGGAACAAACGAAACTGACTCGCGATCAGTGACCGGTTACGTCTTTCAACTTCAATGAGGCGCAGTCTCGTGGAATAGCAAGCGACAAGCTTCGATTGCATTATCAAGTTCAAAGGCAGAATATTATGCACTGTCAGCGGCAGTGCAAGAGGCCATTTGGCTTAGGAGACTAACAACCGAATTGAGCATTCTGAAATCCGAGCCTTTCCACGTTAGGTGTGACAATAAAAGTGCAATAGATTTTTCTAGGAACGGTAATTTTGGCGCAAGAACAGAACATATAAACTTACGACGAAACTTCGTTAAAGAATGGGAAAATGGTGAAATAATAGTAGACTTTATTCCGTCTGAGCAACAATTAGCAGACGCTTTAACTAAACCGACAGCCAAGAACAAATTAGAATAATTTGTAACCGATATAGGCTTATCAAAGTGATTTTCTTTTCAATATAAAAAGGTCTCTAATGCGTATAAAGAATGTGTGTTGTTGAAAGTTGTTTTTGATACATTATTGTTCATAACTATTGATTATAATTGTTCATCATGTTTTTCGATTGAGGAAGGATGTATGTCAATCTCAAATATAATGGCGTGTAATACTGAGGTCAAATGGTGAGCGATTGTTCTGACTCGCTTATTACCAGCATCGCTACCTATTTGAAATCGTCAGTCATACTCGCCATGTTGTAGAAGAATCACGTATATGAATAAAGAGATACATATTACTGTTATATTCGCGTATAATTATTGCCGTCTACCACATGCACTCCAAAATATCGTAAAAATGAAGATTTGGGGGATGAGAATAATTATTCCTGCATAGTTTTGCATAGTTCTGCCGAGTCAGCGATTCCCAGATAACAATCGTGCCACGCACATCAGACGCACACGTGTGAGGTACGTCGTGCATGCGAGAATGCATCTTTTTGGCCAGCACAATGTGATCGGCACTTGGTGCGTGCGCAATGTGTCACACTGCCAGTATCCCACACTAATAAAAAAATTTAACTCGATTCAAGAGAGAAAATCTTGAACCAAGAATACCATTTTGAAGAAAAAAATTTCTTCAGTCAAGAGAATAAATTATTGACCAAAGAAATTTCTCTTGGTTCGAATAAATTTTACTTGGTTCAAGTAAATTTTACTTGGTTTAAGAACAATGAAATTCTTCAAAATGATATTCTTGGTTCAAGATTTACTCACTTGAATCAAGTTAAATTTTTTATCAGTGCAGATAACAATATACGTGCAATATGCGAGGCATGAAGCACGCACACGTGAAGCCTTCGGCTCACCGAATCATCGCTTTCGCTCGGGCAGCAAGCTACACCTCGGGAGCGAAAACGTTGTTTGCTCCCTTGATGCACAATACAGGGTGATTCAGTTTGCACCATATCAGGTGAGTGTATCCCTCCCGAAAATATAAGACTAAAGTTCCTTTACCAAAACTTCCAGGGTCTAATAGTTTAGGAGCTACAGAAGATCCTAGTCTACCAATCAGAGGGCTTATAAGTGACTAAGACAGGGCCGATTCAAGAGTGTAAGTTGAGCAGTACCCGCGTCGGATCGATTCTTATCGTTCGACGTTTCAGTCAGATTTCCGAATGAATATGATGGCGTCGTCACCTGGAGATGTCTTCGTACGGCATACACATACGTTCTCGTAGTCCAGGCTGTCCAGGTCCTCGGCTTCGTAGTTCTTATAGTCCAGGTACTTCGCTTCGTATTTCTCCTAGTCCAGGTCCTCCGCTTCGTATTTCTCGTAGTAAGAGAGGACTAGACCACGAGAAAAACGAAGCGGAGGACTTGGACCACAAGAATTACGAAGCCGAGGACCTAGACTACGAGAAAAACGGAGGGGAGGACCTAGACTACAAGTACTACGAAGCCGAGGACCTGGACTACGAGAAAAACGAAGCGGAGGACCTGGACCACAAGAACTACGAAGCCGAGGACCTGGACTACGAGAAAAACGAAGCAGAGGACCTGGACTACGAGAACTACGAAGCCGAGGACCTAGACTGCGAGAAAAACGAAGCAGAGGACCTGGACTACGAGAAATACGAAGCGGAGGACCTGGACCACAAGAACTACGAAGCGGAGGACCTGGACTACGAGAAAAACGGAGCGGAGGACCTAGACTACAAGAACTACGAAGCCGAGGACCTGGACAGCCTGGACTTACGAGAACGGATGCGTATGCCGTACGAAGACATCTCCAGGTGACGCCGCATCATACTCATTCGGAAATCTGACTGAAACGTCGAACGATAAGAATCGATCCGACGCGGGTACTGCTCAACTTAAGCCTGGCGCACAAAGTTATTCTAAGTACGGAGTCGGAGTCGGAGTCGTAATGGCTGATCTACAATGGTCGCTAAAACGGAAGGTCGCTGGTCACAATCACAAGAAGGTTGCAACGAACAAATGCATGTATACAAAGTCTTTGCATGTATGCTGTTTGCGACGGGCGATGCGACCTGCGACCTTGCGTTTTAGCGACCATTGTAGATCAGCCATAACACGTGACAAAGCGAAGCGCGTCGTTAGCGCTCGCACACATAGCGCCAGCTAATCAGACGCGCTCGATACATCGACTCCGTACTACGAGTCGTACTACGGATAGGTTTGTGCGGCAGGCTTTAGACTCTTGAACCGGCCCTGTCTTAGTCACTTATCAGCCCTCTGATTGGTAGACTAAGATCTTCTGTAGCTTCTAAACTATTAGACCCTGGAAGTTTTGGTCATAGTACATTATGTTGTTAGGGAGAGAGGTAAGCGATTTTGATGAGGGTGAAGTTTGCTGCGCGAGCGAAGCGAGGGCAGCACCACCCTTATCACAATCGCGCCTCTCTCCCGAACGACATACGATATTTTTTATAACGCATGCATGAAAAAGTCGCTTGTTTGGGGCTCTGGAGCGGTCATATTGTGGCACTTTTCCGACGTTTGAGTAAGCGATGCCAACATGAAACAATATTGCATGCCAAACGTGCGCACTGCGTTTTGCGCACATCGAGCGTGCATAACATGATTCTTGTTACGCACGGCGTGCGAACATGAGCATTTTATAATCATTCATCCCTGTCCACGCGCTATCTCCGTGAATCGACTCGATGTTGTTGGTATGGTTGTTTACATTGACAACAGAACCCCACAAGCAACTTTTTCATGCATTTGTTATAAAAAATAGCGTTCGATACTGCCGCGAAGTGAGGCGTTTAGGGTTGTCCGATGTCTTCAGCACTCACCTTCGTCTCGGCTGCCGCCTCGACTACTAGTCTAATGCCTGGTCTGCACGCTGTGTTGAAGATCGGGTATTTAGCCAACCACTGAATTTCCACAACAGAAGTGACCAATCAATTAACAGACTTCTGTTGTGGAAATTCAGTGGTTGGCTAAATACCTGATCTTCAACACAGCGTGTAGACCAGGCAAGAGCTGACGACCAAAATGGTCAGGGACTTTCATCGTCAATGAAAGTCAGGATAATACTTACCTTAAAGACCCTTATGCGAGAATCGTCGATCTGACAGGCCGCTCTTTGTGGGTTCAGATATACAGTCCGATCTCTCTATAAGCCCTCCCAAGCCACCAAGGGGAAGAGTTTTTCCACGAAATGAGGTACCCTCACTTTGCCTTCTTCGCTAGTCGCACCAATTGTTCTCCGTCTCTCTCTTTCCTCGCTACGCTATGTCTTGATAGGCGGAGTGGGGGGAACGCTCCGAGCGAGAAACTGGGGAAGCGGGTTTATTGGGAGAGGGTTTATTGAGAGATCGGACTGTATTATGGGATGGGGAAAAAAAAAAGGTAAAAGTATCGTCTTCAATTTTTGTTGCGAACAGTTCCGTTATACTCCCAACACACCAACAAAAAAATTTCAAATCGATCGGTTGGTGGAAAGGTGTAGCCAGCCTTTATTATGATTGGAAAAAAAAAACAAAAAAAATTGAGAGGTAATAGTATCGTTATGGGCTTTTTCCTGCCAAGAATTTATTTATTATATAAGCCGGAAATAAAAAATCCAGTCAAAAATAGTGGTGGAAACATATCGAAAAAAATTATTGAAATCGTCGCGTTTCGTACAGAAATGAGCTGAGCTGCATAATAAAGGGGGATTTCAATAATTTTTTTCGATTTGTTTCCACCACTATTTTTGGCTGGATTTTTTTTTTCGGTCTATACAATAAATGAACTCTTGGTAGAAAAAAAGCCAGTAACGATACTATTACCTCAAAATTATTATTTTCTTTTGAATCGTAATTAAGGCTGGCACACCTTTTCACCAACCGATCGATTTGAAAATTTTTTTTCGTGTATTGAGAGTATAGCGGAACTGTTTGCAAAAAAAATTAAAGACGATACTTTTACCTTTTTTTTTTTTTTTCCCCACTCCATAATATCTGAACCCACCAGGAGTGGACTGCTAGATCGACGATCCTCGCATAAGGGTCTTTTAGATAAGTATTATCCTGACTTTCATTGACGATAAAATTACATTTTGCTCTCGTATCGAAATCTACTATTTCACCCTACATGCGTCAAACTAACTCCATTTCAAGAGTGTCTTACGAGAGAGAAGACTCACATGTCTCATTCGGCGTGATATGTAGTCGTCGCATGCGTTTTCACGCGATTTGGTTACGTACAGCGCCGGCGACTTGCAAAATTTTCGGGTATGGAGTTACTCAACTGAGCGAGGGGGGGGGGGGGGGGGGGGGGGGGGGTGTGTTACACATTTTTCAATTTTTATTCCATTTATTGAGCCCACGGAGTAGAATAAGGAGTGCAGACTGCAGACTTAAGCTATAAAAGCCCGAAAAAGTGGCCCCAGTTTTCGACGCGCTAAGCGGTAAGCAGTGCTAGCTGAATGCGATACTAGCGATATTGGCGGAAAACACGCGAAATACCTGCAGCAACGCACGCGGGTGGTAGGCGGGAAAGAAGTAGGAAGTTGGAATGATTTGAAAACTCCGTAGTTTGCAAAATATATTATCTGTGATTTGAAACACGGAGGTTTGAAAAAACACGTCAAATTACATTTGGTAAAGATCAAATGAAAATCAGTTGGAATGCGGTAATAAATGCAACTATGGTATGCACAAAATGCTCGGAGGGTCCTTACTTTTTCATAACATGGGCATGAAATGAGCCTTCTTTCATGCTTGTCGAGCGTGGGGGAAATCACGTGTTACGAACGTGAGTACCGAGTATCCATTGAGGCGGAAGGGAATGAACATTTCCTCCCGCTGTTCTTTATCAGTTGCACAATATACCATTTAATCGACGCGCAATGCGCAATCAGTAATAAAAATATTTGAAAAACATGATTTTTCCTTTCCACACCTACATAATTCTGGGTGTGGAATTCCATACCCAGAATTTTCCTGGGTATGGAGTTCTCCATACACTCCATATGAAAGTCGCCGGCGCTGGTTACGTATGAAGCCTAAGAAGCAAAGGTGCGCGTAAGGCATGATAATGTGAACGCATTAGTACATTATGGTGAGTCCACAATGGGATATCCGCAGACCGAAATGTACGCGTAGGCCTGACGTCACCCATAAGGTTTTGCCGGGCGGAACTACGCGTAGCTCCGAACCTCCGCGTACTCGAGTCCCATTGTGGACTCACCCTTATGCTGTTAGGGTGACGTACGCGATTTTGATTCGGGTGAAGTTTGCTGCGCGAGCGAAGCGAGGGCAACTTCACCCGAATCAAAGTCGTTCATGCCTATGACGCGCACTTTTGCTCCCTAGGTTTGATAAGTAACCAAATCACGTGGCTACGCATGGTCGATTACATATCACGTCCGAGAAAGATATGTGAGTCCTCTGTCCCGTAAGATACGCTCGAAATGGTGTTATTTTGACGCATGTAGGATAAAAAGGAACTTGTCTTAGATTTTCGGGAGGAATACACTCACCTGATATGGTGCGTCCAAACTGAATCACCCTGTATACTATTGCACAATCGTAATTACATACCGTCTGCGATTTTTATTAAAAACAATGAAACAAAATATCTATTTCACTGTTTGAAATTAAAACGGTATAATATGTATAATATATTAAAAAAATATGAAAATCATATCAAAAATAGAGCTCCGTATTTATATATGGGGCTTTCCATCCATTATCGCCCACGTTTGACCTCGACATTTTTTTTTTTTTTTTTGCTTCATTTTTTGACATGTTGTAGCACTATATTGAAAGATCATTTGTGATTTTTTTTTAATTTTCTAACAAACCGTTTTTTTTTTTCATAAATAATACCAACTCTGAAAAGAATACATCCTTCGAAAATTCTGAAAAAAACCACCGATATTCTATGCCCGAAACTCGATTTTTTGATGCCCGTCCGATCGTGGACGGTTGAGATCTTCTATTTTTTCAACCAATATCAAGATTCAAGAATCATTATTCAACACACAATTGTGGGCTGAGGGCATTTATTTTTGTTGAAAAAAAAAAAAAAAAAAATACAATCCAAAAACGATTTCACCAGTCCCTGCCCGCACAGAGAAAAAAATCCCCAATTTTAGGAAAAAATGTATTGATTTTAACTTTTCGCTATGATTAAATTGACGCGTTAAAGTTTAAACGATGAGAATCATCGAATTACGGGCTTCTTTCAACCAAAACTGTCTAGAATCATTTCATGATGCCAAATTTTCCATAATTTTATCCTTTTTCGACTAGGATTGACAATCATTTTCATTCAATTAATCCACAAACTTAACATCAAAATTATCCTAATTTTTCGTTATTCTGAGCAATTTTTTGTCTCTGTGCGTCTACCCTATAATATGGGCACCTTAGTGACGCGGTTACCGATCAAATTTGTAGATTCTCAGGCCAGTTAATCTAATCAAAACCTGTACGTATATCTGGTGATAGCGATGCCAAACACAATTAATATGAAAGCACACAACTGTACTCGAGGTGCCGGGCGAAAACAATGGATTGATCGCATCGTGTTAAAATAGTTCTTACTTCAGAGTTCAATTCGTCGTGTTAGACATCCGCACCTATGTGAATAGGCCGGAGAATTTCAACTTTTCCGCGTTTTTTCTTTTCATAAATCGTTTATTTGTTTGTTCGTGATTATCGGACTAGTCAAATCGTTTGTTGGATTGTCTTTTTTTTCATCAAAAATGAATGCTATCAGCTCACAAGGATACTTGTGTGTGTTGAATAACGATTCTTTAATCTTGATATTGGTTGAAAAAATAGAAGATCTCAACCGTCCACGATCAGAAGGGTATGAAAAAATCGAGTTTCAGACGTAGAATATCGGTGATTTTTTTCAGGATTTTTGAAGGATGTATTCTTTTCAGAGTTTGTATTATTTATGAAAAAAAACGTTTTGTTGTAAAATTAAAAAAAAAATCATAGATGATCTTTCAACATAGTACTACAACGTACCAAAAAATTGAGCAAAAAAAAAAAAAAAATATACATGAGGGTGTCCGTTATTTCCCGAATTGACTTTTTCTACTTGGGTATGGGTCAAATCATTAGTTTAGAGCCTAAAAATAATTGAGCTATTTTTTTTTTTTTTTTTTAAAGTGCCATTAACCCCTGCCTGTAGGACGATACTTGGCCCATTTGATTAACATGGGATTTTTTCCCTTTTTAGACATTAATTTTTTTTTTCGCTCACTACTTTCATTACCTCATCAAATATTATTGATTCTACTACTGTGGTGACCTCTTTGGATAGACATATTTTTATATTGATGGAAAAAAAAATTTGAGTTTTGAAGCAGTAAATTTTTTTTTTACCATATTGTCTAATATCTTTCGAATATTTTTCAATTTAAACAAAAAGCATTGAAAAGTCGATGAATTCAAAAATATTCGAAAATATTCGAAATTTACTGAAAAATACAGTGAAAATAAATTTTGAAAAAAACATCAAAACTTATGAAAACTTTTTTTTTCACCAATATAAAAATATGTCCATTCAAAGAGGTCAGAACAGTAGTAGAATCAACAATATTTAGTGAGGTAATGAACTGTAGTAAGCGAAAAAAAATTAAAGTCCAAAAAGGGCAAAAATCCCATGTTAATCAAATGAAACAAGTATCGTCCTACACGGAGAGGTTAATGGCACTTGAAAAAAAAAAAAAAAAAATAGCATCATTGTTTTTAGGCTCTAAACTAATGATTTTGCCCATACCCAAGTAGAAATGAGTCAATTCGGGAAATAACGGACACCCTAATATATACATATTATATGTATGAAAATAGTATCAATATATTCAATCGGAAATTTGACAAATCACACTGATATATGGCAAAATGGCCACCTTAAGAAATTAACGCTTCAAATTCTTGATCTACATATAAGCGGATTGAGTTATAAAATATAAATTTGAATATTCACACTTGCCTACGTTTTCGGTTTTTTTTTACGGTTGGTTTGTTGAGAAAAAGGCACTTGGATATAATTACATTAATAATTGTTCTATACAACGAACGTAACTCGGTATAGTAGCATTTGACAACTTACATGTTTGTCTTCGAATCGGCGCGTCGTAGAAAATTTTTAATCAGGTACCTATTCTTCGAAAAGGTGAAAATAGTATATTGTGCATTGCACTGTATTTTTTATAATAAGGGGATGAAATGGGCCTTCTTTGATGCGCGTCGATCGGATTGAGGATGGCGCTGAGGCGGGAGGGAATGTACATTCCCTCCCGCTGTTGGATATTCGGTACTCACGGTCGAAACACGTGATTTCCCCACCTCCCGACAAGCATGAAAGAAGGCTCAGTTCATGCCCGTATTATGAAAACTACGTTTTACGCAGTCCGAATATCTCGAAGCTCGTGCGGTTACAAATTTTCAATGACACGCCGATTTGAAGAAGACATCTAAGTTGTCAAAGGCTACCATGACGAGTTCCGTCCGTTGTGTAGAAAGATTATTATCCCGCTCCAACCGTCAGAATTGGATTTCCTACGTGTTAATCAAATGGCGAATACAAACCCTGGGTTTCCATGCACGCGGCGCCGCGCGCGCGGCACAACGCGGCAGGCCGCGTTCACCAATCAGCTCTTAGAATCGCTCAGAGTTGTAGTCCAGGCAATGGGTATAGTTTTGACCTGCAAAAGGTCACGAAAAGTTCTAAATTGGTAGGTTTGTACCGTTTGGTATCCTGATTGATATTCTAAGTTTTCGACCTTTAGCGACCGCCGCTCGCGCCGCCATCTTGAAAAATGGTCACAAAAATCAGTTTTTCGAGAATATCTTCTCTCCAGCGCCACCTAGGCTGCAAATAGTCAGCATCGATTTTATAGCCCACAAAATTCTCTACGAAATTTCTTGCTTGACCGCTTGTGTACGATCGATAGCTTTCGAGATAGAGCGTTCCGAATAAGGGGCAAGAGTCGAAAAACGCGTCGTCCGCCTACCCGGGTGCCGATAATTTCGTATGTATCGTCATACAGTCGAACTGGTACCGCTGATCTCAAAATGTCCGGATAACTTTTTATAGATATTGAATCGCCCTCTGCAGAAATGCATCTTTAAAACTTTCGATAGTTTTAAAATGCTTCAAGTTATAGGCATTTAAAGTTGCGAGTACTACTCTCAAAAGTGTACGAGAATTTACCCTCATTTATGCGCTGATGTTTCTCGAATCGTGTGCGGAACTCGCAAAATCTGGCTGGTGCAAGTTTTAGGGAATTTCATGTTCGTAAAATTATGTCTGATGCATTACCCGTCTAGCGCCAACAGTATTCGAATGCGAAGCGAATAAACCAAAACCGGCGCCGCCGACTCGAGATCCCCAAAGCTGCGTCGGGTGCGCGCTCAGGCCAGCCTATGGGACTCTTTTACTAGATTTTACACTTTTCACTAGAAATCCACATCTCCTATTGGGCGAGCGTAAAAAGTGTAAGAAAAGTGTAGCTAAGACGAACATAACTAATGTATGGGTCATTCTTTTACAAACCGTACACTTTTAAAACTTGACATTTTAAAATCGTCTGAAATTTTTTTTACAGTTTACATACATCAAATTACTTCACACGTATTTCAGGATTTTGCTGAAAAATTTTTTTTCTTCAAAATATCCGCACATGAATTTTTGATAATTTGCTGGATTTTCTTCCATCTTCTCCTACTTGAATTTCATTATCTCCAGTTGTACTGATCGGATCCATGTCGGCCTGGTTTCATTTTACACTCTATTACGTGAGCTTTCAAAGTGTATTAAAAAAAAATTTTTATTGTAAACAAATTATAATTATTAACAATTTGATTATTTAAATAGTCTAAACATGCCCTTCCCCCACCTTAAACCCATTTTGAAAAATATGATTTTGTTCATTATTCTCTCATCTACAAGATCCATCTTTTCAAAAAGTGGGGTCCCCGTTAGATCGGAAGATATTAAATAAAAAGTGACAATAGGTGCAAGCGTGTGAGATTTTGAATGCACGCAGAGCGCGCTGCGTGACTTGCGCTCGGAAATATTTAATATCTTCCGATCCAACGGGGACCCCACTTTTTGAAAAGATGGATCTTGTAGATGAGAGAATAATGAACAAAATCATATTTTTCAAAATGGATTCAAGGTGGGGGAAGGGCACCCGTGTGGAAATTGATCCCGGTTTCTGGCCGGGTTCCAGTCGGAAAGCCCGGCTTTTAGCCGGATTCTGGCCGGGCGTTCTGGCCAGGACCCGACCAGAATCGTCACGCTCGGCTATCCATGACCTGGTCAGGAGTCCTGGCCGGGCTATGGCCCGGCTGTCCGGCCATAGACTGACCAGGCTTTACTAGGGGCTATAACATATCGCGATGATTTTATTCGATCATTCGCAGTTGGAAAATAAAAACAAATTATAAACAAGTTTTTAATATTTTTAGTAGATTTTTTATTCATTTTAATATTTCTTATTATGATAGATATTACGAGCAATAATTCAACCTATGGTTTCAAAATTATAGTATCGCAAATAGAAACTTCATCCAATCCTAAAGTAATATCACCAATCTAGTTTCTTCGATCTTTATATCGTTTCTTTGGATTTTGTTGTTTTTTCCTGGATGCGGGACTATAGTCCTTAGGGCGAGGGGGTAACCACTTCAAACTTGTGTGTCCCATCTATTTCACATTTCAAAATAATTTCATATGATTTCACAACTATTTCATATCATTTCACAGGTATTTCACAAGCATTTCATACCATTTCGCGATCATTTCACAAGCATTTCATACCACTTCACAAGCATACCATTTCATACCATTTCACAAGCATTTCATACCATTTCGCGATCATTTCACAAGCATTTCATACCATTTCACAAGCATTCCATACCATTGCATACCATTGCATACCATTTCATACCATTCCATACCATTTCAACCCATTTCACAATAATTTCATAGCTAACTGTCCCAACTATTTCGCGAGTAGTTACCCCCTCGCCTTAGAGCGTATGATAAAAATAATGAAACTATAGCTATATCTATGTATTAACATAGGAAGAATATAAATTTTACGTAGTGCTCATATTAGGAATATAGTAGGGATATATGAATTGCAGAAACTATCATAACCGTGTTACTTATATTATTATATTTCAACTTTTGTGAATACTTTTATTATCAGTTTTCTCACTGGCACACTACTCGTTTCTTCAAAGCCAATCTCGTCTGAATCAATGAACTTGGGATTCTTTCTATTTTTTTTTCCATCCCGAACTTTAGTATTTCCACACGGAAAAAATGTTGGGCAGGTAACTGCACTACCACATAGTCGCGCAGCGCCACCGCATATTCGGTGCGGCGGCATAACCAGATTCGGGCGAGCAGCTCGCCCGCATGTCGCTTCACCCACGTTTTGGGGCTACAGCTGCACCGAAACGGGCGAGCTGCCTGCCCGCAAGGGACCAGGGGGGTAAACCTGCCATGTTAAATTTTGGACCCGCGTTTTAGTTCCGATCCAAGTGGGGTATAGGGCTGGGGGCGCTGATGGTTTACCGACGACGGGCGGGGGGACGAATATTGCGACGTGTCGGCTGCTACTTCTCATTCGACCGCCTTATTTGAAAATTATTTTAAGGATGCTTCGGATCACGTGATAATCGGTATAGTCAAAAAGTCAATTGTTCACTGAATTAACAAATTTATTATCATTTTCTTGTGTACAGTGTTATTCATTTAATACATTTGGGTACGATGATCTTGATATTGAAATATTGTAAATAGTAAAATATTATAGAATACTTTAAATTTAGAATATAACATTAGAATTAAATTGATTCATTGAAATTTCGATATCTTGAGAAACTATTTACATTTCATTTTTACGTAAATATTAATGATATACGAAATACAAAAATTCTAATTTGACAGTCAATAATATATCTAATATCGAACATGTAAAGCTAGAATTACGTGACTAACCTACAAGTTTTATACTAATACGATTTCTGAATGTAGCTTAAATACAAACTTTTCTTGTCAATATTATAATAGAATTCACTGTTAAGACTAAATATATTAAGTTTAGAAATATTTTACTCAAAGCACAAGTAAAATTTTAGAGATCCAATGCTTCAGATTTTTTCACAAGTTCACTTCAACAATGCTATACCATAGAAAAAAATGGCGTCATGGATTTGGCGTCGTCCAGCGTCGACTCCCACCCGGCGTCGGTCAACCGTCAGCGCCCCCAGCCCTATACCCCACTTGGATCAGAACTAAAACACGGGACCGACTGCTCCATAAGGACGTTTCACCCCCTGCAAGGGACTGCAGCAGCACCGAACTGTGGGCGTACAATGCTCCGTGCTTTCGGGTGAGCGGCCGTAGCTGTTGGGCGCGCGGCTCACCCGACATTTTTTCCGTGCAAGGATGGTCCTCACGACACTGTAAAAAGTGGACTCGGAGATAGTGATGGCGATATTTTAGAATTGTATCGATATTTCGTATCGATACGTATTAATGGTCAGTGTATCGATACACATAGAATATCGGCAGCGAAGTATCGATATCATCGGTATCGATACTTGCAATGGAAATAAAAACAAACAATGAAAATGAATTCTTTTTTCGAATGTGATTCTGCACAGAAGGTTATAAGGACAGTGGTTATGCATAGTGAATTCTATAATATTATTGTTTAAATATAATTTTTTTTTTTCGCAATAAAATTGTATAACATAATAAATTCAATATGACAGTTTAGCGGTTGTCGATCTGTTTTCTCGCCCGAAATATCGAACTTCGATATCTGTGGGTTGAGTATCGATACTTGCAAATATCGGCACATGAAATATCGATACAAAATATCGATATATCGATGGAAAAGTATCGATATTGAGAATATCGATACTGTATCGCGCATCACTACTCGGAGATGAATTTGCCAGATTTGTCCCGGTGTCTATCTGCGAGAAAACCTGCGCTAGAAAGATTCGGGCTTTCATTACTTTCTTAAACCGCATAATTGTTTCAATTTTTTTCAATCCTTACCGACTCGGCAAGCAGTGGATAAATGCTGTATCCTTCACTAAGAATTTTTCTGGCATCCTTTTTATGGCAGTATATTTCAAAGCATGAGGGAAATATCCGATTCATTTTTAAGGTCTAGTGGTATTCGATATTTTCGGTATTCGGATCTGGCCAAGCAGAGAGCGGCAGGTTAAAAAAAATTAGAAATTATTCACGATCTTCTCTGACTTTTATCACGGTATTTGACAGTTGGTTTGTTATAAAAACAATTGTAAAGCTAGAGGTAAATTGGTAACTTATCAGTATAATAACAAATCGGGATGTACTTCACGTCGTCAAATACCGCGCTCTGATATGCTAGACTAGCACATGGCCAGTCCCCGGTCAGGCACTTTGACAAAAATACTACCCGGCTAGCGCCCGGCCAGAAACCTTGTTGTAGCCGGGACAAACCGGGACATTTCCACACGGGCATGTTTAGACTATTTAAATAATCAAATTGTTAATAACTATAATTTGTTTACAATAAATTTTTTTTTTTAAATACACTTTGAAAGCTCACGTAACAGAGTGTAAAATGAAACCAGGCCGACATGGATCCGATCAGTACAACTGGAGATAATGAAATTCAAGTAGGAGAAGATGGAAGAAAATCCAGCAAATTATCAAAAATTCATGTGCGGATATTTCGAAGAAAAAAAAATTTCCAGCAAAATCCTGAAATACGTGTGAAGTAATTTGATGTATGTAAACTGTAAAAAAAATTTCAGACGATTTTAAAATGTGAAGTTTTAAAAGTGTACGGTTTGTAAAAGAATGACCCGTATACGTGTATACTCAGTCCCGTAGGCTGACCCCAGCGCGCACCCGACGCTCTTTGGGGGTCTCGACGGGGGCGGCGCCGGTTTTGGTTTATTCGCTTCGCATTCGAATACTGTTGGCGCTAGACGGGTAATGCATCAGACATAATTTTACGAACGTGAAATTCCCTAAAACTTGCACCAGCCAGATTTTGCGAGTTCCGCACACGTTTCGAGGATCATCAGCGCATAAATGAGGGTAAATTCTCGTACACTTTTGAGAGGACTCCTAACTTTAAATGCCTATAACTTGAAGCATTTTAAAACTATCGAAAGTTTTAAAGATGCATTTCAGAGGGCGATTCAATATCTATAAAAAGTTATGCGGACATTTTGAGATTAGAGGTACCAGTTCGACTGTATGACGATACATACGAAATTATCGGCACCCGGGTAGGCGGAGGACGCGCTTTTCGACTCTTGCCCCTTATTCGGAACGCTCTATCTCGGAAGCTATCGATCGTACACAAGCGGTCAAGCAAAAAATTTTGTAGAGAATTTTGTGAGCTATAAAATCGATGCTGACTATTTGCAGCCTAGGTGGCGCTGGAGAGAAGATATTCTCGAAAAACTGATTTTTGTGACCATTTTTCAAGATGGCGGCGCGAGCGGCGGTCGCTCAAGGTCGAAAACTTAGAATACCAATTAGGATACCAAACTGTACAAACCTACCAAATTAGAACTTTCCGTGACCATATTTTATGTCTTCATTGCCTGGAGTGCGATTCCGGATCTTTTGGCCATAGCTATGGCCTGGCGGTAGCTAACGTCTTGTTTATAACAATCGAACAGCGTTTGACGAGCCCCGTCGATTTGGCCAATAAGAACACCGCATGTGTGCCTTAGCTACCGCCAGGCTATAGCTATTGCCAAAAGATCCGGAATCGCACCCCTGGACTATTGAGCCGCAGCCTACCGCGCGGTTTTATGATTGGTGAACGTGGCCTGCCGCGTTAAGTCCCGCGCGCGGAAACCCAGGGTTTAATGATTTCGATGCGCCACCGTTTAAAAAAATCGCACGGGCATTTTCTTTCACGAGGTTAGATATTATGTTGAAAACTATGATATTATGAAGCTGGAGATCGAAAAAATAAATAAAGTTTTTTTTTGAGGCAGTCTAATAAATATACATAAATATTAATTGATTTTATTCTTACTCGGGAAACTCGCACGAAAAGGTCACATTTGGTTCGCCCGCGAGCGCCTAGCACGTCGTGCCAGCGATATGTCCAGCAAGGGCACGCGCAACATTCCGCTGAAGTGCAGGCACATCGTGCCGATTAATCGGCACGTGTGCGTGCTTCATGCCTCGCATATTGCTTGCACGCAAATTGTTATCTGAGATACTTGTAATGCGACACATTGCGCACGCACCAAGTGCCGATCACATTGTGCTTGCCAAAAAGATGCATTCTCGCATGCACGCCGTGCGTTTGATGTGCGTGGAACGATTGTTATCTGGATAACAAATAAGATCCGGTTGTAAACTTGCGAATTCGTAGAAATATCCAAATATTATGGCGAAAAATGGTGAGCTCAGAAGAGATCGAAGACGGTGTAGGGGAACACGGGGCAAGACGAGCACCAAATCAGAAGAAAAAAATAATTACGTCGGAAATGATTTTTTATAATACGGTGACTTGTTTGGGATCAATAATGACACAAAAAAGCAAAAAAGCAGAAAAAAAAATGGAATTTTTTTTCGTAACACATGCACAAAAAGTGCCTGTTTTTGTTCCTCTGAAGTATGTCAAAAGTGGCGTATTTCAGTAAGGCTTAATCTATGGATGTGCCGGATATCCGGTAAGTATCCGGTATTCGGCCTATCCGGCCTGTTTTTTACTATCCGGCCGGATAACCAGATAGCACCGGTATCCGGCCGGATAACCGGATAGCAATAATCTTCAATGTACTGCCCAGAAGATGATTGTACTATTAGTAAAGATGAAAGAAATGGAAAAAAAAAAAAATTAAAGTGGTCAAATATAAAATGAGCAGGAAATACAAATTCTTAGTTCAAAGTGTTTAGTTGCAACGGAAACCCAACATTAGGCGATTTTCTTGTGCCGGATACCGGATATCCGGCCGGATATTGCGTGGCCGGATATCCGGTATCCGGCAAATGAATTCGGCCAGATATCCGGTATCCGGTTATCCGGCCAAATCGCTATCCGGCACATCCCTAGCTTAGTCTATTATACTCCTGAACCGCGCATTGCCTATGCTTTAGCATTAGGACGATTGTGACAAGTTGCCAGACAAAGATAAAGAACAAAGATTATACTACAGCGACAGAGAGGTCGTGGACATAAGGGAAAAACAAAAATAGTATATTGCGTTGCTAGGGACGAAAGTTGGCGATTGCGACGAGTGTGAAGTTTGCCGCCCGAGCGAAGCGAGGGCCGCAAACACACGAGTCGCAATCGGCAACTGTTGGTCATAGTAACGCACGATATTTTTTATAATAAGTGCATGAATGTGGGGCGTGCATGTCAGTAGCGGGACGTTCCCAAGGGACGAAAGTGAAATAATTGTGAACTGCATCCGTCAACCTTACTTTGCATCCCTGGTATGCATTCGGCCACTTTCGTCTCGCTAAACTGACATGCAGTGCCCCACTTGTCATGTACGTGTTATAAATAATAAAAATCGACTTTTAAATAATCGATGTTTGAAAAGCATCGATGTTTGAACATCGATGTTTGAAAAATAAATCGGAACATCAATTATTTATTTTTTGAGTTTTTTTTTCGAATGGCATTATGTTTCATGAAGAATTCGTCAATAAAAAATTCGACATAATTCGCGCTGGTAAATATTGTAAAAATTTACTTTGAAAATTGAAGAAAATTGGTGAAACACACGTTCTGGTATGACTTTGTTCTCAGATTGTTCATTGAGATTGGTCCGAAATTTACTATACTGGAGCAGCCATATTACCGGGATCTTCATATGAAACGAGCAATGTGCGTTGTTTTCAATTAACTAGCACTACCAAAAAATCACAGATTTTCATTTTTCATTCAATTTGTCATAATTTCTTATTTTTTATTTTTTATTTCAATTTTGTTTTTCTGTTACATATTTTCTTTTCTCGTACGGTGACTTCTAGTTGTGCCCTCCCGACTGTGGAACAAGGTCCCGAACAAGGTTACCAAATCCCGAAAACGGCAATGTTACACACATCTAGTAAGGTGAAAATCACGTTTTCAATTTTTGAGGGTTACGACCTTCTGGCAGTGAGAAGGCGATTTAAATGCGGAAAAAATTATCAGTGATCTGCCAGAAGGTCGTAACCCACTTTCTTTCATTTTTCGTTGATAATGCACTCCTGGCAGGTAGGAGGCGATCGAAATTCAAAAAAATTGGACCGGTTATCTACTGGTAAGACGTAAGCGACGAAAAATGAAAAAAAGAGGGTTATGACCTTCTGGCTGTAAGAAGGCGATTTGAATCCGGAAAAAAATCATCAGTGATCTGCCCAAAGGTCGTAACCCACTTTTTTTTTATTTTTCGTAGACTATGTCCTTCTGGCAGTAACGAGGCGATCGAAAGTCGAAAAAAATTGACCGGTTATCTGCCAGAAAGGCGTAAGCCATGAAAAATTTAAAACAGAGGGTTACGACCTTCTGGCTGTAAGATGGCGATTTAGATCCGGAAAAAAATCATCAGTGATCTGCCAGAAGAGCGTAACCCACTTTTTTTTTTATTGTTTCGGGTTGCGCCTTTCTGGCAGTATTGTAGTGGGCTTACGTCCTTCTGGCCGTAGACTGCGTAATTTTTCTCCTATGGAACTTCCGTGTTAAAGTTGGGGATACGCCCTTATGGCAGTATCCTCCGTTTTTTGTGGGTTACACCCTTTTGGTCCTAAGCCCTCGATATATACTACTTTTTGAAAACTCCATATAGACTATAGTCATGAGAAAACGTTCTCGTGCACTATGCAATGAACGACGGTTCATTTTTTGAGTAATTAATAATATAATGACGCTACAGAAGGTAGATCCTTTCTCCATGGTACGTCAATTCAAGTGAATTAAACCAACCCAAATTTTTATTGACAAGAAAAATTATCAGGCAGACCGGGAATTGAACCCAGATTTCTGGAGGCTTAACCGAGGACTTAATCCACTAGACCACCTAGCCGCCCAACGAATGTTACCTTCCAACTTCTCCTGTCATTTATGTGTTTGTTTACTTTTCGTATATCGTGCGACATTAGAGAGATTTAATACTTTCGCGGTTGCGACACATATTTTACTACTTTTTGAAGTAAGCAAACACATAAATGACAAGAGAAGTTGGAAGGTAACATTCTTTGGGCGGCTAGGTGGTCTCTGGGGCTCGATTCTTGAGATCATGCGATAAATTTTCGTATGCAAAATTCGCCTTTCAACCAATCATGTGATAGTTCCAAAAAAAGCCAACGGCGCAATTGACCGGAAAACGAATTTCGCATTCGAAAATTGATCGCATAATCTCAAGATTCCAGCCCCTGTACCGAAATTGCAGCCAGTTTACTTGCAAACAATCTAGCGGTGGGCAGAGGTACCAAACGTTCGGTATTGTTTTACCGCGGTGAAAGCATGGACCTATAAAATATAGGGACGGAGCACAAGGTCCTATCTTAGGCAAGGGGGTAGTCTTGGTATATCGGGAGAGGCGAAGTATCCCCACTCCGTCGGGGGACATCTCCGGATTGGCGGAGCAGTACGCACATGCGCCGTACGCCGTGGAGTAACTCAAATGTAATGCTGATCCGTCCATGCATACTACCGCCGAAACTCATCGACAAATCACCAAGTGTCCCCCGATGGAGTGGGGAGCGCATGCGTAGTTCATGTCACCCCCGTTACCCCTTACCCCCTACGTGCGATAGACAAGGGGGGGTTGTGTTCCGTCCCTATATTTTATAGGTCCGTGGGTGAAAGGCACCCGGCCGTGACCTTGAAACGTTTCACTTTACCTCTTAGACCATACAGGATGGACCGCGCATTGCCTATGCTGAAGCATTGGGAGGACTGCCGCCGAGTAATGGAAAAAGGACGGACAATACTCGAACATTCGTAAGACAAGGAAACTGTGCTCCACTAGTGGAGTAAACTCCACGTCAAGTCGTTGCCAAGTCGTGCTGCTGCGTTGCCGCGTTTATGTGCCCTATAGCCTCTGTGGCATAACTCTCTCGATCATAACCACGGACTTATGGACTGAGCTTTCCCTTGCGGGGGTGCGGCGAAAGACGGAAGGGGAATCATGGTCGGCCATATTGATAGGCTAAATCGATATAGATATACTACGTGTACAGACATGTTTGTGGTAGTGACTCACGGACTTATAAATTTAGCCTATCAATATGGCCGCCGCGTTACCTCACGTACTCTCCCCAAGACGCATAGCCCTCGCCCACAAGCCTAGCTTGCGCTCAGTCCATAAGTCCGTGATCATAACTAAGCCTACTCGATTTCAAGTGTTAGCACGAATGAGACATATTCATGTGTCTATATACATCGCTAATGCTATCTCTGTCGCTTTACTTGGCAGTACCCCCACCACCTCAATGCGCGGTCCATCCTGTATGGTCTAAGCTTCACCTTAACACTCTAGTTACTTTTGCGCGCACTTTTTTGACGTTCTGGTTACTTTTTCCTACCGACGCGCCATCTGATGAGATAGAAATAAGCTCGTGCGGCCAACTTCACAGCCTTCATCGATCAATCAATCAATCCATTAATGACTTATCGCCTTTATAGGCTTGTAGTCCAATCTATTTAATCAGCTCCGTTCTCCTCTTCTTTACAGTTCCTTGTAACTTCTTCCGCCCTTCTGTCTTACTGGTGTTCCACCTGCCGTAACCACCTCGGATTTTCTGTAGCCCAGTAATGCATATTATGCCGGTTAACTTGGCCATGGTTTGTGAAGCCTGACTCGTCCGAATACAATACATTGAAGTTTTCATCTTGCATCCGTTGCAGTGTCCATTGACAAAACTGCACACGATGCTCAAAGTCATCTCCGTGAAGCTCTTGATGCAGAGATATGTGAAAAGGATGAAATTTATGACGATGGAGTATTCGAAGAACACTTCTTTGAGAGATTCCAGAGTCATTTGAAATTTGACGAGAACCTATTTCCGGATCATGGGCTACTACAGCTAAAACGGCAATTTCCGAATTTTCTCCAGTTGCAGGCCTACTTCGTTTCCTTTTTTTAGCCGCGACACTACCCGTTTCCAAAAACGATTGTATGATTCGATCGAAAGTTCTACGGCATGGATTATTCCTCTCCGAGTATCGTTCTGCGTATAAGTTACAAGCTGCACGGGCGTTTTTCTGAGTTTCACCGTAAATAAAAAGCATATCGATTTTTTCAGCAATCGTATATCGATCCATTTTTATTCTTATTAATCATAGCAGCAATACTTTAGTGTTGAACTTATGTCGCAATCGATCAAGAAAAAGAATGACTTCTAATAACAACGGTTATCATTAGTAATCAGACATTTGTTGAGAGAAAAAATGACTCTCGATAACAACCAGGAATTGTTGGTTGCCAATGGTAACGGTTGCTATCAAGACTCATTGTTTTTCTTGATCGGTTTCAACCGTTTCAACAAGTTCAAGAATAAAGTATTGCTAGTTGCTACTGTGATTAGTAAAAATGAAAATATATCGATATACGATTGCTGAGAAGGTCGATATAATTTTCATTCACAGTGAAGCGCAAAAAACAAAACGCCTGTGCAGCGTGCATTTTATACGCGGAACGATAACCCGAGAGAAACAATCCATGTCGCTTCATTTTTCTTTTTCAATGAATATCCCATGATCCCTTGAATTTAAGACATAAGCATACGAGTACTTTTAGAACTGGAATTGAATGCTCTTTCGATTTCCGTAAAAAAAAAATACACCATTCCATTTGAAAAACCAGAGTTGACCTTCAAATGACCTTGATACTTCGACTTTGGAAAACATTCGAAAGCACTATCTTGTGTCCCCCTTGAAACTATGTAAGTGGTGTCTGAAACATTTTTTCATATCTCTCTTCGTTTGGAAGGAAATTGCCTGGGTCACTTTAAACGCCTCACCCTGTATGGGGAGTTCCATATGAAATGTACAATTGGTTGTCCACATCCCTTTCGATTTGTCTCAAACTTAGTAAAGTTGATTAATGGGTTGAAAAAAAAATTCCTCTAAATAATGAAAATTCTACCTTTTACAGGTCGCGAGTAACACCGATTCACAAATTTTGAATTATATTTTTCAAATCGCTGTAGCTCCCAAACTACATGTCCGCGCCTAAAAATCAAGCGGGTCAAAAGTTTTGTAATTTGATGTACTTTTCGATGTTGCCGCGAGACAAAGTCGATTTTCAGTTAATGGTGAAAAAAACGCGAAAAACGCGATATTGATCTCGTTCCCCAAACTTTTTTGGGGTCCATTTTTCATCATAAAATGCGGCTATTTTTCCCGCAAATTTTCGTCTAAAGAAAAGTCACGGGACTCAACTGGTTGAAGAGTTATGAGGGAATTTCTAGAAAAAACCGACCGGATTTTGACGTTTTCTGAATTTGAATTTTTCAAAACTATCGAAACTTTTTTTTTACGTGAAATGGACGTAAAAAGAGCCAACACTATATCGGCTTTTTTCACATCTATTTCACGTAAAAAAAAGTTTTAATAGTTTTGAAAAATTTAAAGTCAGAAAATGCCTAAGGCTGGATTCCCATGGGGCCGGAATTCACGGATCCGGAACGGAATTCTAGTGACTTTGTCTATGTGTAGGTGTATACATACACGCAATACATACAAGCCTAAGGCAGCTTAAGGCTGCTATCCCATGGTGCGAACATCGACGGACCGGAGGCCCGGAACGAAGAAATTCACTAGATTATATCACTAGATTGGAAAGGCGGGCTGCTTGCTCAGCGGTTGAAAGCAAAATTTTTCTGCATATTTTTCAAATTCTGTAAAAAAATTCGAGGGAATTTGCTCAGAAACGATACGCAAGCGATCCGCCTTTCAAATCTAGTGGTATAATCTAGTGAATTTCTTAGTTCCGGGCCTCCGGTCCGTCGATCTTCACGCCATGGGATGGCAGCCTAATGGGTTCGCGATAGCTAACTTCTTTTTCTGACTTTTTCGGAAACGAGACTCCATTCTAGTCGTATTTCATGTGCCAATGGCTGAAATTATAATCATAATAATTATAACCCCTTAGAAAAATAATATAATATCATTTTATTCTATTATATCCGAAAAAGTCAGAAAAAACAGTCAGCCACTGCGAACCCATTAATGAACATTATCCTACTATTTCGATTTTTTGGCACTTACACCGTTTTGCCGTGCCACACTTCAACTGTTCCTATTATGACGGTCCTAAAATTTGTTGGTTTCCATTTCTTGTGTGGTAACCAGGGAATTAGAAACACGAGATATTTAATATATTCGTTTATTATATAATCATTCAAGTACAGTCAGGATTCACAACACAGGTGTCCTTTGCTAAGGCACATACAATATTGACTTATCCTGCTAGTCTATAAGCCTCTGAGGGCAGCACCAGCTGACCAGTACTCAGTGCCGGATGCTACATCTTGATTGACTCAAACTACCGTATTCACACCGAAACAAGCCGCACCTCGATTTTGGAACGGTCGTTTCCGGAAAAAACGTTTTTTCTTAACACATGCATCGAAAGTCCTCGTTTGCGCACAGTCTACAGGCACCGAAAGCAGACTTTCTCGCACCCGTGTGCGAGAAAAATTCCGCACACTGCTAGCGATGCGCGAATGTTTTCCCCGCACGAGTAAGCTCAAACCTGCTTTCGTGCTTGCAGACGGCGCACAGCGAGGATTTTTCGTTGTATTTGTTAAGAAAAATAGAGTTTGATACACGAGCCCAAAGCAGCAATCCCTTACTCGTGTGAAGGCGCTTCACTCGCTACCTTCGGCTCGCCTTCGGGCTCGTTCGGGCCTTCACACTCGTGCGCGAATTGCTGCTTCGCGCTCTTGTATCGAAAAACACTATTACACTCGTATATGGGTAATTCTCATTTTCGACAAAAATCTGCGTGCACCGCATTTTTTACACTTTAGTACTTAATTATGGGATTGGTTATTTATTTTAGTAAAATATAGGTGAAATACTATCCTCTTAATCTAAATTTATGTAAATAAGCCTCACAGTTAATTTTTTATTAAGCGTCAAAGCATCAAAAATGTCACTTCCATGGGTGTGACTTCCCCGCTTTCGTGAAGAAAAAAATCAAAAGTCTTTATTTCATCATAATATTCACTTCAAAAGTGAGCCAATATCAACTACGATGAATAAATCATTAAATAATACAATATAATGCCTAAAGTTACACAGATTTTAATATGAACCGTCATATCAAAGTTTGTGATCAATTTTTTTGTCACTTCCATGGACCTATGTCATACCCGTCTTATTTGAAAAAATATTGGGCGGGGGACCTAACCTAAATGGCTATAGACACAGTACTGACTCGCCATCTTAAGCCAATGGTCAATTTATATTGACGTCATAATCACAAGAAGAAAATTTGGCTTAAATTTTTATTCTAACAACTCGTCGAGCATAACTGTCACTTCCGTGGCAGCTGTTTTAGGGATGTAATTTTCATTAATCAAACTTTGAATATGTGATTGAATTGCGTTTTTGCACGATAAACACAATGCCAAGTCATTAACTACATGTCTGATTTAGAGATCATGTTTTTTAAATTCTAATACATTAAATGTCACTTCCGTGGAGTCACTTCCATGGCTCCGTGGATAAAAAATCTATCCACGGATATGACCATTGACCAATGAAAGTGACAATTGAGGGGATGGGCGGAATAACGGTATAAGTCGGGTTATACCGTTTTTCCGGAGATTGCATAAAAATGATCAGTGACCATAGATCTACATTAGGTATTTATTTGATGAAAATGGGTTGAATATTGAAGGGTTAAATTAAACAGCTCTTACGGAAGAACGGTATAGCTCGAGTTATTCCGTTATTCCAAATATTTAGATGAAATGAGATAGAAACATCGGAGTGATGCCTTTGGATGATCACTCGGAGCGCGAAACATTTCGGGTATGGGAACGTATTTTTAATAGCGCCGAAATTACCAAAAGATCTCGGACGTTGCCTCAACAGGTTTATCATCGGCAAAAATAGATGACCTCCGCACTCTGATAAAATTGGGCCAAACGAAGCGCACACTGAGAAAAAGGTCTTGGTGAAACAATCAAAATTCGGTTATTATACGGTCAAAAAAAAATTTTTTGTTTAGTCAACCAAAATTTTGCTGTGTTAACAACAAATTTAGTAGTATCACCAAAAAATTTAGTAGTATCAACAAAATTTTGGTTGACTGGACAAAAAAATTTCTTTGACCGTATAATAACCAAAATTTTGGTTGTGTCAACAAAACCTTGTTCTGAGTGCAGCTGTGTTAATCAGAAAAATATATTCGGAGAATCATCTGCAAAATTCGGGACTGAACTGTTAATACGTGAAGTAGAATTAGAGAAAGCGATAAAGCTGGGACATTCCATGCCAAATCGAGCTGGTCCTGACCCTCGACCTCTCATATCTGGTCGGCGATTTTTTGTATCATTCTTCTGACTCTGAATAATCAGAATTTTTTCCAGATTTTTCAAAGTAAATTTGAGCGCGTTATGAATTTTCAAAGATTTTTTCCAACACCTCTATGGCCGTCGTCGAAAAATCTGGAAAAATGCTCGAAAATTTTGTCAGAGATGAAAATTTTTGAACCAAGATTCCTGATGTCGGGGTTTTTGCTCCAACCTGTTTTTTTAGTTTTTTAATCATAATTTCATGTTGATATTCCTGAGATACAAATATGTTTAAAAAAATCTGAAAAAATTTCCAAGAATCCTCGGCTATCGTTCGAAATATTCAAGCAGCAGTCCACGGTGTATTGATCACCGTTTATATTTTGTCAAATTTTTTTTTCTTCGAAAAAAGCCGAAAAAAAAAATGCATTGAAGCGACAGTCCAAGCATTATGAATTTTGATTAAAAATTTTCATTTCTGACACAAAATTTTTTAGAAATTTTCCAGTTTTTCCGATTACGGCCATCAAGGTGTGGCCAAAAAAAACTTTGAAAATTCACGACGCGCTCAAATTTATTTTGAAAAATCAGAATAAAAATTCGCTTGCTATCCAGAATCAGAAGAATGATACAAAAATCGCGGACCAGATATGGGAGGTCGAGGGTCAGGACCAGGTCGATTTGGCATGGAATGCCCCAGCTATAAACAGTTTCTAAACTGTTTGTACTCATTGTTAAATTTTTTTTGTGTAAATAAAATGTGAGATGAGTGAAAAACAGCCTTGTTATCTGGAAGAACGGTATAACTCGAAAATTTAATTATTCGTTCATTGTGAAGGGTGTGAACTTTTTGTGGTTCTATTTATATAATCAGAAGCATTATTATGTACTACCATGCTATGTTGAATT
The DNA here is from genome assembly GCA_943736025.1 of Tenthredo mesomela. NCBI lineage: Eukaryota > Metazoa > Arthropoda > Insecta > Hymenoptera > Tenthredinidae > Tenthredo > Tenthredo mesomela. The sequence goes on from OX031013.1 coordinate 34,122,417, forward strand.
ATATCAGGATATGTTCCGTTTATCGTAGTTTCTTACGTTTTTCTCATTTATCTCAAAACTATGTTTTCCGAGTTATACCGTTATTCCGCCCATCCCCTCAATTTTACAATATATGAGTATGGCTTTATTGAATGCTTATTTTGTTGTAATTTTTGAAAATTTTTGAAAATTTTTTTTTCAATTTAAAAAAAAAAAATTTTTTTTTCTTTTTTTTAGCTCAGCGACTATTTTTTTCTTATAGAGTAAGACCTAAACTTGAAAAATCTACCATAATTTATAATGAAAAGACGTTTTCACGAAATCATCAATTTTCGACCTACAAAATGAGAATTACCCATATAAGCTGCTATACCGAAACGGCGCGGTACAAACATCACCCACTGAATGGCACGAACAGGTGTCAAAATTTGAATTTTAGCACTGCTTTGCGCATGCGCGACCGCTATAAGAATCACGGGAGTTCCCCTGTTCCTCTATCTTCAATACTCACATGTTTCTGGCGGACATGCAGTGTTTTGATAATTTCCTTTAATTTTCGTGGAGCGATAAAGTACGTGGACGTTCTGGTTGATGATATTAAAAAAACGTGATCCTACCCCGCGCGTACGAAATAACCGGTTATTCGTTATTCCGATGCTTAGGGGAAGATGGGGTAGTTGCGAACGCGGGGTAAATGCGAACAGCACTATTCCTCTATATTCCCTTTCCCCAATTCCCGCAAGCTGGTGCATGTGGAAAGCTGTCCCGAATCGCAGTGTTGACGCCGCGCCGTATCAAATGTACAGGAACCCGCAAGCTCTGCAATGTAATAACCGCTAAAATATTTCAATGAGTTTGATGTAATAATTCTTGGGTGTTAAAATCGATGTAATGACCTGGTTTTATGTAATACATTGTTGAATATTTAGCTTCAGGAAGTAAATTCCATGACGATATCCATTACCTAACTTCAAATTCAGAGTGTGAGGCCGTTTTCCTTTACAATGTTTTTTTCTATTAACTTGATCATTTGGGGTAATCGCGAACAACTGTGATGAATGAACCGAACTGATGTTTCTCACCATGAGTTGTTGAAATAGTGATTATCTGCAAGGGGCCATTTAACAATTACGTCACGCCGCAAGGGGGGGGGGGGGGGGGGGGGGCTCCAGAGCGTGACGCTCTGGGTTAAAGTGGTCAAAGTATGTATGACGAAGTGTGATGGAGGGGGGGGGGGGGGGGGGGGGGGTCAAGAATGGTCGAAAATAGCGTGACGTAATTGTTGAATGGCCCCCAAGTACTCGGCTGATTTTTTATGTTTTAGATGCCGCGAAAGTATATTAACCCTTCGTGGTCACACCTCCGATTTCAATCAGGCTGGTCACACCCGGGTCAAATTGACCCGAGCCATTTTTAAACGGTTATCGCGTGAAAACTATCAGTCCGATCGATACCGAAAAAATACTGAAAAATACTATGAACATTCTATAAGATGTAGCAACAGTCGGTACATCAAAATGGCGACATGTTTAAAAAAAAAAAAAAAAATCGTGAAGAGGTTAATGCATTTTGGGATTTTGAAATTTTTTTGTTTTTTTGCGTTCTTCGGCAACGGACTTACCGGGATTGATCTTCAAATTTTATGCTTGGGTCATTTTGACCCATGGTGACCAAGAAGGGTTATGAAAACAGAGACGAAATGTAATATGAACGACCTTCAACTATAGCAATAAATGCTGTCAAAACCAGGAAACTGACACTGGGGCTAGCCTGGTGACAAATTATCACGTAGCTTTTAAGGTCGCAAATTATTATGTAGCTTTTAACGTCGCAAATTATTATTATCATTCATCATTACCCGTATTTATTATCAGATTCGCCCCGAGTCTAGACGTTCGGGTTTACCCCAAGTGCTATTCGCAATTACCCCAGGGGGGTCGGGGTAATTGCGAATTGCAATGGTTTTGTTTTTATTGAAAATTTTAACCTAACTCTTGAACTAATGTTATAACATGTGATGTATGGCAAAGCTAAGATACCAAAATTGAAACTGCGATAGAAAAATTTAAGTCTTCGCATCTTGCAAGAGAGAGGTACATTGAAAATGATGGACACTTTTCCCTAGTTAATTTATTTCGACTATAAACGTTCGTGCCTTCCAGCATTCGTCGAATCTTCTTGCTGTGGTACGTCGTCGCCACGGCATTTCTGCTTATACACTGGGAAACCTTTTGCCGCCCGATGCGACAAACTAGTTTTGCGCGAGGCATCGTCAACTCGGACTGGCGAAGCGCTTGTGACGGCGCATCGGACGATACAAACTAGTACGCAGCGTACCCTTTTCTCGTATCGTGCAAGCCGGCTCGGCCTAATGTCGGCTCGGGCGCCACAGAATGAGCCAGCTTACGTCCTTACGTGTCGTCCAAGCCGCCATACAAACAAGACGGCTTGCGGGAACCGTTCATTGTCGCGTCGGGCGGCAAAAGGTTTCCCAGTGTACGTTCAAAATCTTACACCCACATATACCGACGGTCTGCTATACATTCTCACTCTCGCCAATTCATTTCTCCTACCACTAATAGTCACTGCTTATTTTTTCCTCCTTTTTTGCCCTTCTCCATTCTCTCATTTTTTTCCTCTCGCTCGCACTTTTACATCTTTTTAATTCTCTCTCCTTTTGGCTTTCTTGGTCTCCGGCTTTGTTTCCTGTATTTTTATTTTACTTCCAACCTGTCCCTATAATTATCTGTTGACTTCATTTTTATTTTCATCTTTATGTATTTTGCTGTTTTATTTACTCTGTTATTTATATTTTCATTCCTATCTTTATTCTCCTTATTCGTAGTTTTACATTTGTATTTTTATTTTTGTCTCTAACTTTTTTTCTGTGGTACGTCACTCATAGCGTTTCTTGTAGTACTGAATATATGTTTGGAATTCTACACCCATATATACTAACGGTGTGCTATTCATTTTCACTCCCACTATATCATATTTCCAAATACTACTAGTCATTGCTTATCTTCCTCCCCTCCTTTGGCCTTTCTCATTCTCTTATCTTTTTTCCCTCTCTCTCGCGCTTCTACATTTTTTCTCTCCATCTCTCTCTTTTTGTAAATCTCGTTACGAAGTTCGATAAAAATGAGTACATCCCGCAATATACTGCCAGGACTGCAAGTTTGTATAAAGAAGAGATTACTGTGATCACGAACTCACAGGCGCGAGAAAGAAACAAGAAAAATTCGCAGTACCGCGAAATCCGGCAAATAACCGAATACACCCGAATACTTTCGGATATTACGTTACTCGTGCCATATCGTCCGCACAATCATTTTCAATATTCTTTGGCTTGAACCCGAATACACCCGAATACTTCCGGAAATCACGTAACGCTTGCAAAATCGTCCCTATAAACATTTTCAATGTTAAAAAATTTCATAAATATGTGATTTCCTTGTTTTTTTTTTCCAATCTCCCTTAGGTGATCGCAATTACCCTATCTTCCCCTATACGGAAATCATTTTTTACATTTACAATTGTTACAATTATATTTTTTGTCCAATTTTTCGCATTTGTGTCCTTGTATGAGCCGCATCCGCGCATAAGCTGCACCCAGGTTCTGGGAGGGTCAGACAGCGAAAAAAGGTGCGACTTATTTTCGTGTAAATACGGTAATTAACGACGAACTATTATCTTTTCAACAGTTAGACCGAGTATGGTGGAAACGACTGCTTTGGGAGCAGCTATATTGGCTGGTATTGGTGTAGGACTATTGGACATCAATGACGTTACTGCTGACCAAATTACAAAGTTTCTACCGCAAGTCGGAGATGATGGTACGCATGATAGAATCTGTTATACATTAATAAATCATAGTTATATCTATACCGCGAAGTTTTGTGGACGCGGAACGCTAGGGGTACCAACCCGAAATTTTTGCTATTCCATAGGCGTAGGTCATACAGTAAACTGCAGCAGCAGTTTGGTAACTTACTAGATGTTTCTAGTAAAATCACTAGAGATCACCAGACATCTAGTGATTATTGGTCACTAGATTTCTGGACTAGAAATCTGGTGACTAGATTTCCAGTGATTTCTAGTGATTTTACTAGAAACATCTAGTAAGTTACTAAACTGCTGCTGCAGCTCACTGCCCATAAAATAGGACCCTTTTTGGGTTGGTATCCCTAGCGTTCCGCGTCCACAAAACTTCGCGGTAGATGCAAAAGTCTGGTGTTACGAGATATAAGTGAAATAACTTAAATTATTTATACTCTATTTTAGAAAGAGATCTTCGATATTCCAAATGGAAAATGGCTATCGAACGTTCATTGAAATGGGATTCTTCGTCCGCACCAGTTGGCGGACAATAAAGAGCCTGTTTGATCACATACAGAGTCTTTCCTAGGTGCACTGAAAGATAAAAAATGAGTTTGCCTCACCATTGATAGTAGTCATTTCAAAGAACTACACTGAGAGAAATGAGGTTTCATTTTCGGGTCTTCAGAGCCTGAAATCTGGGTACTTTATGCCAGAATCTGTATGGCAGCTGAAGGACACATCAATATTATGGCAATTAATCATAGCCGCATGTGGCTTCGTGTCCATTATGCTTTTATTCAATATTCCACACCTGTATGGCAATTGATCTCACGAGAGAAAAAAAAAGAGATGTATAATTGTTTCAACTATGCGTAGAGTTCAACGAATAATAGTCGATATTACTATAACTATTAAGCAAATTCAACAATACATATTACATCATTATCATAGAATCAGTTATACAGAGAAAGAAACAATTATTTACAACATACATATTATTAACACATCATTAGTACAAGTATTGAGCGGCGCTTACAGATGACATCTTCCACGTCTATATATATACTAACCAACTTCTATAAGTGGCACTCGCGAGAATATTAAAAGCGTTCGTCGCCGCCTTACGAGAAAATATTGAAGTAATGTACAATATGGTTGAGTGAACTAATAAAATTTAACTACACAAAATTTCACCATATACACACGAGCAAACACATGATACCGAAGAACATATAGTACAATAGTGCATCGTAAAAATGATGATAATTCATTAAAAGGTGCTGAAACCGTAAGACGTACGTTACCCTCCGGCGTAATAATGGATATTAAAATACTGAATTTTGGTCTAAATACTACGTGGAATCACACATAGTCAAAATCCAATGTCAAATTATGCCATACACGGCTGGTAAATCATCCTTATTGTAGATATTGCCAAACCGAAGAACATAATTTCCACCATCTGTTCCATAAAATCCTATCCTTATGGGAAATTTACCAAATGTAGCATTACGTACCAGAAAGCGAAACCTCATTTCTCTCAGTGTATTTTCATGGATATTTATAGGGGATCGAAATTTTCTAGATCGTTATCGCTCTATTCGAAGCTTCTTTTCATAATATCGCGAAAAGGATAGAAAATACGAAAATGAGCCTGCAGAGCTTGTTTAATAGTACTTTTCCACACGGCGTGCGCAAAGTTTGATTTTGCGCACGCTTCGCGTGCATAAAATTCAACTTAACGCGCGCTGTGTTGAAAAATGAAGTTCGATACACGTGCGAAAGATGATTATCGACTCGTGTGATTATCACCCTCGCTTCGCTCGGGCGAAAAACTTCACACTTGTCCGCGAATCAACACTTTCGCACTAGTATCGAAAAGTACTATTGTGATACAAGTGCGAGAAGGAAATCATTATAAACAGGTTGCGAAGTTGGTTGCACAAGCCGTACAAGTAACACGGCAACACGAGCCGAAGGCGATAGTGTTGCTCTTGGGACGAGTACGGCGGAGTGCCACTAACTTCACAACCTTCGGATGGTCGCTTTCTCGCACGGGCATCACATTAGTACTTTTCGATACTAGTGCGAAAGAGATGATTCTCGGACGAGTGTGAAGTTTTTCGCCCGAGCGAAGCAGGGGTGACAATCACAAGAGTCGAGAATCATCTTTCGCACGTGTATCGAACTTCATTTTTCAACACAGCGCGCGTTAAGTTGAATTTTATGCACGCGAAGCGTGCGCAAAATTGAACTTTCCACACGCCGTGTGGAAATAGTAGATTACGTAACTAGTGCGCAAAATAGGTGAATCCCGCACGAGTCGGATTTGTCGCCCGAGCGTAGCGAGGGCGACAAAAGAGACGAGTGCGGGAGACACCTATGCGCACTAGTTACGTATACTATTTTTCCTAACGAGCTACGCAAAATTCTACAACATTGGTATCTTGTATGAAATATTGAATTTTCAAGTATATACAAATTATTGTATATAAGATGGATGAAGTGTCCGCTTAAAAGAATTGGTAACGATGCCGATCCTGTTTATTTACGTTTACCAGCTCTATCTCCCCGCACCTTGAATTCTCTCTCTTTCATTCAACGTTACAATACACAAAGAAAAGGTGTTGTGTTTCAATTATATTTATTTTGCGCACTAGTGCGGGAAAGTACTATTTTGCACACTCATTTGCGTGCGCAAAATCGAATTTTGCACACTGAGTTAGGAAAAATACTTTTCCTTAGGAAAAATACTTTTCCTAACTCAGTGTGCAAAATTCGATTTTGCGCACGCAAATGAGTGTGCAAAATAGTACTTTCCCGCACTAGTGCGCAAAATAAATATAATTGAAACACAACACCTTTTCTTTGTGTATTGTAACGTTGAATGAAAGAGAGAGAATTCAAGGTGCGGGGAGATAGAGCTGGTAAATAAACAGGATCGGCATCGTTACCAATTCTTTTAAGCGGACACTTCATCCATCTTATATACAATAATTTGTATATACTTGAAAATTCAATATTTCATACAAGATACCAATGTTGTAGAATTTTGCGTAGCTCGTTAGGAAAAATAGTATACGTAACTAGTGCGCATAGGTGTCTCCCGCACTCGTCTCTTTTGTCGCCCTCGCTACGCTCGGGCGACAAATCCGACTCGTGCGGGATTCACCTATTTTGCGCACTAGTTACGTAATCTACTATTTCCTAACTAAGTGTGCAAAATTCGATTTTGCGCACGCAAATGAGTGTGCAAAATAGTACTTTCCCGCACTAGTGCGCAAAATAAATATAATTGAAACGCAACACCTTTTCTTTGTGTATTGTAACGTTGAATGAAAGAGAGAGAATTCAAGGTGCGGGGAGATAGAGCTGGTAAACGTAAATAAGCACGATCGGCATCGTTACCGATTCTTTAAAGCGGACACTTCATCCATCTTATATACTATAATTTGTATATACTTGAAAATTTAATATTTCATACAAGATACCAATGTTGTAGAATTTTGCGTAGCTCGTTAGGAAAAATAGTATACGTAACTAGTGCGCATAGGTGTCTCCCGCACTCGTCTCTTTTGTCGCCCTCGCTACGCTCGGGCGACAAATCCGACTCGTGCGGGATTCACCTATTTTGCGCACTAGTTACGTAATCTACTATTTTGTAACAAATGCATGAGAAATGTTACTCCTCGTGCCTGCCGAGAGGAGAATGCGAGAAGTGCGTGCGAGAAGAAAGCACAAGTGCAAGGAGTAAAGTCAGACTGATTTGCGCATGCGCAGCATTTTTATTGAATCCCTGGCCGTAAAGCGCCACTTACGCCACTCTCTGCAGGCACGAGAAGTAGCACTTCTCATGCATGCGTTGCAAAAAAGATAACATCTGAGGAAAAAAAGTTATTAAAGCAAACAAATGATTTCTTTGATGTTCAATTCACTTGATTCAACCATTGTTCTATTTCACGCAATCACGCGGTAGTGGGAAAAACAACGTATATGCATTGATTTAATGTTATATTTCTTCGAGTGTTCATTTATTTGAAACCATTAAAAATTAAGTTGTTAAACCCAAGAAGTGTGTTTAGAGCAACCAACCTAATTTAATTCATACCAAATAATGTCTTTGAGAGTCGATGACGTTCATCCAACTGCCACAAATAATTGAAGGTACTAATCTAGAGTTAGCCAAAACATTTATGTTACGGTTGAATCTTCCCTAGTGGAAATATTTCTCTGAAAATATTCAGATTAATTCTTGTAGAATTCGGAAAAAGAATTGAAAAAGTCTTACTTTCTCAGAAAATTTCAGAAAAAGTCTTATAAAGGCAGACCAATGTTTTACAAGACTTTAAAAGACAGAAAACGCTAAAATATTGAGACTCTGTCAGAAGAGTTATTCAGAGTTTTGAAAAAGCGCTTCAGAGAACTGATAGAACAAAATATAACAGTGTTTCAGAGTTTTTCTCAGATTTTCTGAGTTTTTCTTGAATATCAAAATATTGAGTAGAATTGCTGCAACGGTAGGAAAATTATTATTCAAATAAATAGAATCCATAAGTTACGGAGGGGCAAATATTATTTATTTATTCATTTAGTGACATAAATTATAAATATTTTTTAGTACATTCTTCGCATATGTAAACGTTATCTGTTATCAAAATTTTTCTTGCATCAAACAATATCTATTAAATTTTATGACAAAATATTCTTAACAAATATATATTAATTAAATACACTAATAATAAATAGAATATTTATAAACATAGATTATCAACATTTTCATAAATAATTGCAATATTTAAGCAGTTTTTTTTTTTTCAGACTTTACGCTTTAAAGACAAACTTTTTTTGTACGTTTTCAGAGCTTCTATAGTAATTAATGTTGATCCATATAAATTATAAAGTTTTTTGATAGTCAATTTCGTAAGCTACTGAATATCTATACATTGAATACAGTCATTATTGTACATCAGGGTTGCTATTCTGTAACTTTCCGCTAACTCGCTAACTCGCTAACTCGCTAACTTTTCGCTCTAAGACCGTTGGTTGGCTGAGGAGCGTCCAATCGGAGATCGTTACGGGCCGCAACGATCTCTGATTGGACGAAGTTAGCGAGTTAGCGAGTTAGCGAGTTAGCGAGTTAGCGGAAAGTTACAGAATCGCAACCCAGATCAATGACATTTTTCATCCCAGGTAAAGAGAATCACTTTATTCTGCGCCTATTGACACATTGCTTCTTTCTGTTTATCGCTCGTGCAACATTTATTCAGTGAATTTGGGGCCGGGTCGGAATCCCGAATATTGAAAGCGCCGAAAGTGTAAAATACCGATTTTCAAAATACCGAACTTAAATTTTCATACAGTGTGCTAAAACGAACGGTCAAATGGCCGACAGACAGAAGCGTAGAATGGTCTAAATGCTGAATACAAGTGATACGATAATGATTTAACATACAAGGTATCCCACCGAAAGAGTACGCAAATGACAGATAAATATACCGAACACCCGCGTGAAAATAAATTGCGTGGGCATTATATTGCAAGTATATGGGATTGTCTAATTGGTCATGCATTGAAAATTTCTTACCCGTAGGTTTCCCATATATGGTTGAACGGTTGCTAAGGGACAATATACACTCTGTATCCCATACGAATCCAATATACTAGGGCAAATATATGGGCAATATTTATCAAACATTTCTACCAAATAATGGCGATACGGTGTAGATGATATGTGAGCAATATATGGCAAATATCTTTGGAATATATCACAATACCTTAAATTTGCCATAGTATCGAATACAATTTACAAGAGAATAATATGACTACAACGGCAATTGCAAAATTTTCAATCATCTGCATTCTGGTGAAAATCTAGTGCAAATCTTAATTGTTCAATAAAAATGGTTGTATTTCTACCGGGGAATATAGGATAATTTTTGAGTTAATACAGGCATGCATAAAATAAGTACTCATTCAATTAGACCTAAATATTTTAATTCGTTTATTTTCGAATGAACATCGTGAAACAATAAATATTTATTGAATAACCATTAAATCAAACAAAAATACGTAATCACAGACTAGGTTATTTGGCATAGAATCGTATCGGTCGCTGTTATTTTAAGAAATTATGTCAAAACGTCCGCTGTTGTTCAAAGACTACTGCTGGAATAAACAAATTCGATTGAAACGGTTACTCTCGGATTTGAAATCACACGCTGAGGATGAAACAACTGCAACAGATTCATTACCTTCTTTAAGTATTTTCATTTCATCAGGGTTTTGCAATTGGTCGACGATACGCCCAACCCAGACAAGGCTGCACAGAGTATTGAAGAACGTGATGGTATTTATTATTATTTTCAACTGTCATTACAATTTCAATTTGGTCTTCAATCGGTTTCCTGAAAAAGTTTTCGCTCCTGACTCAACTGTAATCGCTACCGATTTATTGACCCGAAATGCGAGTCAAAAGTAGCATATTTTACCCTCTTATATACTTTATTCACCACAAATTCTCATTAGCGGGAAATAATGAGCCATCATTTTTTTATTCGTCATCATGTAATTGTTATTATAATTTTCTTAATTGTTCAGATTAAAAAAAAAAAAAATCAAATTTCTCATCCCCCACAAATGCGGTTTTCAGTTTATTCTGGTTTTCTCTCTTTAGTTCACAATGAAGTGGCCATCATCGAGTCGGGAATTCGGTCAAAGAGCGGCGTTACGTCAAATGGCTGATGGTCAAATGGCTGAGGCTCGAGTGTAGTAACATAAGAAACTATTTTGAGTTCTGTTTTTGTTATTCTGGATTTCGAGACATAGCAGAGGGTAGGCGGGGTGTCCCCACTCCCCCGTTTTGAGGGATTACCTTGTCAGAGTCGATGTATGATTGAAATCACTACTGACTTGGACTCCGAACTGAAGTGGCCCGAGTCCGTTCCAATTTTCAAAGGGCCATTATTTTGTCAATAATAGATGAAAAAAAAAAAAAAAAATTTATCTGAGATTATCGTATACGTGGATGCTAGAAAAATTAAAAATAAAAATGATGATGCAACCCAATTCACTCTATACGTTTGTTTATTTATCGATTTTATTGAAATGTATGAAAAATATACAAGGTATATTACATATAGGTGGACTAATACCATACGGGCATTAGCGCAGAAAAATCTTTTTTGTTTCAAAATCTTACGGGCATATCTACGAAAAAAAGATTTTTTTGCGCTAATGCCCGTATGGTATTAGTGCATCTATATGTAATATATCTTGTATATTTTTCATACATTTCAATAAAATTGATAAATAAACAAACGTATATAGAGAATTGGGTTGTATCATCATTTTTATTTTTAATTTTTCTAGCATCTACGTATACGATAATCTCAGATAAATTTTTTTTTTTTTTTTCATCTATTATTGACAAAATAATGGCCCTTTGAAAATTGGAACGGACTCGGGCCACTTCAGTTCGGAGTCCAAGTCAGTAGTGATTTCAATCATACATCGACTCTGACAAGGTAATCCCTCAAAACGGGGGAGTGGGGACACCCCGCCTACCCTCTGCTATGTCTCGAAATCCAGAATAACAAAAACAGAACTTAAAATAGTTTCTTATGTTACTACACTCGAGCCTCAGCCATTTGACCATCAGCCATTTGACGTAACGCCGCTCTTTGACCGAATTCCCGACTCGATGATGGCCACTTCATTGTGAACTAAAGAGAGAAAACCAGAATAAACTGAAAACCGCATTTGTGGGGGATGAGAAATTTGATTTTTTTTTTTTTTTAATCTGAACAATTAAGAAAATTATAATAACAATTACATGATGACGAATAAAAAAATGATGGCTCATTATTTCCCGCTAATGAGAATTTGTGGTGAATAAAGTATATAAGAGGGTAAAATATGCTACTTTTGACTCGCATTTCGGGTCAATAAATCGGTAGCGATTACAGTTGAGTCAGGAGCGAAAACTTTTTCAGGAAACCGATTGAAGACCAAATTGAAATTGTAATGACAGTTGAAAATAATAATAAATACCATCACGTTCTTCAATACTCTGTGCAGCCTTGTCTGGGTTGGGCGTATCGTCGACCAATTGCAAAACCCTGATGAAATGAAAATACTTAAAGAAGGTAATGAATCTGTTGCAGTTGTTTCATCCTCAGCGTGTGATTTCAAATCCGAGAGTAACCGTTTCAATCGAATTTGTTTATTCCAGCAGTAGTCTTTGAACAACAGCGGACGTTTTGACATAATTTCTTAAAATAACAGCGACCGATACGATTCTATGCCAAATAACCTAGTCTGTGATTACGTATTTTTGTTTGATTTAATGGTTATTCAATAAATATTTATTGTTTCACGATGTTCATTCGAAAATAAACGAATTAAAATATTTAGGTCTAATTGAATGAGTACTTATTTTATGCATGCCTGTATTAACTCAAAAATTATCCTATATTCCCCGGTAGAAATACAACCATTTTTATTGAACAATTAAGATTTGCACTAGATTTTCACCAGAATGCAGATGATTGAAAATTTTGCAATTGCCGTTGTAGTCATATTATTCTCTTGTAAATTGTATTCGATACTATGGCAAATTTAAGGTATTGTGATATATTCCAAAGATATTTGCCATATATTGCTCACATATCATCTACACCGTATCGCCATTATTTGGTAGAAATGTTTGATAAATATTGCCCATATATTTGCCCTAGTATATTGGATTCGTATGGGATACAGAGTGTATATTGTCCCTTAGCAACCGTTCAACCATATATGGGAAACCTACGGGTAAGAAATTTTCAATGCATGACCAATTAGACAATCCCATATACTTGCAATATAATGCCCACGCAATTTATTTTTACGCGGGCAGTTAATTTTACGAACCGAAAAACTGCGACAATTTTAGTTTCGGACGACCAAAATTGCGAAAATCCAGATTCCTGCACAGAGTGTACTTCAGGAGCTGATGTTCGTTGACGGAATTATGGAAATTTTAGTGCGCATTTCAAAATTGTCAGTTTTCGGAATATTCAAATTTCGGTATTTTACACGTTCGCAATTCTGAGCTTTCGGACTATTTAAATTCGCTTCGTTGAAAAGTCGGTATTTTTTAGGTCGGTATTATGTGAGTCTGGTCAGTCATCTTTCGGAAATTTTACCTATCGATTTCATGCTATGCGGTATTCTACGATTCTGTTCTATAAATGTTGGAATTTTTATATTTGATAATTTTAGCAATCGTAACATAAAACTTCGGTATTTTACACTTTCGGCGCTTTCAATATTCGGAATTCCGACCCGGCCCCGTGAATTTGAAGACTTCTTCCCACTTGAAAAATGTTGATTGCGTAGTCAGTCTTAATACTTCCACTGGCCGGATACAAGATTCTGTAATTCGCCATAAAGTATCAATTCCATCGCAATATTGTATTTATTATTCTTCATCGTGAAGCTATCACTCGAGCTGGTACTTATTTGAGGAGGGGCTCAATCAATCGAGTCGAGTCAGTTAATTTTGATTACTTTGGCCTCAAAAGGCCAAGGTAATCAAAATTAACTGACTCTACTCGATTGATTGAGTCCCTCCTCAAATTATATTTATTATTTCAGACGAATATGTATATTTCCGTGTGGAAATCGAACCAGGGTGCTGGCCGGGAGACGGTCGGGAAGCCCGGCGTTTAGCCGGCCGCTGGCCGGGTGGGTCTGAAGCTAGGACCCGTGTAGAAATTTATTGTGGAATGCCTGAAGACTGTCAAGGCCCTGATCGGGATTACATATGGTTTCCATAATAACATGTCCCTATCCCACCCCGATCGGGGCCTAATCAAGAATTAGTAGTATTCCGTCAAGAATTAATGTTCAGGTTTTATTAGGGCTAGTAGTTCAGGGCCTAATCAGGAATTAGTAGTATTCCGTCAAGAATTATTGTTCAGGTTTTATTAGGGCTAGTAGTTCAGGGCCTGATTAGTTCTTAATTAGATCTCCCGACGAATAATTCTATTAATATTAAGGCTAACATTTTGAACACGAGTCTTTATTATGGTATTGATTTACACAATTTTCGAAAAAAAGCATTCCATTTTGTATACCAATATAATTTTCAATATTACGAACTGACATATAAAGTAGGGGAAGGTAGGGCAAAACGGACCGGGAGGGCAAAACGGACCAGAGGGCAAAACGGACCGAGAGGGAAAAACGGACCGCCTGAAAAATTCCTTTTAAATTATCAAAAAAATTGAATGATCTATCGTGCAAGTAACCCTTGAACTTAGTAATTTTTGGAGGAAGGTCTCAGTCAATCAAGTCGAGTCAATTTTTCTTTTTTAGTCGTTTGCGATGACTTCACTGAGTCTGACTCGACTTGATTGACAGACCTTCCTCAAAAAATTACTAAGTTCGAGGGTTACCTTTACGATGAATAATTCGATTTTTTATAATAATTTAAAAGGAATTTTTCAGGCGGTCCGTTTTGCCCTCTCGGTCCGTTTTGCCCTCCGGTCCGTTTTGCCCTACCTTCCCCTATTACGGATATTTTAAATTCGTGTCAACTTTTAAATGTGGAGTAATGATACAACAAATAATCTATTTCGTCCCTGTTGTTCAAGAGATAGATGCAATCTCACCAATTTTTGCTTCACCGCAGTTAATGGATAACTACTAATATTGGCTGCAGGTTTCGTTGTTAGTTCCCAGCTTCCAAAAGATTTTGACTCCCGGGGATACTTGTACACTGAGCTCGTAGTATTCCAAATTTTTCCCTTGAGAACCGTCGATGACAGTGAAGTACCTCGACTTCGGATTTTGTCGATTTGCATTATGGTTCCATCTTCTAATAATACCATATTGTCAGGCATTGCACAAGATAAAAGTTTGGAACGAAATAGAAGAGAATGTACGATTGTGATTCCGTTTGCTGTCTTACTTCTACAAATCTGGAAAGTGGGTGGCAGAGCCACTTTTTGCGATATAAGTGAATTCTGTTCGTGATATCGTCGACATACTTGACTCAAAGGTTTGTTTGGGGTTCGCAGGATTTTTTTAAGTGCTCCAAGAGCACTCTCGAACGGGAAACAGTTTATTCTACTCAGACAACAACCCATATTTGTCACATCATCGGCCACATGTAGTAGGTTATGCATATTTATGACAACAGATGCTGCACCATACAGTAAAGGTAGAGCAAGCACAAACTTCTTCAAGCATTTCTTGGCTAGAGTATTGGAAGGCAGCGCAAGTTCATCGCTGCACAAAATTCTGAATCCAACGTGTAGTAACAGAAAATGCTGATACAATTTCGTTGGAAGAATAGATTTTAACGCAATGGGACCACAATATAGCAGGAAGAAACGAAATTCAGTTGCCTTCCACTGCAAAAGTTCATAGATTGATCTCGGCTTACGTTGAAATTCACAAGGAACTTGACCCCGCAAACAGAGAAGTCTACGTGAAAGTTCTTTCTTTTGTCTTTGACTCAGTCTCACTTGGAGAGAACCAGTCATCCAATGTTGGAGTAGTCTTTTCATTACACCGCCAAAGCTCAAGTGCATACTGTCCAATAAAAATATTTTAGGCATGTCTAAATCAGGTTTGATGTCTAATAATGGCGAGGTACCGGTATGATGTTCTGGATCTGTTTGGTTTCGAAATGATGCATTTGTACGTTTTTCATGATCGACACCTGGGTACACTACAGTCGAACCCTTTCCTGTTTTTTCAGATCTGCCATAAACTTCACACCGTTCACAAGCACTATATCCCCCATGACATTTGCAGCATTTTAAATATGCTCGAGCTGGTGTGTCTGATACAAAACATTTCATATTGACTTCGTACCTTTTGTTTCCCATAAAAATACCGTTTCTGTGCAAATCATTCATTTCCTCGATAAACTGATGTAAATAATGGTGCACATTTTTTGGTTTGCTCATACCGACATAAATCGCGATGGGAAAAGGACTGTAAATGTCTGGTATATAATGGATTTTACCTAGTATTGGCCAGAAACATTTTCCTGATGATTTAGATATGGGAAGGCCGTCTACATTAAATATTAATTCAATATTACCAGCGTGGATTTCATTATTCATGCATCGGTGAAGGCCTTGTGCTATGCCAAAATAAACAAATTGTCCGGGAATATTCATTACTCCAGAGTCGCCCATTTCTGTGATGAAATAAGAAGCTGAAGATGTTCCTAGAAACGTTTTGGACGATTTTGGTAAATTCGGAATTAACTCTTGCCGTAAAATTTTTAGTAACTGATCCAAATGATTGTGCTGAATATTCGATTCTATTGCCCAATGACGTAATTGTTCGACGATGTCTACTTTTACTTCAATTACTGGTTCAATAGAGTCATCTGTTTGTTCCGCTTCATCTGGGCAATCAGTAACGTATTCGACTGCTTCCACAGTATCTGTCTCTATTACCTGATTCGTATCATTGCCATCACTACTGCAAAAGCCTTCTTGAGTATCTGCGGTTTGTTCATCACTAGTGCATGGGTATAGTGATAATCGACGTGTACCTTCTGTTTGTGATCTTTGAAGAGCAGTATCAGCACAGCTGTGAAGTACGTCCATGATTTCAGTCTCACATATTTTATGAATAGCTCTATGTTTCGCAACACATTTCCGCGAATATGTCTTCTTGGATTTTCTGTCCATATTTCCATGCGATCGGCGACTATGCTGGTGTAATGCTTCTTCTAATTCTGGTAGAATTAATTAATTAATTAATTCGGCCACGGGTTGCGGCCTATGCCGATGTACGTCAAAATTTTCGAGCGGTACTTTCATACCTACGACTCAGGCTGTCAATTTTTTTGTGGTTCACTATGGAAACTTATAACAGATTAATAAGCAGTTTAATTTCGTGTCATTTACGCAATGATGGCTGAAGATAACGATGATGTTGCTAACTACCAAGTTGTTGAATTTATTGAAGAAAAGGAAGGAGAGCAAAGGTCTGTAGATTGTGTTCCATCTAAATGGATCAAATTCGACATGAGCGTTGGTAAATGTGTCGCAAAATTTTTGGGGCCCCCGTTCAACAAAGAAACAAAAAAATTGTTGGACGACTTAAGGAAAACCAATGCGGATGCCCCAGACAGCTGGTTGTAGTATCCTGTTGTTCTCAAAGGTGAAGCTAGTAAGTACAATCACACCAAATTTGTTCGGATGATTTAGTTAATTCCAAAGCTATAGTATATTAAGGGGCAATCTTACTAAACTTTTGACAAAAATCACAGAAACCTACAGCGAAGGATTGAAAAAGACAACAGTATTAAAAACAAGGTCGTACGCATACTCAACTGAAAATGAAGAGCATTGTAAGAAGAGATCAATTGCCGACACAAAAAAATTTCAGGCCAAAAGTACTGTCAATAAGGAGAAGCTGTTGAAGAAAATAATGAGTGCCCAAGATATGACTGACTCGTCAGCTGCGGAATCCGAAGGTTCACCTCCAGATTGTGAGTTTTACACTAAATTTTGACAAGTGTACACGATATTTCAGTATCATAATTACATCATCGTCAATATTTTCAGCACACGATGAGGATCTATCTAGCTCGGCAGATGAAATGCCTGTGAAAAAGAAGAATAAGAACGTGCCATGTGAGTTTTACACTAAATTTTGACAAGTGTACACGATATTTCAATATCATAATTACATCATCGTCAATATTTTCAGCACACGATGAGGATCTATCTAGCTCGGCAGATGAAATGCCTGTGAAAAAGAAGAATAAGAACGTGCCATGTCTTCAAATTGAAAAATCTCGAAAATCCGACTCTGCAATGGTCAAATCCACCAACAGTACAAGAAATCGCAACCAAGCACAGTTCAGAATTCAAAAAACAAACGTGTCCCCACCCATTCGCTCAAAGAACGTTTTCATAACACGCGCACCGAAAGTGGGGTTTTTTTGTCCTCATTTGAGAGCGGAAAATAAGTCTTTTTGAGTCAGGATCCAATTCGTTAGTTTTTCAGGTCCTAGGACAAAAATGCTGGTCAAAAATGAAAATATTTGTCCTCCAGTTCCGAACGTTGCCACCATGCGGTGACGTCGATTTTGGTCGATCGGCTATCCAGTTAGAATATATATTAGTGGGTTACCTGAATCCTGACTCAAAGACTGATTTTCCGCTCTAAATGAGGACAAACCCCACTTTCTGTGCGCTTGTTATGAAAAGTATGGTATGCAGCATGGACAGATTGACAGTAATTTTTGACGCGGGCGAAGTTGGCTGCACTCGACTGTGGCTCGGGCTTCGCCCTCGCCTTCGTCTCGTTCAGCCAACTTCACCCTGGTCAAAAATCACTGTCGTTCGGTCCTTGCAGCATAATATACTATTCTGATACGAATAAAATTTCCGAAAACCCTCAGCCTCAACCGATGGCCAGCACTTCGAGATCAAAACAGATTCATGACGGAGGGCGCCGTACTGTATTTTCTGAAGGTGCCTGTTCATTTAATGTGAAATTCATAATTCAAATGATGAATTCAATTACCAATATTATTTTTTGCAATAGACGCTAAGCTGCTTCAACGTGCAATCACTTCGATGGCTGCAGACGTCAAACAAAATTCGAAAGACATTAAAGCCCTACGGAAGGCCATCGAGGGCGTATTAAAAAAGAAAGTCAATGAAGTGACAATTGACAGCTTCGCCGAAAAATATGAGATGTCAGTAGATAGGGGCAGCTATGGGGAGACAGATATTCCCCCCCTTCCCCCCCGACTCATCCTGATAAGGGGTGATAAGGGGTATGTGGGTCAGTGTGTTATCTTATCAGTCTGGCCCACATCCGGTCTGGTGTGTACGGGGACCTTCTAATCAGCTCCCCCCTCCCCCTCCCCCTGTCTGCGGTCACTGGCCCTGACCATGCTACCCCTTACCCCACCTCCCCCGGGTCAGTTATGGGGTGAGTGCATCGCTCTGTCTGTTTCTAGTCTGGGTCTGTCTCTCTCTAGTCTGGGTCAGCTATGGGGACGATGACGCGTTCTACCGCCCACTCACACACGCGCTTACCTCACCGTGTCCGTGTGTTCTAGAATGTTCGAGAATGTTCTAGAAGTTTCTGGAAAGCGATAACGATGATATCTCTACTCCAAAACACCTCCCCCGGGTCAGTTATGGGGTGAGTGCATCGCTCTGTCTCTTTCTAGTCTGGGTCTGTCTCTCTCTAGTCTGGGTCAGCTATGGGGACGATGACGCGTTCTACCGCCCACTCACACACGCGCTTACCTCACCGTGTCCGTGTGTTCTAGAATGTTCGAGAATGTTCTAGAAGCTTCTGGAAAGCGATAACGATGATATCCCTACTCCAAAATTTTTGTACTTGGAAATATTTCAGCGGCATCCCCTGTTTACTATATGTACGCTTAAAACTACAGGAGGCGGGGGTGAAGGAAAGAGATTTGATGACGCGACAAATACATATCGTACGTTTCGTGTCCGTGTGTTCTAGAATGTTCGAGAATGTTCTAGAAGCTTCTGGAAAGCGATGACGCGTTATCCCTACTCCAAAATTTATGTACTTGGAAATATTTCAGCGGCATCCCCTATTTACTAGGTATATCTACGCTTAAAACTACAGGAAGGGTCAAGGATAGAGATTTGATGACGCGACAAATACATATCATACGATTATTCAAAAATCTTAATGCAACGTACAATTATGCGATCATTCATGACATTCAAATGAGCGATACAAAATGAAAGGTAATATAAAAGATAACAGCATTAACATCATCACTGACACAAACAACAAGGTGTAGGTCTCCAAAACTTCAGAATCGATGTTTGTTACACGGTAATTAACACAGGGTGTTTCTTCACCTGAGTGGCGGGATGTCATACACGAATGCTGGTTATCAGAATCCAATAATGTCACCGTTGCCGTTGCGTCGAGAGTTTCTTCTGCAGAGCGAGAACCAGAACGTATAGGAACGTAAATCGACATTGCGTATACGATAATTTGCAAACGACGATCAGCTCGATTCCTCTTCCACCTTCTGTTTGATTCCTACTGCGAGATAATGCGGGAATAATTTTGTCAATTCCAGCGGAACGATGTCGCAATAATTATTCACAAATTCTTCCTCCAGTTGTAACCTGACATGTGCCCTTGCAAAATCAAACTCCCTTGTAGAGAGCAGATTTATTCGATGAAGAGATGGTTCTCGAGGGCCTTGTAGTTTCACCTTCTCCGCTATATGCTCGATGTACAGCTTCTTACACTGATTGACACTGTTGGCAAGTCGTTGAAGGCGGTGCAACTGTTCTTCTACACACACAAACACCGTCTTCAACCCGTCAAACGTAGTCTTCTGCATCACTATCGTGGGACGATAAGACAGCTTCCGCTTGACACCCCCATTGCTCGTCTCGGAGTTTTCTTCTTCTTCTTCAGGATCAGCACCATCCGTCTCTTCGGCGATATTATTTGCTTCAAAACTGATACTTTTCGAACCGTGAGAGGTGGTAAAAGTTATGGTACAACCGCCTAGCGTAAGATGTTCGAAATACCAATCTGCAGCTGAATAGCCGCTCGAATCCAGATATTCACTGATGGTGTCCAACTCGTCTGCCAGTAACGACCACTCCGATGCGTTGAAATATATGCAGCACGAGGCATTGCTCTCGAGTTTGATCACTGGTACAAATGACTCGTCTGCACCAAGTCCGAGACCGACAACAATCTTTTTAGTTATAGAATTGTTCAAGCCGTACGTAGTCGCGAGAACAAGATTTCTTTGAGATTTTTTCATTGGCTTTGTAAAACTCTTAAAAATTCTACTTGCGTTACCCATGGGTACTTTCGATTTAGGTGTCGACATTGTACTACGACTCGGTTTGATCGCGGCTACAATAATACTGATTTAAATCTAGACTACACAACCCTCTGGACCCTCCAATTTCCCCCTCCACTTCCTTCTTGTTTTACCATTCCCATGTGTTAGTTGTAGAGATATTTCCGGTTAAGGTGATAAGCTTAGCTCGAACATTTCAACGACAGACTGATATCACTAACGGAAACGGAGCAACGAATATTATTTGAATAATATTATATTTAAACTAATCTTATATATATATACTTATATTTACACTAGAGTATTGGGGAAGGTTAGAGATTTGATGACGCAACAGTTACATAAACGAAACTAAACTTATTTATTCAAAATTTGAAGATTTCAAATGGTAAATCAAATTATAATAATATTAAAAAACATTGATGTCACCGGCGTGCCGGGAAATTTTTGGGGAACGGACGAAATTCGCCCGCCCCCAACAGCTTCTCGATGGCCTCCTTCACCATCGAGCGGCACGTCTCGCACGGTTCGGCGACCCAGCGCCGTCGCAACATCGTCATGCCGCGGACTTTGCGAATTAACGCCCACTGGCGGAAAATATCCGCCGCGAACTCCACCTCGTTCACAGAATACATTCGGGCCTCCTGCGGGTCCAGGGCCCGCATCACCTCCGCCAAGGTCGGCGACTTACAAAATTTCAGAGTGTGGAGTAACTCAGGTGTCGGGGTGGAGGGGGGGGGGGGGGGGGGGGGGGGACTCACCACATTTTTTCTTAAAGTTCAATTAAGTAGTTTTTCCGAAGTGCAATAGTCCGAATATTGTTTTACAGGATAAACGTATTCATCAATATGATCGAGATTTGAATCTGCTAGGGGGCTCGCAAGCGTTGATTATAGGGAAATATAATATGGTTATTTTCGAAAAATTTTGTATACTTGTTTTTATCAAGAGATTTTCAAAATCCATTAAAAAATTTTAATTTTGAAACAAGGCCTTTAGGGTGTGGAATATCCACACGGTGGGCATTCAGGGTGTGGAGTGTTCCACACCATCCACACAAAAGTCGCCAGCGCTGACCTCCGCCACCTTCTGCCTCCACAAAGCAGTACCTGCAAATTACGAAATTGAATGAGTTATTTCTGTTATATTGAGGAAAACGTCGGTTGTGTATTACGTGATGTTTCGAGAAAATAATAAAAACACAGTTTCGGAAATGTAGTTTAAAGTTATGATGCTACGTATTACCGGTAAGCCGATGAAATTTAGGATAACAATTGAATAAGTTATTTGTATAATATAGAGGAAAACACCTGGTGTGTATGAGGCAATGTTTCGAGAAAATAATAAAAAATGACAGTCTCGGAAATGTTGTTTAGAGTTGTAATGCAGCGTGATAGTATTACAAGTAAGTTCATAAAATTTAGTATAACTTACCCATTTCGTGCGTGTATCCTGCCGATGTGCAGTAAAGTCCCGATTCTCCGGCCATGATGAAAAGTTGTATATATATATTTTTTCTCGCTGGTTGTTTGAAAACGTTTTTCAGGCTAGCTGATGGTTGTGAGTAGTCTGGTGAAAACTGCACGTCTTTATATACGAAAAGCCAGACTTGCACCCCTCTCCAAAATTTTCAAACTCATATACGAAAACCCAGTCCTGCACCCCCTCCAAAATTTTCAAAGACATATACGAAAAGCCAGCTCTGCACCCCTCTCCAAAATTTTCAAACACATATACGAAAAGTCAGACCTACACCCACTCTCCAAAATTTTCAAACACCGCTTGTATCTCGGTTTTGGACGAGTGGTCACATGTAAGAGATTGAGTCAAACCCTTGGTACGGTATTGCTGAAGCGATGTGTACGGGAACAAAACAATAGGCTTGGGGGATGGGCAATGATAAAATTTTGAAACGTTCTTAATCGCTGATGAGCGGATGTGGTTAAGAGATTACTGTGTAGCTTTACTTGCTAAATCCAAGCATCGGTACTCGTTGACGGTAGGAGGGTCAAGTCCTGCGATATTGACTAGGGGCGTCGTCGGTAGCAATTTGATGACGGCGTACGGTAATTTGGTCCAGAGTGTAAAACGCTGAGAGACTACGGTAATCGTTTATCGCATCTCAACTTTTTCAGATCGCATGAAATGAACTTTTTTCAACGGCGAGAAACAGGGTCTAGAGTCGGAGATAGAGATAGAAAGATGAAATTCGGAAACAGAACGAGAGATAGGTTATTTTCCCGAAATTTCAAGCATATCAGTCAGCTAAGCAGCCGCAAATGCTGTGTTCTGAGGTTTAGTTCATTGGTCATTCAAATCACGTGGTCCCTTGGGAAACCGATATATAGCTTGTCACAAGGGATATTTTTTCAGTAGGAAATTTTTTGTATACAAGTTCCAATCTTACACTCTGTATAATGTCTATATGTGTGTGTGAGTAAGTGCACGGTACATGTGTCGGAGTTGACGTCGATTTGTGTGATCTCCCAAGAATAACCACGTTCAATTTAAATCATGCCTGATACGCAGAACAAAAAGTATCGCGCTATAGTGCTAAAGGCGGTCTCTTATGCCAGACGTAAGAGTAGCGCTATTGATAGGTCCTGCGGTATACGATGGACACGATCGCTTGGCCGAATGACTCGGAAAAATTTGCTGCGACAGGTGCGACGAATGATTGCTATGTGCGATGAGAGGTCTATTTCTCGTCTGTATAATCAAGGCGTTTTCGCGGAGTCGTGGGAATGTTTACGAATCGCTGCCGAAACGGTGATTTCGCGTGGTACTTCTACCTTCTGGATATTGCGGGGACTGATGACAGAGTATTACGAGTGTCTGAATGTGATCCGTGCACGTAGCAAGAATAACATTCATGAAACCCCGCGGCGACGTCAGGTGTCAAGATTTGGGAGGAACGAGAGAAAGGCTAGGGTGGCTACCGCTGAAGACGACGATAACGGGGTGCAAGAACGGGGTCCGAAAACTCGGTCGAATCCCGTGCCGGTTTCAAATGACACGGATATGTTTGAAGATAACAGTATCACCGATGAGATGCTGTGTGCAGCGGTGGAACACTACGAGGCCCGGACAGCTGGTGAACAGGCGACAGTCGACAGTGATACGGAAATGTATGAAATTATACCCAGCTCCTCGATCGACAGCGAAGAATCTCGTCATCCCTGGTTATCGACTGTTTTGAAAATCCCAAATAAAAATTGGGTCCTTCGACCTACGCCGACTTGGGGCAGCAATGCGGCTTCATCCGGTGATTCTTCTGACTACGCGGCAACAGGGGGTGACGCACGCGGATCAAGCACCCAACGTCGTGACGAAGCGGACGAAGAACCTCGTCATCATGATCATCATCATCATCATCAGGACCCTGTAGCTGAAAATTTACCAAACGAGCACTATCCTAACTCTACTTGTAAGGCTTGTAAACCAGATAAATGAACAATTTTTCAAATAAATTTTAAATAAGTTATAAATACATCCAATATAACATCCTTTATTTACTTTCACTCTTGACCAACTCTATCTTAAATACAAACAGATGGAAAGACCACAGCCGTGGGATTTCGTAAATTTCGTGTTAACGAAGGAGCCAGTACCTCGGGGGTTCAACACGGCGGACACGTAAACAGACCTGTCACAGATAATACTGACGAGGACGGAAGTATTGTCGAGGATGATAGCGAGGATGATAGCGAGGAGAGTTCAGAGAGAATAGCTAGGGAAAATTCTTCGTTGGCAGAACAGCCTGGTGGGGTGAACGGGGTGGGAAGTTTCGAGAATGGGTCATCTTTGACGGAAGATCGTTTCCAAGTGATTAGCGAGCTTAGAAAATATTACAAACGATTCGAAATTAACGGTCGTCAGATTGTTATCAAGATAAAACCGGTTGCAGAAGGTGCAAATCCCGTCGAATGGTTAGAGGGGGCGTTCAGGAATATTCATGCCTATGCCACCGGTTCGTGTCGCGAATCAGACTACATTGGAATCAGTTTCAATGCAGGGTCTTTCAATCTTGGAGCCGCTGGTCTTTCGTTTCGACCTGTTAAAGATTTGCGCTACGAAGATTTGTGGAAAATTGTGTACGGTGTGACACAAAGCGCGTCCGAGTTTACCGTAGATCAGACGATCACCGTGACCGTGAATACCGTTAGAGTTCCGTCGGGGCGGGGTAAGGCAATGAGATTGACGCACGACGGTGTAGGAAAACGCTCTGTTTTGGAAATTGGAAACTCTGACAATATGTGTCTTCCGCGTGCTCTTGTTGTAGCCAGAGCTCATGCCGAGAGGGGATCCATCCGTAGCGGGGCGTTACACACGCATTGGGGTTTGATTAGACATAAAGCATCGTCGTCTCAACGCATCGCCGCCTGTGAGTTGATAGAAGAGGCGGGTGTAAAAATTCCGATCGAGGGTTGCGGCGTACCAGAGATCAATCTGTTTCAAACTTATTTGGCTCGCGAAGGTATAGCGATCGTGGTGTATGAAAATGGGAAACTGGGGAACGGCGGAGAGACGCTCTATGACGGAACGGATGTGGTTACGGCGAGCGGACGCCCCGGTGTTACGTATAAACTGAATATCCTCTACTTTCCCACTAAACGGCATTACAAACCTATTCTGAGTCTGACGGCTGCAGCGGCAGCGAGATATTTCTGCGAGTCCTGTAACAAAGGGTACAGGACCGGTAACGAGCACCGATGTTCGAGCAAATGTCCTCAATGTCTTTCGGTTCCCGCCTGCGATTCAGCTAACGAGAGTCTAGACTGCCGATTCTGCGGACGTTTTTTTCGCGTCAACGAATGTCTGGCGAGGCATCGGAAAACGGGGTCGTTCAGTCCACGTCGCAGCGTGTGCGAAACTCTTCAGATCTGTGGTAACTGTACGCGTTTTACGGATCGTACCAAAGGTGTACACTCGTGCGTGACACGGTACTGTGCCACCTGTTGTTCTCAGCAGCCGTATAATCATAACTGTCACATGCCCACTATCAAACGCGATAAGAAGCAGTCCCGGTATATCTTCGTGTTTTACGATCTTGAGACACAGCAGTGCGAGACTGTTGAGGGAGATGAAAGAACGAACATACATGTGCCTAATCTGTGCGTAGCTCATCAGGTTTGTAGCGAGTGCATTCACGATTTGGATATAAAAAACGGTTGCGACTCTTGTGGTCTCACGCGCGAGTATGTCTTCAAGTTCGATCCTATCAAACAATTTGTTGACTTTGTCACGCGACCGATCCATGATTTCACTAAAATTATTTGTATAGCTCACAACGCAAAAGGGTTCGACGCTCAGTTCATATTGCGATTTTTAGTCGAGCGAGGCAACGAACCACCGCAAGTAATCTTGAACGGAAGTAAAATCATAATGTTAGAGACGGGACATACTCGCTTCCTTGACTCGTTAGCCTATATGCCCATGGCGTTATCTGCTCTACCCAAAGCTTTCGGTCTGCCTCCGAGCACTGTCAAGGGATTCTTTCCTCATCTTTTCAACACACCCGATAATAGCGGTTACGTGGGGCCACTTCCTGCGGCTAAATTTTACATACCGGATAGTATGAGTGTGAGTGCTCGAGATGATTTTTACAACTGGTACAATAGCGAGGTTGCACAAAATCGTCAATTTGACTTTGACGAAGAGTTGATGACTTACTGCAAGGCAGATGTAGATATTCTTCGACGTGCGTGTATCGCGTTTAGGGACATCTTTCTCGAGTGTGGGTGTGTGTGTCCGTTCACAGAGAGTACGACCATTGCGTCGGCCTGCATGACGGTATTTAGGAAAAATTTCTTACAGCCGTCGCAAATAGGTATTATCCCCAGCGGGGGTTATAGGCGTGTCGATAATCAATCCCAGAAGGCACTCGAATGGCTTGTCTGGAAGGAGCATGAATTGGATATAGTAATTACCCATGCGGCACGGGCACGCGAGTTCCGTATACCTGAAACGGGTCGTCCTGTTGACGGTTACTATGAAAATAAACAAACGGGCGTACGTCACGTGTTTGAGTTTCACGGGTGTTATTGGCACGGCTGCCCGCTGTGCTACAAGATAAACAGAGATAATAAACTGACCACCGGTGACACGATGGATAGGCGGCTCGAAGAAACACGCTCAAAGACTGCTAAAATGACAGGGTTGGGATACATCGTTACAGAGATTTGGGAATGCGAATGGGATCTACTCAGAAATGAAAGCGAAGAAATGCGTGAATATATTTCGAATCAGTCATTAATTGCAAACACGGGTTCGTACAAGGCGTTAAATCCGCGTGACGCGTTCTACGGTGGCCGTACGGGTAACACGTCTTGCTATCGCGAAGTGAACACAAACGTGGATGAGGGTGTACGCGAGGAAATACGCTACGTGGACGTATGCTCTCTGTACCCCTACATATGTAAGAACGGACGGTTTCCCATGTGACACCCGACAGTTTATGTCGGCGACGATTGTAAATTCTTAACAGGAGGCAGGGGTACCGATATCCAGCGAATCGATGGATTGGTCAAGTGTTGCGTTCTACCGCCGCGAGATCTCTTTCATCCCGTATTACCGATTCGCATGCACGGTAAACTAATGTTTGCGCTGTGCCGTACTTGCTGTGAGGAAATGCTCCAAACAGACTGTCCGCACGAGAACGATTTCGAGCGTTGGTTCGAGGGTACTTGGGTGTCCGATGAATTGAAAAAGGCAGTGGAAAAAGGTTACACGGTGGTGAACGTACGCGAAATCTGGCAATATACAATGACACGATTTGACCCTCATACTCGGAAGGGTGGTCACTTTGCGGGCTATATAGACACCTTTTTGAAGATTAAACAGGAGGCTAGCGGATGGCCGGCCGGGTGCGTAGACGAGGAATCGCGGGGTCGTTACTTGTCCGAATATGAGAGAATTGAGGGCATACGACTAGACCGCGATAAGATATCAAAGAATCCAGGCCTACGTTCCGTCTCAAAACTCTGTCTCAACTCGTTTTGGGGAAAGTTTGGTCAGCGTGAGAATATGTCAAAGACCGAGGTTGTAAATTGCCGTAGACAATTGTTAAGAATATTAACCGATCCGGAGATCGAAGTTACAGATCTCCTACCCGTCAACGAGAAACTGTTATACATACGATGGGTTCACTCCGAGGCGAGTGTTAAACCGACACCCCTGGCAAATGTAGCTATAGCGGCATATACAACCGCCCAAGCACGCCTCAAGTTATACTCGTATCTCGAGAAACTCGATCGGAGGGTGTTGTACTATGATACAGACTCGGTTATCTACACACGCTGTGCGAACCGTCCTGACGAATACGAGCCAGAGACGGGAAACTTTTTGGGTGATCTTACAGACGAATTAGAGGTTTACGGAAAAGGTAGCTACATACGGGCGTTCGTTTCAGGAGGAGCAAAGTTTTACGCGTACATCGTTCGACATGCTAGCGGTGAGGAGACGGAGGTATGCAAAGTCAAGGGTATTACATTAAATTACTCGAATCGTCTCAGAGTCAACTTTGACTCGATACGGCGAATGGTAGTGGATAACACCGAGCCGATACAACTACAGTATCGCGCCATCCGTCGGACAGTGTTGCACCAGGTGGTGACGCGTACAGAGTCTAAGACCTGCAGACCGGTAATTGTCAAGAGGCGTCGTTGCCCCGATAACTTTCAGGCTTTACCCTACGGCTACAGGGAATTCCCGTCAAACATTGAACGCCCCAAAAGTAATCCGTGCAACAGGGATTAGCTCCCAACGCACCCGGTACCGGGGTAATCTATAATCTCTACATAATCTCTTACATTCACTCGGCAAAACTCTCTATTTTCTAACTTTATCGCACTTTCTGTCTCTTGTTTTCTCTCTCTCTCTCTCTTTATCTCTCTCCGACTCAAACCTCTCGGCCACACTACCGCAGAAAATAAATATAGAAGATAACGGATATACGTTTACGCAGTATAAGGTCAGTATATATATATATATACCGCGAGGACCAGGTGAAAGAGAATGGTCCATCCGCCCAGGCAGATAATATTTCGTATTTTTAGAGGGATAGCCACTCGTTGCGCTGAAAAAATCCCTAGGGTGATTTTGGCGCGCGGTCGATGCAACTCGGCGGCCATTGTTGATACAAGCCGGCTGACTGTCAATACATCGCGGAAGGTAGACAAGTGTGGTTATGTTCGTTTATTTGAAGGAAATGATAAATAAAGTGAATGAAACCTACGTGAATTAGCTAGGAATATTTATCAAAAATCGATCAATTAGTTTTAAATGATATCTTAATGCAATCAACGACTTAACCTAAGCTATAACTGGAAATTTATCGGAATCAAAAAGTTCATCGAGAACAACCAATTCGAACAAAATTATTGATTGTATCCTGGGATTGAGGCATCAATAAATATCCATAGCTTATTCACGTAGGTTTTATTCACTTTATTTATCATTTCCTTCAAATAAACGAACATAACCACACTTGTCTACCTTCCGCGATGTATTGACAGTCAGCCGGCTTGTATCAACAATGGCTGCCGAGTTGCATCGACCGCGCGCCAAAATCACCCTAGGGGTTTTCAGTGCAACGAGTGGCTATCCCCCTAAAAATACGAAATATTAGCTGCCTGGGCGGATGGACCATTCTCTTTCACCTGGTCCTCGCGGTATATATACGTTATCTGTGTTTCTGAAAAAAATAAAAATAAAAATAAAAAATAAAAAGTAATAGAAACAATTATCACGCGCGGGGATGCAATAAGCTGATTCAAGGGGCACGCGTGTGGACAAGCTCGTCCCCGCGATGAATCCATCCCGCGGCATGAGGCTGGTACCGCGGGCGTGCGAGGGTACTAGCTGATACCCTCGACGCGTACGCGCGCGCGCTGATATAAGGCTCATAGCTCAGCGCGCTCCGCCGCCGCCGCCGCCCCGTGAAAAGCTGATCCCCGCGGAACATATACAGTTACCCCGGACGTTTTTAATTCTGATTTTTCTACGTCTGTATACAGATTACACGTTCGGACGAAGATATATATTCTCTCTGTGTATAGAGAAGGGGAAAACTGAACCTATATCGAGGATGATGGACACGCGATGGAAGCATCCGTTCTCTGCGATCGTGGCCGGTCCTTCGGGTTGTGGAAAATTCAATTTTGTAAAGAATTTCTTGAGACACAGCAGGAGTATGTGCGATACGGAATTCAGTCGCGTGATTTGGTACTACGACGAGTGGCAGCCGCTGTACGAATCGGGTAACGGAATAGAATACCGAGAGGGATTACCGCAGCACGCCGACTACGACGGTGACACGAAGCCCAAACTGTTGGTGATCGACGATCTGATGCGCGAGGCGTCAAACAATGTGGTCGTCGATCTGTTCACCAAAGTCTGTCATCACAAGAATCTCAGTGTTTTCTACATCACGCAGAATTTGTTTCACCAGGGACACGGTCAACGAGACATCTCTCTGAACGCTAATTATATCGTTTTCTTTAAGAATCCCCGCGATCGTGGTCAGATTCAACACCTCGCGCGACAAGTTTACCCCGAAGATTCACGATTCCTTCAGGAGGCCTATCACGAGGCTACCTCCGCGCCACACGGTTATCTCTTGCTGGATCTGAAGCAATCGACGCCTGAAAATTGCCGTTTTCGTACCAGTATCTTTCCCACCGACGTACATCATTACGTCTACGTTCCACGGAAGGATATAAAGACGAGCAGTGCTCACACAATACCAGTAGCACGGATATAATGGCTAAGACACCTCGTCGCACGTGTGAGCAGGAGTGCCGTGCCAACTTTAGTAAAATAAACACTCTACTGCTGCACGTGCTGCAGAAATTAAAACCGAGTCAGCGAACAGCTCTGCTACGTACAGCCGATAATACTTTGATTAAGAATATCTGCGAGTGCGCGCTCAACACCTTAGAGGGCAACGTCGTGCTTTCCCCCTCGCAGAAGACACGGCTCCGTCGTCACAGATAGACGCTTCGTCGATTGGCCCGTAATCAAGGTAGCTGGAAGACCAAGAAAAAAATTCTCGTTCAACAGGGAAGTGGATTCTTTGCTCTGCTGTTGGCTCCGATACTTGGAAGCCTGATTTCTAGACTGTTTTCGAAATAACTGTGTGTGTGTGTGTGTGTGTGTGTGTGTGTGTGTGGGGGGGTGAGTACGATGGAACGGGCAAAGAAAATGGTTTTAATTCCAATGGAAAGTATGGAGAGATTCCAAAGACGAGTCACGGATGGTGTAGCTGCCGGCATATCGTCTGCTGCTGCTACGGATACTCCCAATTCTGGCCACGCTGATCCCATCACCAGTCTAGATAACGAGATGAGAAACATTTTGAAATCAGAAACAACGACGGATGCCGAAAAATGGAAGCTGTATCAACAAGTGCTGCAGCGATATCTGTATTTTATCAAGGAGTCTAGAAAACCGTTACAGATGCTCATTCGCGAGGAGGACACGGTTAAAAATGCTGAGGGGGTACCGCTGAAACAGGAGATCGGAGCCACGTCTTCTAACGAGGGACAAATGGATCTGGGGCGAATACTGGGAACCATTCCGAAAAAGTTTCTAACTAAAGCGAAACTTTTGGTAAAAATGTTGGGCGATATGCCGACACGCTTCACGTGGAACAGTGACGGGGCAATAGCGATCGACGGTGTAACGGTACCCGGAGCAAATATTGTCGATCTGACTAATCTTGCCACGCGTTCGAGAAAAAGTTTCGATCCTGTGGGGAGGTCTCAGTTCGCTCGTTTTCTCCACGCGGTCAACGTACCGCGAGATTACGTGGGTAACGAGGCTTTTTGGCAAGACATACGCCTTTTCGACAACGATAAGCTGGCGGATGCCGCTTCTTCGGCTATTGCACATCAGCCGTCGTCGTCATCGTCCACGGTCCGACGCACGGGTGACGGTAGTCAGGGATCGTTCGCAAGCACTCAGGGTTTTTCACGCGGTAGGGGTGTTGACGGTAATCATCGCAGTCAAAATATCGGCAGCAGCAGCAGCAGCAACAGTGAAATAGAGGACGGTGGTATAACTGAAACACCTGTACCGACTAAACGTAAAAGCCAGCGAAACATTCTACGCGAAGAACACAGCATCAACAGCAGCGATAAGAAGAGGCAGAGACGCAGTGGGTGGATGGAACTCCGCTTGAAGAAATAAAGATGTCGAGTCTTGAAGAAATATATTACGACCCCTCACATCCGGCTGGCTACACGGGAGCACGGAACCTCGAACGTGTCTCACGGAGGGACACTTCGCGTAAAACGGTCAGAAACTGGCTATCCGGTCAAGATGCCTATACGTTACACAAATCAGTGAGAAGAAAATTTCCGCGGGCAAGATACAACGTTTCCAACATCGACGACGTGTGGGAGGCTGACCTGGCCGATTTGAACGCTGAAAAGAAACATAACAATGGGTATCGCTATTTGCTGGTGGTCATTGACGTTCTGAGCAAGTATGTGTGGGTAGTTCCGTTGAAGCGTAAGACAGCAACAGCTGTTGCCGAGGGATTCGAACATGTGTTGAACACAACCAGACGCAGGCCCGTACTACTACAGACAGACAAGGGTAAGGAATTTGTCGGCTCTGTCTTTCAGAACCTGCTAAACGCTAACGAGATACGGTATCGGGTCACTCGAAACCCTGACATAAAAGCGGCTATCGTTGAAAGATTTAATCGTACGCTCAAGGAACGCCTATGGCGATACTTTACGCACAAGAAGACGCGTCGCTACGTGGATATCCTTCCGCAAATCGTACAGACGTACAATGATACCGTACACTCGAGTATCGGAATGGCTCCGTCGTCAGTGACGTTGCGCAACGCTGCCGAGGCACGTGCCTTCATGCAGAGACGATATCCACAGCGGTCAAAGGGTAAACCAAGATTTCACGAGGGTGACACTGTACGAATCAGTAGAACCAAGGGTACGTTCGAGAAGGGATACGTGGCAAACTGGAGCGAGGAATTGTTCAAGATTCACCGCGTACTCGCGCGTTCACCGGTAGTCTACGTGTTGGTGGATTTAGAGGGAGAGGAAATCGACGGTGCGTTCTACGAAGCCGAGCTTCAGAGGGTGGCGGAGGGGGAAAATTAGGAGACACGCTTACTCAGAACTGACGAGGAGGAGGAGGAGACGGTCAGTAGGCGTGTGCACGTTGATTGAACTATACACACCCGCGTACGTTCTCAACTCATTATGAGGGCTAATCAATTTTACATCACTCTACCGAGCAACAGTTCAATGCAGTTTTTTCCCGATAACCGTACCTGTTGCTACATGACACAGTTACCGCATGCTATCGAATTGGACGGTGAGTGGGAGGTGGGTCTCGCAGAGATCCATTATCCGCTCACATTTTCATCGCCGTCGTCATCGTCGTCGCAACGAACCGAGACTATCACCGCAAGACCTAAATCATGGAGAAATGCTCATGGGTCCGATGACGTCACTCGAACGGATATATTGTCCCGGGACCCCCAAACTGAGAACCCCTTTCCGGTAATACCGTCGTGTCAGATGTTTGTCTACTGTGATCTTGTCGAGCCTCGCATCGTCGGTGATGTTTACGCACCTTTGTTACGCGTTATTCATGCCTGTGGAAACTCGCATTCGACTCGCGGAGAATCGGAAATAAAGACCCTATCACCGCCGTACTACTTACCACTGTTGCTTACAAGTTTCCGAACCGTCGAAATCAATATAAGGGATCATCTTGGCAGACCCGTGCCATTCGAAGGTGGGACGCTGACCGTCACGCTTCACTTTAGACGCGTTCGCTGATTTAAGAACCCTTTCATCGTCATCATCAACATCAACATCATCGTCGTCGTCATCATATAGTAGGGGAAAAGACCATGGACCATTACACCGAACACTACGAGAGTCAGCTGGGAGGAGGTATGGAGGTTTTCTACCGAGGCCACCCTCACCAGCGGGGTCACGGTATCGGTAGCTTCTTGGGAGGATTATTCCGTAGGATATTACCATTGTTCAAAAGTGGGGCTAGGGCGGTCGGAAAAGAGATTCTACGCACGGGGAAGAACGTTCGGACGGATATGCAGAGCGATACACCTCTCAAAAAGTCTCTGCAGACGCGGATCAACGAATCGACTCGGAATCTGAAACGAAGAGCTGAAGAAAAACTTGGGGAATTGATGAAGGGCTCGGGGTATATGAGCGGTGTGGGAGGAACGAGACATCAGTCGATGCTCGCACGCGTAAGCAGACTAGTCGACGCTGGAGCTTCTGCCAAAAAGGGGAGAATTAACAAAAGACGACCGAAGAAATCAGTTAAGAAGAAAAAGAAGAAGAAGACAAAGAGCAAGAACAAGAAGAAAGTAAGTGTGTCCAGAAAAAAAGGAAATAAAAAGAAGACCTCTAAAAAACGAGCTTTGACCGACATATTTGGACCCCGATAAGTTTATCTCCCATACACACACACACACACACGCATATACGGATAATGGCGTTCCTACACGCACACTCTGGCGAGTGTATGAAGTCTGAGCTAGATTTGTTCACTATCCCTCCTACGCAAACATCTATTGAGGGTGGTCAGTGGGTGCACTACAAACCTGTCTCTTCGCTAACCGATGATTCGCCAATCGAATTCGCGGTACCGGGCCAAGGTGACGAGTACATTGATTTGGCCCACACCATGTTAAGCGTACGCGTGCAGGTGCAGTTGATTAAACCTGAGAATAACCCAACAGCAGCAGCGGCGGAAGCTGTAACCACCCGGTACGCTACACCTGTGAACAACCTTCTACACTCGATGTTCAACCAAGTGGACATATTCTTCAATCAAAAACTTGTTTCACCAGCCAACAACTCCTACGTTTATCGTGCCTACGTTGAGACTCTATTGAATTACGCCCCGCCCGCAAAACGTTCGCATCTCTCGTGCGCCATGTGGTACGACAGCGAAGAAACCGTATCAGACGTCTGCGATGCCGACAGCGAAGATGCCGACGAAGGATTCACTACGCGAAAACGTATGATGCAAAACGCCCGTATAGTCGATCTAATTGGACATCTCCACTGCGACGTATTTAATCAAGAGAAGTTTTTGCTCAACGGTGTGGAGTTACGACTACGCCTCGTAAGGTCAAGAGACAGCTTTTGTCTAATGGAAAAAAATCCCCTTCACACGCTGCACATTGTTGACACTTCTCTAATGGTTCGCCGCGTAAAGATCAGCCCAGGTATCCTACTGGCACATGCACGAACCCTTGCCCAAGGAACGGCCAAGTATCCCGTTACAAGAGTGGAAGTGAAAGCTTTCACCATTCACGCTGGGGTACAAGCGGAGACGTTGGACAACGTGGTACTGGGTCAACTGCCAAAACGTGTGATTCTTGGGTTCGTCAGTAACAAGGCATTCAACGGAGACAGACTACGCAACCCGTTCAATTTCCAAAGTTTCTTGCTGAACTACCTGTCGCTGTACGTGGACGGTGTGCAAATCCCCTCAAAACCTCTGCAAACAAACTTCGGTAAAGATAATCTGTACGTCGACGCGTATCACACCCTGTTCTCCGGCACCGGTATTCATTTTCTCAACGAAGGCAACGGAATTAGCCGTTCGCAGTACAAAAGAGGCAACTGTTTGATGGCCTTCGATCTCACACCTGACCTCTCGGCCAACTGTCCCTCGCATTGGTCGCTAATTAAACACGGTACTCTCAGGATCGAAATGCGATTTGACAAGGCTCTGGAAGAAACCATAAATTGCATAGTTTACGCAGAGTTCGACAATCTCATAGAAATAGACGCAGCGAGGCAAGTTATCACAGACTTTGGCGGTTAGAAGGTGGGCGGGAGGCGGAGTTTCCTGTTTTTCGTCAGAAACCGGCAACCTTTATCATCGTGTGGTCTAACCAACAACTTTATCGCTGGAAACACCAACCCTCGGAAAACTGTAGAAGACGAAGAAGGAGGAGGAAACGGGGTGATTTTAAGGTTTTGGGGGAAAAGGATGATTATACATTCGACGATAGAGTCAGTTGTTCCACAAACCTCACCGCGTTCGGAACTTATATAGTCAGTGTTAAGCACCAACTCACAAATATGGACCACGTTGTGGATATTCAAGGATTTAGTGATGTGTTTTGAAATTTGCTACCGAAAGAAGTGGCCGTAGTCTGCCTGGATAAGTCGTACCACGCCAACTGGATTATCGAGCCACCTTATCCATTTACCAGGCTGACTCAAATAGAACGCAAAGCTAATAATCACAACACGTGTTACCAGCACGGTATCGAGTGGTTCGAGGGGGATACTTCTGTGAAAAGGCTGGAACTAAATTTACGGGAAATAGCTCGAAGCGCGTACCGTATTGTAATCCGAGGGAAATACGAAGCCCAGTATCTGCAGGTTATTACGTCGCGCCAAGTTATCAACCTCGAGGAGTATGACTGTCCTGCACTTCCCGATCTGGAGCCAGATACTGAATATTGTTTTCATCACGGAGTCAGGAAAGAAGAATATTTCACCTGTGCGTTGAACAATGCCCTCAAGTTAAAACATTGGGTCAACGAGAAGAAAATCCTCGACAAGTATGATTAGGAAGCTCATGCGAATACGATAATTGGCAGTCGTCGTTCGAATCTGGATGAGAGTTCAACCTGTACCAGTGTTGACAACAACAGCTCCAGTGGATATCATACGGCCCACACGTGTGACAGTTCCTCTCATCAACCTGATCGGTCAATGTCCGATTCCACAGAAACTATAGTGGCCACAGAGTCCCAGGACACGAGTCTCTCCACAGCCACGACGGAATTATCTATCACACCATCGTCTCTGGATATTGTTGACGAGAAAAATGGACAGTCTACAGATACGGAAAGCGCTGCGGAGATTTCTCAAGCAAAAGAAGATCCAGGTTTTCCCCGCAGATCGGATACCGTTGGTATGGACACGACCGATGGCTTTTGTTGCTAACGCGGATGACCACACACAACCCGGTACACACTGGGTGGCGTTTTACATCAACGCAGCCGGACATGGAATATACTTTGACAGTTTTGGCATACCACCGCTCGTGCCTCATCACAATAGGACTTTACGCAGAAATTCCGAACGGTACACCTAGAACATCGTACGGTTGCAAAGTTTCTCGTCAAACGTGTGCGGGCAATACTGTGTTATGTTTGTGTGGTTCATGGCTGCCGGATTTGATTTGCATCAGTTTCTTGATATGTTTACCGATAATTATGAAAAAAATGATTCCATAGCTGCTTCATTTTACAAACAACTTACCTCATTCCGAAATTGCAAGTCCCGCGAAGACCTAGATTTGATCGGTTGTCACCTGCAGTGTTGTACTTCTAGAAAAAAAAATGTAATATCTCATAGTTTGTACGGATTTGTTAGGTATAATTAGATTTAAGTTTTTTATTTTCCTTTGTTTTCACTTGATCTAAACGTAGTAATAGTTTTGATTGTATACTTAGCTTTAATTGATTATAATTCTTCTTTGCTTTTAAAATCACATTACACAATATTTTTAAGTTTTTCTTTCTCTTCTCATTTGATTTCACTTAATCTAATCCTAGTAATAGCTTTCACTGTATACCTAGCTTTAATTGCATGTCATTTTTCTTTGCTTATAATATTATACTACTCTATATATTTTACTCTTCTCATTTTCATTTCGTTTAATCTAATCGTAGTTATAGCTTTCATTGTATGTCATTTTTCTATATTGCCCTTCATTTTTGTATCGCTAATGAATAATCGCATAATTGTACGTAGAATTAAGATTTTTGAATAAACGTATGATATGTATTTGTCGCGTCATCAAATCTCTATCCTTCACCCCTCCTGTAGTTTTAAGCGTAGATATAGTAAACAGGGGATGCCGCTGAAATATTTCCAAGTACATAAATTTTGGAGTAGGGATAACGCGTCATCGCTTTCCAGCCAGAAGCTTCTAGAACATTCTCGAACATTCTAGAACACACGGACACGAAACGTACGATATGTATTTGTCGCGTCATCAAATCTCTTTCCTTCACCCCCGCCTCCTGTAGTTTTAAGCGTACATATAGTAAACAGGGGATGCCGCTGAAATATTTCCAAGTACAAAAATTTTGGAGTAGGGATATCATCGTTATCGCTTTCCAGAAACTTCTAGAACATTCTCGAACATTCTAGAACACACGGACACGGTGAGGTAAGCGCGTGTGTGAGTGGGCGGTAGAACGCGCCATCGTCCCCATAGCTGACCCAGACTAGAGAGAGACAGACCCAGACTAGAAAAAGACAGAGCGATGCACTCACCCCATAACTGACCCGGGGGAGGTGGGGTAAGGGGTAGCATGGTCAGGGCCAGTGACCGCAGACAGGGGGAGGGGGAGGGGGGAGCTGATTAGAAGGTCCCCGTACACACCAGACCGGATGTGGGCCAGACTGATAAGATAACACACTGACCCACATACCCCTTATCATCCCTTATCAGGATGATAAGGGGGGGAAAGGGGGGAATATCTGTCTCCCCATAGCTGCCCCTATCTACTGATGTGTGTTCCTATGCGAACAGTTATTGAACTTGAATCTTTCATCCAACGTTTAAGTGATGATGAATTGCACAAGCAATTCGTAAGCTGGGCAAAATTCGTATTTTGCATAGTATTATTATAATAAATTGTGAGAATTGGATATTACAATTTCATATTACAGGTTGCTGCTCTAGAGCACTTGATAGAAGAGGACGTAAACAGAACCGTGACGTGTATTATCAAAACACTATTTCACCGAGACCTGGCTATGCTATGTACAGCTGTCAGAGAGTCAAAGGACAAAGTTCTTCTGAGAGATACGAAGTTATATACGATTCTATTTGGTACGTGTGATCCAAAGAATGTTTTAACTCAGTAATGCGAATTTAGTTGAATCGATAAACTTTTCTCATATTTGTTTTATATTGGTTTGGTTGACTTGGATTTTCACCTGATATGAATACTGTTAGACATACTTTTTTAATTTTAGAGTTTCTTTGTGACCATCATGTCGGTAAAACGGGTGGACCCTACACAGCCAGAGAATTTAAGAAAGCCTTCGGCAGCGTTTTATATAACTCTAAAGATTGGGACGGCCACAGAAACCTACGTAAACCCTAGTCTCTGGATAAAGCGAACACATTTTATGTTATGTTATGCATTATATTATATATTATCTGGTTGTTGTCGTCGTCGTCGTCGTCGTCGTCGTCGTCGTCGTCGTCGTCGTCGTTGTCGTTGTCGTTGTTGTTGTTGTTGTTGTTGTTGTTGTTGTTGTTGTTGTTGTTGTTGTTGCAGCCCAGGGCTCGATACTGGGTCCCGACATATGGAATGTAACATATGATGGGATCCTACGTATCGAAATGCCCGAGGGCTCATTTCTGGTTGCGTATGCAGATGACGTGGCCGCCGTTATCATCGCCAGAGGCGTTGAGGCGGCGCAGATGCTGCTCAACCAGGTGATGCGCCGGATCTGCTCTTGGATGGATGACCACGGATTGGAGTTAGCGCTGGCGAAGACCGAGATCGTGCTCCTCACAAAAAAGCGTATTCCGCTAATTCGGGATATGCGGGTAGGGGAGGCGACGGTCCGGACTAAGGCGTTCGTCAAGTACCTGGGGGTGAGCCTCGACTCAAAACTCACCTTCGGGGAAGAGATAAGACGGAGAGCGGACAAGGCGGCAGTATTGACGACGTTGTTAAGCAGGGTCATGGCCAACATTGGCGGCCCCCGACCCTGCAAAAGACGTCTACTGCTGCGTACCGCCGAGTCCATTATGCTCTATGGCGCCGAAGTCTGGGGCGGCGCGTTGCGGCACGAAATGTACCGCAAGCGCATGGCCGGAGTGCAGCGGAGAGCGGCTCTCCGCATCGCCTGCTCCTACCGCACGGTCTCGGAGCTGGCAGCGCTGGTCATAGCTGGGGTCATGCCAATTGACCTCCTAGCCCAAGAGCGGATGTCCGTCCACCAGGGCCACCCTGATGAGGGCATGGAGAGACGGAAGGAGCTTGCCAGGGCTCGCAGCATGCAATCCTGGCAAGAACGGTGGGAGATGGGCTTGTGGGGCAGGTGGACAGCGAGGCTTATTCCTCAGCTAGCCACCTGGGTAAACCGTCAGCATGGGGAGGTGAATTATTACCTCACTCAAATGCTGACGGGGCACGGGTACTTCCGAGCCTACCTCCACAAAATGAGGAAGGTCCCGGACCCGTGCTGTATACTCTGCGGGTCCCCCAGAGACGACGCCCTCCACACGTTCTTCGAATGCGGAGAATATCACGCGCGGAGGGCCGTACTGGAAGAAAGGTACGGAGGCATAACCCCGGACAACATGGTAAGGGTTATGCTTCTCGACGAAGATGCCTGGGCGGAGGTCACCACCTACGTGGAGACGGTCCTTCGCCACAAAAAAGCGGCACTAGAAGCAGGGACGCCCTAGGGGCGTCCAGAACATCACGGCGTCACCCCGAAGTAATGCGAAAGCGGTTCCAGGGTGACGCCAGGCGTCGTGGGAGTGGGGGTTTAGTCGGTAGGGTCGCGAGACGAGTCCGACACTTGGGGGCCGAATAGGGCCCCCAGTAGTGCGTAAATGCATTCCCCTACCCACGTTAATAAAAAAAAAAAAAAAAAAAAAAAAATTGTTGTTGTTGTTGTTGTTGTTGTTGTTGTTGTTGTTGTTGTTGTTGTTGTTGTTGTTGTTGTTGTTGTTGTTGTTGTTGTTGTTGTTGTTGTTGTTGTTGTTGTTGTTGTTGTTGTTGTTGTTGTTGTTGTTGTTGTTGTTGTTGTTGTTGTTGTTGTTGTTGTTGTTGTTGTTGTTGTTGTTGTTGTTGTTGTTGTTGTTGTTGTTGTTGTTGTTGTTGTTGTTGTTGTTGTTGTTGTTGTTGTTGTTGTTGTTGTTGTTGTTGTTGTTGTTGTTGTTGTTGTTGTTGTTGTTGTTGTTGTTGTTGTTGTTGTTGTTGTTGTTGTTGTTGTTGTTGTTGTTGTTGTTGTTGTTGTTGTTGTTGTTGTTGTTGTTGTTGTTGTTGTTGTTGTTGTTGTTGTTGTTGTTGTTGTTGTTGTTGTTGTTGTTGTTGTTGTTGTTGTTGTTGTTGTTGTTGTTGTTGTTGTTGTTGTTGTTGTTGTTGTTGTTGTTGTTGTTGTTGTTGTTGTTGTTGTTGTTGTTGTTGTTGTTGTTGTTGTTGTTGTTGTTGTTGTTGTTGTTGTTGTTGTTGTTGTTGTTGTTGTTGTTGTTGTTGTTGTTGTTGTTGTTGTTGTTGTTGTTGTTGTTGTTGTTGTTGTTGTTGTTGTTGTTGTTGTTGTTGTTGTTGTTGTTGTTGTTGTTGTTGTTGTTGTTGTTGTTGTTGTTGTTGTTGTTGTTGTTGTTGTTGTTGTTGTTGTTGTTGTTGTTGTTGTTGTTGTTGTTGTTGTTGTTGTTGTTGTTGTTGTTGTTGTTGTTGTTGTTGTTGTTGTTGTTGTTGTTGTTGTTGTTGTTGTTGTTGTTGTTGTTGTTGTTGTTGTTGTTGTTGTTGTTGTTGTTGTTATTGTTATTATTATTGTTATTATTATTATTATTATTCTTATTGTTATTATTATTGTTATTATTATTATTATTATTCTTATTGTTATTATTATTTTATTATTATATTAAATATTGTGGCCCTCTTCGGGGCCTCATTTCATTTCGAGGAATTGTAAGGGCAACTTGATCAGGGCCTGAAGTATTAACCTGTTTGGGGCCTAATGTACAAAATATTACAATCCTAGTCAGGCCCCGATACATTTTCCCGATCAGGGCCCTAACAAAAATGAGGAAAATTATTCGGGGCCTCATCTCAGCCCTGACATAATTTCCACACGGGGAGCACAAACTCTTCGTGTCGGCTCACCTACGGAGATCGTGACCAGTGTACAGTCACTCACACGCAGCGCCGACCAATCATAGCCATGTGTGAGCGATCGTGGCGGATGTAGGTGAGGCGAAACACGGGACACGAAAAGTTTGTGCTCCTAGCTTGACCAGA
The DNA here is from genome assembly GCA_943736025.1 of Tenthredo mesomela. Taxonomy (NCBI): domain Eukaryota; kingdom Metazoa; phylum Arthropoda; class Insecta; order Hymenoptera; family Tenthredinidae; genus Tenthredo; species Tenthredo mesomela. The sequence continues at coordinate 34,164,113 of OX031013.1, forward strand.
GCCCGCCCAGAATCGTCACGCTCGGCTATTCGGCACCCGGTCAGGAGTCCTGACCGAGGGGCTATTCACTCTTGAAATCAGCTGTACACCCTGGTTTGAAATCAGTTGAAATCAGATAAGAAATCGCTTTGAAATCCTAAAAAATTACTGAGAAATCACTGGAAATCAGCGAAAATTCTTCGATATCCTTTGGAAATCACTGGAATTCAGCTGAAGTTCTTTGAAATCACTGCAAAATAATCGGAAATCAGCAGAAATCATCCAGAATTACAAATGAAATCGAATGAAAAATCAGTTGAAATCATATCAAAAATCAGTTGAAATCATATGAAATCACATGAAATCATATGAAATCACGCGAAATCATATGAAATCACGGAATCACTTGTACAGTCGCGGAAAGTGATCCTGACGCGCCGTCGGTAAGGTGATTGAGCAACCGTGCCATACATTCACATGCATTTTGATTTTAATTTTTTTAAAGTTGGTATGAAATTCAGACATCTGTCAGGCCATGAATCAGCTTAGTTTGATTCGTTTGTTTTCTTTCAGAGAACGTCAATTCACTAACCTAAAAGGTAATTAACCCTAGAATGGTAACCTTATTTTTTTTTACCTATTCCAGTAACCTGGGGTCATAAAATACCCCAATTTTGAAAATTCATATCTCGGGTATAATTTCACGTAGAAGGTCCTACGGGGGCTCTTTCGGTTCGTCTTTCAATGCAGAATCACGTGAGCCTATGGACATTTTGCCCGAAGTCTGTAAAGTTGGTCAAAAATTGGGTAACGGGGTAGGAAACGTGAGAAAATCGTAAAAATGCCTGTTTTCATCAAATCGTTGGGGTCCAAAAAACCCCAGGTTACCATTCTAGGGTTAATAAAATCGTCACATCGGATAACCCCAAAATGCGTGAATGTCTTTCCTAATACGCCTCTTCGGCATCTCTAGTGGCGCGCTCTGGCGGCCGAGTTAGGAAATAGGTGGTCGTTCGAATGCAGTTAACTGCGCGGTGTATGACGTTATTCTGATAAAAACTGCTCCGAAATAAACGAAAAATGGGTGGTACGAGGTACTGTTGTGTCGTGGGGTGCAAAAATGTCCAATCTCGAAATCGGGAATTGACTTTTTATTCGTTTCCCAGAAAAAGCTGGGAAATTAAAAAGAAAAATGAGTGGATCAAAGCTGTCAGAAGAATGTAAGTAAATATTATGACGTTTTAATAATACAAGGAAGATGTTGAATACGAATGTCAGGATTTCGACAACTCGCTACAAAATTAGGATCGTTCGTTATTATAATTATGTAATGTTTTATTATTATATAGAACACCAGATAATAAGCCGTGGCAGCCGAATAAAACTACGCGAATCTGTAGTGCTCATTTTGTTGGTGGCAAGCAATCCAACATCGAAAACAGCCCAGCGTATGTTCCAACAATTTTTCCACCAATATATAAAAAAAAAGTGATGCCAAAATCGGCCATAGCAAGACACGAGCGCCTCCTGAAAAGAAATAGAAAAAAAGACACGCCGAAAGATCCAAGACCGCAAGAAATGGAAAGTCTCGCGAGTGATATTGAAATGGGTAAAATAAGAAATTAAAAATATATTTCAACAGTATCTATGAATTATGGCGATTTTTATTGCGGTTTCAAGTCTTTAAAATGTACATTTTTATTATGATACATTATTTAAAATAAAATTTGAATGATTTCGTATAATTATAGGATTAAACAACATTGCCAATGGAGCTAGCAGTAGAAGCATTAGTTGTCAAACTGATGTGTGTGACTACGAGGAGGATAATCCAAAGGGGAATACTTTCTGGAGTTGGAATAATGATAGAAATGAAGCTTCAACGCAGACAAATATTTACATTGGGAAGCCGACTAAAAATGAGCGAATTATAGTTAAAGATATCAAAACCGTTTCCACTAAGTTGTGTGGGCCTGACGATATTGTACATTACGGTTTCTCAGGATTTTCTGATATTGAAACGGATAAGACCATGTTGCAGTTAGGCGGGATTTCACTAAATTTCTTCAACGTTTTGCTAGATCTGATTGACTTGAAAGCAGACGGTCAACCAGCTTACTACCGGGCATTAAGTAAAAAAAATAGATTATTGCTTTTTCTAATGAAAATGAAATTGGGTATTTCCTTTTCCAGTCTCGCTTGCCTTTTCAAGGTACACGAATCAACTGCTTCTCAAGTCTTCTTTGAAATATTGAGTACGTTAACGCAGAAGACCAAAACTTGGATTTTTTGGCCATCCAAGGAAAGTATTAAAAAAAATCTACCCGTCGCATTTAATAAATATCCGAATTGCAGATGCATCATTGATTGCACAGAAATATTTACTGAAACCCCGCCTTCTGTAGAACAACGCGTTCTCATGTATTCCAACTACAAGTCACATTTCACAGCGAAATATCTGATCGTTATTACCCCTGATGGTTTTATTTGTAAATTGTCAAAGGGGTATGGGGGAAGAGCTACAGACAGTTTCATCACTAATGACTGCGGACTTCTACAATTCATAGAACCAGGGGATACGGTCTTGGCTGACAAAGGTTTCCCTCAGATAAGATCTGAACTACTCAAACGTGATGCTGTTTTGGTGATACCTCCGTTCGCGTTCAATCCACAATTCAGTAACTCTGAAGTAGATGAAACTTACAAAATCGCATCAGTCAGAATACATGTCGAGCGTGCTATTCAAAGAATAAAACTCTGCCATATTTTGAAATTAATTCCCATAACACTTTTACCGTATCTTGATGCTATTATGCACATGTGCTGCGTTATTGCCAATAGCAAACCGCCACTCATAAAAAATACTGAAGCGGCAAGTTAAAAATGTATAGTCCTCATTCATTACTCAGGATAATAATAATGGAAGATAATGTGTGAAATAAAACCATTCAATTTTCGGAATCAACTCTGCTAAGAAGTTTTCATCTCTTTCAACTATCACGTCAACATAATTATCGTGACTTGAATAGGTGAAAAAATGACACCTTTCGAAGTTGAGTATGTACATAGATACCTGAACTTGCGTATAATATTGGTGGCTTTTCTTCAAATAAATGTTATCATTTTCGTCAATTTGCAAATACGGGACATTCGAAACTTTATCGTCACGGTTTACGATTTGCTGCTCCTTACAAGTGAAAGGGCATTTTATTTCTAATAGAGTTGATTCGCTCAATATTATTCCGTCGGGGCTCGTGGCCAAGAACGGTTGTGTAATATTAACAATTGACCCTACTAAATTGACTTTTAATCCAGTTTTCTCTTCGAAAGTCTTTCTTGCAGCCGGCTCCGTTTCAAGACCATATCTCATAGCTTCTGTCATTTTACCATCAAATTTAGTATTTTTGAATTGTGACGCTAAAGATTCGAATGCCTCTTGCCTCGTTTTTATACGGTGAGCTTTGCTAGAACATGTGATTCGTTTTGCTCTTTCTTGAAACCATTCGAAGCAATCTGATTGACTTTCGGATAGTACGCTAATTTTCAAACACTCACTTTTGTTTGCTACAATATTTTTCTCATACCACGCTTGCATTTTATCAGGGCATTCATATTTCTGCAGTCGCATCTTCAAATCATTCACCGACGAAACTTCGTAACACCTGTAATCTCGTCTCGATTCTTGCAAGCTGTAGATTTGGTCCATAATGTTATATGCTTGGTCTTTTTTTTTTCCTGTTCCTCTCTCGCAATTTTTCTTAGTGGTTCAATGGCTTTTTCAGATTCTAGGTATTGACTGAACAAAGAACTTTCCATGCAGCTATTCGATACATTTTGAACATCGTTAAATGTCCACGTCGCATTGCAATCGATCAATTGTTCCTTGCCTGGGAACATTTTTAGAATAGTGCAACCTTTTTTATATTTCTCAACTTGGCTCTGACTAGGCTGATTCCAACATTGCGGTTGATCGATTTTCGATTGTGTGCATTCGTTATTTATGAAAATGCAAACCGCTGCTACATGTTTGCAACCCCGAACCGATAAGCCAGCCTTGCAGGTACATTCAGTTCTTCGTACCGTACGATCTAGGTTGACCTGTCGAACAATCAGTTTTTATTGGAAAGACAATATAAAAATCGAAAACACACACGAAAAATGTACCCAAATATGTAAACGCAAACAAAAATTGCAAATCAACACATACAGTACCCAATAGTATTCATTACTGTGTTAACGGTATAAGATGTTGTTTTCAAGTAACACGTGTTCCAAAACCAGCACAAATAAAAATCGTAATAAACATGCAGAATGTTAATCATGTCTATTTTATAATTTCGCATCAACATGTTTAGAGAATCACATGCAAGTTATTTTTCATTTCATTGTTTTTCATCTATGATATAGGTATTATTAGTTCAATATTCCATGCTTATTCTAAAGGATGAAATAGTCTTCACCAATAATATATTATTCACTTAACATTTCATACTTGTTCTCAATAATGAAAGGAAATCTGTCATTAGTTCATGTTGTTATATACCGAAATAAAAAATGTGGTTTACTAAGATGAGGAGATACATCTTCATTTTCCATTTCTGTTTTTGCATGTATGATTGAAAAGTTGCTGAAAATATATTTTTTTTTCATTATTATTCAGCAATTAATTGATCACATAATCAATGAATACCTCTACTTTCACTTGATACGGTGGATTAGTTACTCTCGTCTGTGGTGTTACTTTTCCACGGACAATTATACTAGGACTATCTGCATCATGGATTTCGACGACCTCCTGAACGTGGTGACTTTGAAATAGTTTAAGCCCTATAAATGTTGAAAAATTAATTGATCATCGTGTTGTTAGTAATACGATAATTCTAGGGGAAAATAACCCGTTGAATTGACGCGCCAATGGTCCGTAAATTAATACAAATTAATCGAAATCAATACGAATTAATACAAATTAAATTATGTGTTATGAATTGACATGAATTAATTTGCATTACATGGATTAATTAGAATTTAAAAGAATTTTCCGAAATGTAAATACAATTAACGAAACAAGATTGAATTGATTCAGATTAGACGAAGTTAACGACAATTATTTCGAATTAATCTGAATTGATCGGGATTAACCTGGATTCATTTCCGATTCACTATGATTTCTAGAGGAATCGGCAAATTACTTTGATTTACCATAAGTGAGGACTTTTGTGACAACTTCACTGCACTCGCAATTCTTTTCGAGGTCACCGGCTCGAGCCTATCGGGCCCGGGAAAACAAAAATCCCCATGGACAAATTTATTCAGAATTACCCAAAAATACAAGCTCAATTTAATTCGTACCGACATGAAATTCTGTGAATTATCGCGGATTAACTTTAACTGACGTGAATTATTAAGAATTTATTTAGGATTAATGCATAGATTTGAATTAAACAACATTAGTTACAATTGAAAAGAATTATTTCGAATAATTGTAGTAAATTAATTTGAATCATAATAAATGAATTCGAATTATAAGAGTAAAATTAGATCGAAAAAGTTAGTGCGAATTGATTTGAACTTAAAAATTGATATGTCAATCCAGGTTTGAGTTTTTTCCCCGCGCGATAATCCTTTAAATAAATACTTACCAAAAATTACAATGAATTTGACAAAATATCTCATGTTTCGTGTATCTACTTACCTTTAGACAGAGATTTGCCACGAAAAAAATCGACATGGATATTCTGGAATCCACACTTAATAATGGTGTGGCTCATAATATTACTTTATCAACTCTGTATTGCACCAAATAAATAAATAACGTAACACGTGCAGTGGTTTATATGCGAATCATATGTCTAGTATTATAACAGAAACGTCATCGAGTTTCTACCATTAGCCACCAGGTCGCGTTGCCGTCGCTCCGCCGAGATATCCAAGAGGCATATTAGGTGACTCTTAAAATAACCTAGTTCTCGTGAGGTGTTTCAAGGGTTATAGGAGGGCTCTAATGAAACTTACTGTGATATTTTTCATGAAATCCGATCGATTTTTAACCCTTAAACTTTATTCAAGCTGATCTTTGAAAGTTATTCGAATAATATTGAAATATCAGGATCAACCATCAAGATGAACCATAGGCTCTTAAATTGTAGAAACAGGTCTCGTTGTTCTATTGAGAAGAATGTCAATGGTTTAATGAACAACGCTTAAGGAGAAGTTAACAGGTGGTAAAACTATCTAGAACCCATATGCTAGTTCAACGCAGGACTATATGAATCAACAACTTGTAAGAATTTTTACTTTTCACTCATATATTATCAACCATCTTGAACATCTAGTCTTACTTGAGTATGGAAGTTCAATTAGAGCAAATGCAATTCAAACAACTAATTGAATGGTCGTATCAACCCTTAAGTATTTATTTTTCCTTACTCTTTTTGCCAGGCTCATCTTTGAAAAATAATTTAATACTATTGAAATATCATGATCAACCATTAACATGAACAATAGGCTTTCAAGTTGTGGAAAGAGGTCTCGTTGTTCTAATTAGAAGAATGTCAATGGTTTAATCAACAACGCTTAAGGGCTTTTGAGCGAGCTCCGACAACTCCTCGTTCGGAAGAGCGCCTCTAGCGCCCAGCTGAAGAACCCTATCGAAATGACTGCATCTATAGGATAGTCTCTGCATGTGTTCGTGTCGACGCTACCCTGTCACTTCAGATTTTAGTCGACGGATGTGATTGCTCCTGCAGCTCTGATTTACCGCGGGATAGTATTAAAAAATTGCTAACGAGAGCCTGTACGGTGCGCTGGTTGTCCCAGCACCGGTTTTCCAGATAAAGCGCAGAAAATAATGTTATTGATACCCTGTGTCTGTGTATCGGCCATGTATTAGTGTCAGCTGATTTCACAGCTGCGTATAAATAAATCTATTATTAATTGGAAATTCCTTCAATTACTTGTCGGATACCAGCGCACCGTGGTTGATAATCTGAGGATCACCCCTATGACATCTGAGAGTGATTAGTGAAGCAATAGAGACGTGATCCGTCGACTAAATTGCGGTTATGAAAACTGGCCGAAAATGCTACTCCGTCGGTAAAACAGCAGAGCGCTCAAAAGCCCTTAAGTTAAGAATAAGTTAACAGGTGGTAAAACTATGTAGAGCCCATGTGAGTTCAACGCAGGTCTATATAAATGAACAACTTGTAAGAATTCCTACTTCTCACTAATATTATAAACTATCTTGAAAGTCTAGTCTTACTCAATTATGGAAGTGAATATTAATATTTCAGAAATTTTGTTAATTGCAGACATTTGTGGTCATTTGAATGTAGTGAACGTCGTAAGTCGCTACAAACTCTTTTTAGTGGATATTTGACACAAAAGTATTAATTAGTTAACGACGCTCAAGGGCAAGCTAACAGGTACTAAAACGATAACCCATTTGAGTGTAACGCAGGAATATAAGCCAACAACTCTTTCTCATTGATATTGGGCGTAAAACTATTCATGAGTTAACGACGCTTAAGGATAAGCTCACAGGTATAACATGCTGCGATAGAGCGTAAACTCATTCGAACTGTAACCCATTTCAGTGTAACGCAGTATAATTGATGTAAAATATCTATATAGGTCGAACAGTATGTTTATCGGCCATGGCTTAACTCGCAGAGTTACATGTATTTTTATTTACGTTATTTAATTAGTTGTTAACTTGTGCCTGATTTGTTATTAGAGATCTATTAGCCAAGGCGAGCATTGAAATGAGAATATACGGCGTAAGTACCAGAAGGATGTCTTAGTTGGAACCAAGACTCGATTATGCAGCGTGTATCCGACACTTGGGATTCTTAGCCAAAGTGTTCTGAACACATTGCCAAAATTTGCATAGCTGGTGAACATCATTGGTGCGAAACTCCTGTATCTAGGCTTGAGTTGGGAATGTCAGGTGCAGATCTCATTAGTTTCAACTAAGACTCCAGGAGGATTAAAAATCGATCGGATTTCATGAAAAATATCACAGTAACTTTCATTAGAGCCCTCCTATAACCCTTGAAACACCTCACGAGAACTAGGTTATTTTAAGAGTCACCTAATTAGGAAAAACATTCACGCATTTTGGGGTTATCCGATGTGACCATTTTATTAATTACCTTTTAGGTTAGTGAATTGACGTTCTCTGAAAGAAAACAAACTAAGCTGATTCATCGCCTGACAGATGTCCGAATTTCATACCAACTTTAAGAAAATTAAAATCAAAATGTATGTACGGTTGCCTGATCACCTCAAACACGGCGCGTCAGGATCAGTTTCCGCGACTGTACACCAAAAGTTTGAGTGAATAGCCCCTCGGTCCTGACCGGGCTATGGCCGGGCTATTCGGCCATAGCCTGACCAGGTTTTACTAGGGGCTATGGGATATTGTGATAATTTTATTCGATTATTCGCAGTTGAAAAATGAAAGCAAATTATAATCAAGTTTTCAATTTTTTAAATTGATTTTTCATTCATTTCAGTATTTCTTATTGTGATACATATTCGGAACAATAATTTAACCTGTAGTTTCAAGGTTATATCATCACAAATAGAACCTTTAACCGGTCTTGAAGTAATATCACGAACCGAGTTTCTTCAATTTTTAAATCATTTCTTCGAATATTCATCTTTTTATGTTTTCGAACATTTATATTTTTTTCAAGATGCGGGTTTAGTCCTTAGGTCTTATGATAAAATGATGAAACTATAGCTATATCTATATATCAACTAGTATGTCTTTACAATACAGCTTCTCAATTCAGATTAAACAATTAGATGAATCTTCAGTTCGTACTGTTCCAATGAAAGACCAAACCAACACGAGGGCAACAACATAACCTACAAAACTTGAAATGCGATTCTATGCAAGTTTGCGCATGAAAAAATGCTGACCCTACATCAATTATTCGTTGTTACCGCTCTACAAACTCTCCGTGTTGTATTATATCACCACTAGCTGATCAATAGTACGCTTCAGAAGTTAATTAGAAATGAACACTTTTCACCGAAGATTCGATCACTAACTATACGCGACGCCAAGTGCGGGATGTCACCGTCATGTGATAGTAAGCGCAGGAGCAGTACACGGACATCCCTACTGAAAATGATCATGCGATGAATCACATAATAATATGAAAGAAATCTGCATGTAATTTATCATATGATTTATATTGCTAATATCATATTTTATTTTATTTTATTTGATTTCATATTTTTTATATTTTTTTATTTTATTTCTTTTCAATTTCATATTTTTTTTATATTTTTTCATTTCATTTCTTTTCAATTCCATATTTTTTTATATTCAAATAACACTTTTTGCTGGAAAGTTTATTGAAGTAGTTGATGCCTATGAAACTATGACATAATTTTATGCGCCTAAGCAGCGCCTGTCCAGGCCCTGGCCAGGCTTTTAAATAATAAACTGCTAAACTAGCTCCTGGTCAGCACCCACCAGTACTTGCCAGCGTCTGCGAAAGCACCATGGAAGAGTTTTCGCCAGACTAGCACCCGGCCAATCCCTGGTCAGGCACTTTGACAAAAATACTGCCCGGCTAGCGCCCGGCCAGAAACCTTGATGTAACCGGGCCAAACCGGGCAATTTCCACACGGGTTAGGGTAGTCCTTATTTGGGGGTCGGTGGAATTTTGTTCGTGCCGCCCCCTAGATTGGTTTGAAATAAATTCAAAAAAACCTTGGCAAAACTTGAGCTTTCTAGCTCAACGGGAAAGCGTGCCGGTAAGCCCGTACTTTTTTCCCATTTGAATAACATGGGATTTTGAATAAACTGAATACATTTTTTTTTTTTACGAGCCCATCGTTGATTGAAAAAATCTGTTACTCCGTCACTTTATAGTATTGTTACTGGATGAGTAACGAGAAAAGGAAATCGTGAGTCCTCGAGCGAAATAAGGAGACCTTTAGGACACTAATAAATTAGTTTCTACGAATTAGTTATATTTGGAAATACAAGTGCTCAGTTTAAGGTCTGGAGCAAGACTGTTACAAAACAGAAGTTGACGCAGCAACCTATTTTGATGTTTTTAGAGATACTTCATCTATTTCATTACTACTAGATGTTATGCGAATTATTTAAGTGATCGAATAGCTAAAGGGTGTTTCACCCGGCGCACAGTGGGACAGAATCCCAAAAAGCTGGCCAAAACCTCGAAAACCAAGGTTTTATTTCAGGTTTCTTTGTGAAGTAGGGGTATCGAGGGTCCCCAAAAAACCGTTCTCTAGGCGCAGGTATATTTCTTGTCCCTGCAGGATCAGTTCGAATGTGACCGTTACACGAGTCTCATCGAACTACCGGATTTGACGCGCGCCATACGCCACAGAAAAACCGCGATATAACCGTGAAAAATAGTGTGATTAGAAAAGTGTAAGATGGATTCTCTTCGTGAAGGTATGTAGAATGAAATACAATTTACATAATTGCAAAATTGTTATTATAAAAAAAGTTATTCGTTTTGAATTAAGCGTGTCTTTTTGGGAAAACGCAAACGACAAGTAAACTTTCAGGCAGACATAACTTTATTGCTCGTGCTCGCTCGTTCTTTCGATTTTTTTTTATTGGATTGCTCATCTTCCAACGAAAAAAAAGCGTGGTCGACAAACTTGCGCATTTTTGCGCGAACGGAGATATGAATTTTTTTCTGAAGCCGTGCAAATTTCGACGTGGTACTTTGGTATAAGGGGGTTTTCGGGGTCGCTGATTTACATATTATTTCTGAACTTCTTTCATTTCTAGTTATTCGTTGAGGATGAATAAACATATGTCTTCAATGAATTATTGTGTACATTGAATAAAACATAGTATAATATGTCACAATATAGTAGTGTCACAGTATAGTGAGATCTTTTGTTTTCGCTCGCTGTTTATTCTATTCACGGGCTAGTTTCGGCTCCGAGGGATATAATCCCATATTATTCACTGATCTCAGGAACTGAAGACATGAGAGAAGAACAGCAATTGACAAGGAAAGAGATATTCCGCATAATTGAGAATACTATTGCTTCTCAAACTGAACGATGCAGCTCTCATTCTTGAAGCGCATGTCTGGTGCCAATTGGGCACGATGCCACGGACACTGAAGACGACACTGACGTGTCCACTATACATACCGATAGTGAATGTGACAGATTAATCCAATGTAGATATGTAGTGTACAAATTAAAAAAATTTAATTTTCTTTTATAATTTTCATGTTTAATTCATTTGTACCTAGTTCCCCGCCGGAATCTTTCTGATTCTTATATTCTTATACATTGCCGATGCAATTACGATTAAAATATTTTGTTTATTTGAAAACAAACATCTTATTCGTAATTAGCGCAATGTAAAACCCCCAGATACAAAATTTCTCCGAAAAATAAGGATTTTATAAGATACTCGATCGCCATATTGGATCCGCCATTTTTTTTGGCCGAAACTGATATTGGATTCGTTATCAGCGACCCCGAAAACCCCCGAGTAGAAAATTTCAAAGCCGATAGACAACGTTTTGAGGTTTTGGCCAGCTTTTCGGGATTCTGTCCCACTGTGCGGCCGTGGCGCTACTTGGTTTTCTGCACACAGCGAATAGTAGTACAGTGCTCCCTCACTAATTTCAACCTCTCTAACATTGTACCTCTCCGCCGTCGGAGGGAAGTAGGCTCCCCCACTATGGCCTGGTCGTTTGGTTCGGCGTATAACGATGCGCAGTACTACGTCACATAATCCCAACAAACCTGTGGTTTTCTATTAAGTCAGCTGTCAGCTATTTCCCCTCAGCTCCCCGTGCACACATCATAAACTCCACCCATGGACATAGTGGGGGACCTCGCTAATATTCTCTATACCCCGGATCCGTGAAAATTAGTGAGGGAGCACTGTAGTATAACATAATTTCTGGATATAAAATACCGAACATCAAGTTGCGGTACACGTGTTCGTCATATTCCCTCCGATTATTATAAATCTATTATTCATAAAAGCGGCCATTTTCATTTATTTAGCGAAGTAGCCCGTCTGCGAAGTTGCTCGGACAGCAGCTTCACTCAAACTGTAGTAGATACTACGCCCGGCTCAAAAACGGAGTACCTACTTCGAGCTAGGATTAGGTACTACGAAACACTAGTATTAACTCCTATGTATGAAGCACCTACTACGCACATAGGAGTAGGTACTACGGAAGCGAAAGCATGCTACGCATCTGAAGTATCTACTCCGAATCCGAAGCATCTGCTTCAAGCATTAGCATCTACTTCGTTTTATTGATACCAGCCATTATTTAACCGAATTAGGGAGTCAAAATAAAAATTTGAAATTATTAGAGAATTATTTTTTCCACATTTAGAACCGATTGAAGGCCATCCAAGATAACTTTTTTTTCTTAACGACCACCCTAAATGCACATTTTTCTGCGTGAAATTAAAAAAAAAAAAAGCAAGTGTTCTCAGGTGGTGAACTTTGATTCTGATTCGATTTCGAAGGGATTGCCAAAGTTTCATTAAAATCCATCATGCAGGATCCGCGTATTCCGAAGTAGCCCAGTCACTTTAGAAAAAAAATTGGTCATATTCCGGAATAAATCCCACCAAGCTGGATTTTAGTACAAAACTTCGATTCAACGTCGAAAACACCATATCAAAAGTCCCCATCGATTGGTCGCTGGCGTCCTTCAAAAATGGCGGCCGAATACGCAGAAAATCAGTTTTTCTCAAATAAAATACCGAATTATGAAGGAAACGCGAAAGAAAAACCGATGAGTTTTTTGAGTCAGTTATTCTGCTTTTTGTCAAGCACAAAATATGAACGAGCGTGATAAAATGATAATAGTCAAACAAAGCTTGTCCGGAATAGCTCGCAAATGGTGGGAAATTCTAGAACAAGCGACCGATACGTTCGAAAATTTCAAAGATAAATTTCAAAATAAATTTTGGAACGACGAAACACAGAGAAGGATTAGGAGAAATTTAGAATTCGGTTTGTTCCGTAAAGATGGTAATTTCTTGCGAGTCCCTTACGGAAAAAAAATACTGAAAGTACTGCCACACGGAGAAAAAAATATCGCTCTCAGAGCTATCTAATAGATAGCTCTTCGTAGATCGCTACTGTAGCGATACGTTTTCTTATGGTAACAACACGATATCGCTATTCCAGCTATCTGTTAGATAGCTGGAATTGCTATACCACATTTTTCAACGGCCTTTATTTAACTATATCTGATTAATTATTTCTATGGAAATCTACCTTTCAAATAAGTCAAATTCAAATACATACATGATATTTTATATAATGTTGGTCATTTAAAAATTAATGATCAACAAAATAAATGTATCTTCAAATTTTTAAGGTTATAAAATATGTCAACGCGCAACACGACAGCGCAGTGCAGAGCTCTTCTTCCAACGACGTATGTATATCCCGTATAGCTATTTTAGCTATCTAACGTATCGTTCTCAGAGCTATTTACTAGATAGCTACGGTAACGATCTAATAGATAGTCAACTGCATATAGTTACTGTAGCTATACAATATAGCTCTGAGAGCAATATTTTTTTCTCCGTGCAGTACAGCTGTACTTGAAGTACTGCCAAAGTACTGCTGTACTTATTTTGCGAGTACACACAGTACTCATAGTACTTTAAGTACAAAAATTACTAAGAAGGGATATATAAGTACGTGCCAAGTACTACAGTCGAACCTCAGGCACTGACAACTCGGGCACTGCTTTACCTCGGGTACTGACAGCGATCTTACCTCAGGCACTGACAGCTTTATAGCTTCTCGCTAGGGCCGTCACTGAATGGTGCGCTTCGTAGGGAGGCCTCAGTCTCGAGGCTACATAACCTCCAATCCAACTTGTCAATCGGCAACTGGCGCGTGTTAATCATTATGCCTCATTACGGGATCGTGCCGTTGTGCTTTACATATGTATGTAGTGAAGTTGGAAAATATTAGTACATGAAAACGGTTATCATCAAATCTTGGTGAACATTCTTCGGCGAGAAATTATTGTAGTAGGCAGAAAAAAAAACATTAGGCTCCGATTCGCAATAACATGACTACGGCCCTGGCCCAACGACGCTATTGGTTCGCGGGAAAGTTAGGTTATTTTGTCAGTACCCGAGGGAATGTTTCCCGAGCTCTGTCAGTGCCTGAGGTTCGACTGTAGTGTAGTATGACTGAAGTATTACTTTGAGTACTAGCCCTTCGGTATTGGTCCAATAAGTACTAGCTAAAACCGTTCAGTACAGTACATAAAGTCCACGTACTGCAGTACTAGTTCGAGTACTGCAGTACTGGTTCGAGTACTGTAGTATTGGTTCGAGTACTGCAGTACTAGTTCGAGTACTGTACCCTGCTAAAAATCTCTGATAGAGACTGATAAAAAAAAATGTATCTGGCTTCTATCTGTGTTTTGTCTCCGTATTTACAGAAGTATAACTTAGTTGAATGCGATATCGGTGTCAATACTGCGACCGCGGGTGGATTTTCTATAAATGAGTTGTAGTCAATGTGCGAGTAAATTCAATTCTTTTAAATACGTTATTTCATACTCAAACTGTATCGGTCTTCGTGAGTATTACCAGCACATGTTTCCTAGAGTGGAGTAGTTGTTATCGGAGTGTATAAACAATTTGTACAGATATTTGTATCCGTTGCGTACCGCACCGTACAGATTGTATACGCTTTTATCCGTTTGTGCGGGCGACTAGTGATTCTATGAGCAGTATCTGATAATAAGGCTATCGGTTTTTTACTGCGAACACGAAATTACATCCATATGATTCTATGAGCAGTATCCGCAAATAAGCCTATCGGTTCCTGACGGCAACCACGACTCTACATCCATATGATTCTATGAGCAATATCCGCAAGTGAGTCTATCGTTTCTTATCCGCAATCACGTGATTACATCCATGTGATACTATGAGCAGTATCCGCAAATGAGTCTATCGGTTCTTATCCGCAATCACGACATTACATCCATGTGATTCTATTAGCAGAATCCGCAAATGAGTCTATCGGTTCTTATCCGCAATCACGACATTACATCCATGTGATTCTATGAGCAGAATCCGCAAATGAGTCTATCGGTTCTTATCCGCAATCACGACATTACATCCATGTGATTCTATGAGCAATATCCGCGAATGAGTCTATCGGTTCTTATCCGCAATCACGACATTACATCCACGTGATACTATGAGCAGTATCCGCAAATGAGTCTATCGGTTCTTATCCGCAATCACGACATTACATCCATGTGATTCTATGAGCAGAATCCGCAGATGAGTCTATCGGTTCTTATCCGCAATCACGACAATACATCCACGTGATACTATGAGCAGTATCCGCAAATGAGTCTATCGGTTCTTATCCGCAATCACGACATTCCTTCCATGTGATACTATGACCAGTATCCGCAAATGAGTCTATCGGTTCTTATCCGCAATCACGTCTTACATCCACGTGATTCTATGAGCAGTATCCGCAAATGAGTCTATCGGTTGTGATCCGCAATCACGTCATTACATCCACATGATTCTATGATCAGTATCCGCAAATAAGTCTATCGGTTCTTGACCGGAATTACGACGTTACATCCACATGATTCTATGAACAATACCCGCAAATAAGTCTATCGGTTCTTATCCGCATTCACGACATTACATCCACGTGATTCTATGAGCAGAATCCGCAAATAAGTCTATCGGTTCTTATCCGCAATCACGTCATTACATCCACATGATTCTATGACCAGTATCCGCAAATGAGTCTATCGGTTCTTATCCGCAATCACGACATTACATCCATGTGATACTATGACCAGTATCCGCAAATGAGTCTATCGGTTCTTATCCGCAATCACGTCTTACATCCACGTGATTCTATGAGCAGTATCCGCAAATGAGTCTATCGGTTGTGATCCGCAATCACGTCATTACATCCACATGATTCTATGATCAGTATCCGCAAATAAGTCTATCGGTTCTTATCCGCAATCACGACATTACATCCATGTGATTCTATGAGCAGAATCCGCAAATGAGTCTATCGGTTCTTATCCGCAATCACGACATTACATCCATGTGATACTATGAGCAGTATCCGAAAATGAGTCTATCGGTTCTTATCCGCAATCACGACATTCCTTCCATGTGATACTATGACCAGTATCCGCAAATGAGTCTATCGGTTCTTATCCGCAATCACGTCTTACATCCACGTGATTCTATGAGCAGTATCCGCAAATAAGTCTATCGGTTCTTGACCGGAATTACGACGTTACATCCACATGATTCTATGAACAATATCCGCAAATAAGTCTATCGGTTCTTATCCGCAATCACGACATTACATCCACGTGATTCTATGAGCAGAATCCGCAAATAAGTCTATCGGTTCTTATCCGCAATCACGTCATTACATCCACATGATTCTATGACCAGTATCCGCAAATGAGTCTATCGGTTCTTATCCGCAATCACGACATTACATCCATGTGATACTATGACCACTATCCGCAAATGAGTCTATCGGTTCTTATCCGCAATCACGACATTCCCTCCGTGTGATACTATGACCAGTATCCGCAAATGAGTCTATCGGTTCTTATCCGCAATCACGTCTTACATCCACGTGATTCTATGAGCAGTATCCGCAAATGAGTCTATCGGTTGTGATCCGCAATCACGTCATTACATCCACATGATTCTATGACCAGTATCCGCAAATGAGTCTATCGGTTCTTGACCGCAATCACGACATTACATACACATGATTCTATGAGTAGTATCCGCAAATGAGTCTATCGGTTCTTATCCGCAATCACGACATTACATCCACGTGATTCTATGAGTAGTATCCGCGAATAAGTCTATCGGTTCTTGACCGGAATTACGACATTACATCCACATGATTCTATGATCAGTATCCGCAAATAAGTCTATCGGTTCTTGACCGGAATTACGACGTTACATCCACATGATTCTATGAACAATATCCGCAAATAAGTCTATCGGTTCTTATCCGCAATCACGACATTACATCCACGTGATTCTATGAGCAGAATCCGCAAATGAGTCTATCGGTTCTTATCCGCAATCACGACATTACATCCAATGATTCTATGAGTAGTATCCGCAAATAAGTCTATCGGTTCTTATCCGCAATCACGTCTTACATCCACGTGATTCTATGAGCAATATCCGCGAATGAGTCTATCGGTTCTTATCCGCAATCACGAGATTACATCCACGTGATACTATGAGCAGTATCCGCAAATGAGTCTATCGGTTCTTATCCGCAATCACGACGTTACATCCACGTGATTCTATGAGCAGAATCCGCAAATGAGTCTATCGGTTCTTATCCGCAATCACGACATTACATCCAGTGATTCTATGAGTAGTATCCGCAAATAAGTCTATCGGTTCTTATCCGCAATCACGTCTTACATCCACGTGATTCTATGAGCCGTATCCGCAAATGAGTCTATCGGTTGTGATCCGCAATCACGTCATTACATCCACATGATTCTATGACCAGTATCCGCAAATGAGTCTATCGGCTCTTATCCGCAATCACGACATTACATCCATGTGATACTATGAGCAGTATCCGCAAATGAGTCTATCGGTTCTTATCCGCAATCACGTCTTACATCCACGTGATTCTATGAGCAGTATCCGCAAATGAGTCTATCGGTTGTGATCCGCAATCACGTCATTACATCCACATGATTCTATGACCAGTATCCGCAAATAAGTCTATCGGTTCTTGACCGGAATTACGACGTTACATCCACATGATTCTATGAACAATATCCGCAAATAAGTCTATCGGTTCTTATCCGCAATCACGACATTCCATCCATGTGATACTATGAGCAATATCCGCGAATGAGTCTATCGGTTCTTATCCGCAATCACGACATTACATCCACGTGATACTATGAGCCGTATCCGCAAATGAGTTTATCGGTTCTTATCCGCAATCACGACATTCCATCCATGTGATACTATGAGCAATATCCGCGAATGAGTCTATCGGTTCTTATCCGCAATCACGACATTACATCCACGTGATTCTATGAGTAGTATCCGCGAATAAGTCTATCGGTTCTTGACCGGAATTACGACATTACATCCACATGATTCTATGATCAGTATCCGCAAATAAGTCTATCGGTTCTTGACCGGAATTACACGTTACATCCACATGATTCTATGAACAATATCCGCAAATAAGTCTATCGGTTCTTATCCGCAATCACGACATTACATCCACGTGATTCTATGAGCAGAATCCGCAAATAAGTCTATCGGTTCTTATCCGCAATCACGTCATTACATCCACATGATTCTATAACCAGTATCCGCAAATGAGTCTATCGGTTCTTATCCGCAATCACGACATTACATCCATGTGATACTATGACCAGTATCCGCAAATGAGTCTATCGGTTCTTATCCGCAATCACGACATTCCTTCCATGTGATACTATGACCAGTATCCGCAAATGAGTCTATCGGTTCTTATCCGCAATCACGTCTTACATCCACGTGATTCTATGAGCAGTATCCGCAAATGAGTCTATCGGTTGTGATCCGCAATCACGTCATTACATCGACATGATTCTATGATCAGTATCCGCAAATAAGTCTATCGGTTCTCATCCGCAATCACGACATTACATCCAATGATTCTATGAGTAGTATCCGCAAATAAGTCTATCGGTTCTTATCCGCAATCACGTCTTACATCCACGTGATTCTATGAGCAATATCCGCGAATGAGTCTATCGGTTCTTATCCGCAATCACGAGATTACATCCACGTGATACTGTGAGCAGTATCCGCAAATGAGTCTATCGGTTCTTATCCGCAATCACGACGTTACATCCACGTGATTCTATGAGCAGAATCCGCAAATGAGTCTATCGGTTCTTATCCGCAATCACGACATTACATCCAGTGATTCTATGAGTAGTATCCGCAAATAAGTCTATCGGTTCTTATCCGCAATCACGTCTTACATTCACGTGATTCTATGAGCCGTATCCGCAAATGAGTCTATCGGTTGTGATCCGCAATCACGTCATTACATCCACATGATTCTATGACCAGTATCCGCAAATCAGTCTATCGGTTCTTATCCGCAATCACGACATTACATCCATGTGATACTATGAGCAGTATTCGCAAATGAGTCTATCGGTTCTTATCCGCAATCACGACATTACATCCACGTGATACTATGAGCCGTATCCGCAAATGAGTTTATCGGTTCTTATCCGCAATCACGACATTTCATCCATGTGATACTATGAGCAATATCCGCGAATGAGTCTATCGGTTCTTATCCGCAATCACGAGATTACATCCACGTGATACTATGAGCAGTATCCGCAAATGAGTCTATCGGTTCTAATCCGCAATCACGACGTTACATCCACGTGATTCTATGAGCAGAATCCGCAAATGAGTCTATCGGTTCTTATCCGCAATCACGACATTACATCCACGTGATTCTATGAGCAGAATCCGCAAATGAGTCTATCGGTTCTTATCCGCAATCACGACATTACATCCAATGATTCTATGAGTAGTATCCTCAAATAAGTCTATCGGTTCTTATCCGCAATCACGACATTACATTCACATGTGATATTTTTGCTGCTTTGTATTGGATATTTTATTTGAATCTATATTTTCATCTTGTTGTTGTTGCTTAATATTCTGGTTTCTATGCACAGGTGCTTTGCACCTCTATAGAATGTTTACCAGAATTAAAATAAATTGAATTGAATTGAATTGAATTCGTGTTTATCAAGAGACTCGGTAGAGTCTCGCGCCAAGTACATTAAAAAGAATTTTTAAGCGTGCGGCGTGAGGCTCGACCGAGTCTCTATACCCGCATGAGAGCTCTTCGGCCTATACGGCGATAATATTATCCTTATTTTATTGCGACTCGCGTTATACACGAGATTCAAATATTTATCTTAGAATATGGTTTCAAACAGCTTTCATTTAAGCCCAAATTTTATGCAATCGGTGCACGGAGAGCTGAGATCTAATATTCCGATTTATAGAAATGCTCAGTTTGATCAAGAATTTTCTTGGTCGTCTCCGTCTCCACGATGACGTCACGAGGCAGTTGTATGGGTATATAAATAACATAGAGAGGCGTCCCTTCTTTTCTTGGGCCCACGAAAAGACTTACGCTAGGCGGACGGGAAAATAATAGCGTTTTCCCGTCTAACTGCAAACAATATAGTCTATGGCAGTTAATAAACGATTCATCTGCATGTTCATCAAGCAGACAGCTGCGAATTATTAAGATATCTCAAAACTTTATAAAAACAGTAATGTTTGATATTGAAGTGGGCACAGACGAGGAGTAAAATATTGTTTAATTTACCCTCGACGTCTAAGAGACCAACAACAAATATTGCTTGTTCAATTAATCGTTTACCTTATGAGCACGAGCTTTTGAGGTTATGCGAATTCCGTCACATGGACTTATACTTATACATTGTAGAATGTAGATGTAGTTTATTTTTATTTATGAATGCAACTATCGGAGGAAACGGTTTTTTGGGGATTATTAAATTTTTTATCAAGTTACCGCCTGAGGAAGTCTGACAAGGGAACATCAAGAGAAAATGTTGAAGTTGAAAAATATTAGGATTTAGGATAGCATGATTTGATACAAGGAACGGCAAGGAGCCAAACCAAGAAATCCAAGTTCAAGTGTTGGATTGCAACGAGTTCTACTTCAAGCTCTATGTTAGGCTCATCTCTCAAGGCGCGTCTGCTCAGACCCAAATTGTGAGTTAACGTTATGCGTTAGATTCCGACGAGTTCTATAATCTATCTCAGTATCATCTAGTCAAAACGAGAGTGTAAGTCGACGTTGTGTGTTGGACTCCGATAGGCTTCATTCTACATTCCACGTCAACGTAGTGCTTTGACTTTCGGTGGAGATAATTTCTTAATCCACGTTTTACAAACAGCTCAGATTCTCCGCTTAAAGCGATCCCAATCAAATTCAGATTAGTGCTATCACGACAAATGGTTAGAATGGAAATACTTATTCACTACTGAAGAAATGATCGATCGACTCCTTCTTTCTCAGATGATAGAGATTCTTATTTATACTTATTTATTCATTGTAGACTCAGCATATTTTCATTTATGAATGTAATAATTGGAGAAAAACCTCTTTTATAGATTTGGATTGTTCAATTTCGTAGTGGATCGCCGTATGAGAAGAGAGGATGATGAGGGAAACCGCTGAAGTTGCAAAATATCAGGATAGTGTGATTTAATACAAGAAACGGGAAGAGTCAGACGAATAGAGCAGGATGCAAGTGTTCGACTTCAAAAACTTCCAGTTTATGCTCTACGCTAGTCTTGCATCAATAGGCTTAATCCTTTCGATACCTTCTGTTCGGACCCGAATTTGAAGTTGATGTTATGAGTACGGGACGCATACATGTTCTTTTTGCAGAGGACCTAGCTGCATGAAAAAACAATCTACCTGAGAATTGCAATACAGATATCTAATATTTAAATATATTTAATCATGAGCAGCAACTATAAACCTGCGTGCAAGTAACTCCGCCATTGCCGTCCCAAGCTCAAATGAGACCGCGGAAGGGCATAGGCGCAGAAGGTTTAGACGTTGCAGGCATATAGAATTTTACCGGATTCTAATGAAACCATTTGTAGAACTTAATAAAAGAGCACATGTTACGTCTGTCCACAGAAATTTAAGGCTCACAGAAAAGTATGAGCATACGTGTATATTATAACATTATTTTCATTCACTTGAAATTATACTACTACATTTAACATTGCTGCTTTTTGAGGGATTCGGATGATACAAAATGCATCCGAACATGTATTGAGATGTTCATAGAAACAATTGGCAGAATGCTGACAACTGAGCGAGCTTTGCGAGCAAGGATATAGAAAAACCCAATCGAGCGAGCGTAGCGAGCGAGCACAATTATTAGGTAGTCAAGCAAAATTTTACAAAAAGTAATGAAATCAACCCCAAAAAGCACCTCTGGTGCAAAAACCTTTCGCCAAGTACATTAATGTGATATATATCCCACAAAAGGCACCTCCCACGTCAAAAAAAAAAAAAAAAAAAAAAAATCCAAAATTAGTTGCTACCGCCAAGTACCTACATCACATCACATCACCTTTTTCTCAAATTCATAATTCGGCCTACCAATACATGGTTTCCATAGCCAATCTTATCTTTCTACGCAGAACCATAGATATAGCAATAGGCAATTATTACTTCTATTGGTGTAAACAGAAAACATAGAGAAATGAAAATGAAGAGATAAAAAAAAAAAAATTTGGAGTACGTGGTACTTGGCGGGCCTTTTGTAGAAAAGTACGAGGTAACAGCATAAAATAGTGGCCCGCCAAGTACCACGTACTCCAAATTTTTTTTTTTTTATCTCTTCATTTTCATTTCTCTATGTTTTCTGTTTACACCAATAGAAGTAATAATTGCCTATTGCTATATCTATGGTTCTGCGTAGAAAGATAAGATTGGCTATGGAAACCATGTATTGGTAGGCCGAATTATGAATTTGAGAAAAAGGTGATGTGATGTGATGTAGGTACTTGGCGGTAGCAACTAATTTTGGATTTTTTTTTTTTTTTTTTTTTTTTTGACGTGGGAGGTGCCTTTTGTGGGATATATATCACATTAATGTACTTGGCGAAAGGTTTTTGCACCAGAGGTGCTTTTTGGGGTTGTATTTATTTCACTGAACTGACCTATTCCAGATTGGTCCATGGATCCTCTTTTTTTTAATGTATAATGTACTATGACTTTATTTCTATCAGCCATCCTACTATAATGCCGGATTTATTTGTATGATTAACTATCTCCTCGTAACAATATTCGTTATTCGCATTCATCTTCACAATATAATACTTGAATAAGGATACTTTGGATATATTGATGATTCCTTGTAAGGGAAGTCAATATCATAGTATTATTAATCAAATATTTAAGCATTAAATATTATAATTCAAAATTTTTTGATAGTGGATCGATCTCTGAGGAATTCACTATTTCGTTATGGATAGAAAAAATGTATGAGAAACATTTCTTGTTTACAAAAATAGATTGAAGCTAAAATTGCCAAAAAATTGGTAAGAAAAAGATTTTTGGGACAAAACATTCTCGAATAGGGTGCTCACTCCGCCCCGTTCTCGATAAAAACTGATAGCGTCATCTGGCTCTTCGATTCTACAGTCGCAAATACGGATAGAAGCAGATAGAATTCACAGCTCATAGAACCTTGCATTAAGACGACCAGTACAGTTTGAACCAATGAATTCAACATACTCCAAAAATCATTTATAACTTAACCAAAGTTCATTACATATCAAAAAAATCATGTTGCCCAAATCAGTTGTCGTAAGGTTTCAGCCACACGGTTGGTCCAATTTCACATTTTGACGTCTCATTTTCTTCGGAGCGCAATCCTACATCGTATGAACGCGGGGATCTGTAAAAAAAAAATCATGTTAAAAGTTATAGCGAGTTATCAAAATTCACCCAAAATGTGGCCACTCTTTTGCAGATAACTTGGTCCAAAAATTTTATTTCCAAATTTCCCTCGTTCATACGATGAGGATTGGTTTTCTGAAAAAAATAGGCCCTAGCCGAGCCAAATCGGTCCAACGGTACTCCTAAAACCTTACGACACAGCTCCAAAAACATAGTTTTGAGATAAACGCGTTTTAAGTTTTCACTAAAAAATCGGAAATAACTACTAGAAAAGTTCAAGATATCAAAAATTGTTACAAACAAAAGTTGTTTGGAAAAAAATTTTGACTCAAGTGACCATTTTTTATTTCGACGAAAAAAATTGTTCTTTTCCTTTCCAACTTTCAAAGTAATATTTCTAACGAACCATCTTCAAAAAGCTCCGGCAGCGTATGACGGTCCTTCACTAGATTCTGCAGCCTCATTTTGACCTAGCCGCAGTCTTCTGACAGCGATTCGGGCTTCTCGAGTACTATCAGCTGCCTGTCGTCGAGCCTATTCCAAGCGTATTTGGTTAGTCTGAATCATTTGAGCTCTTACGTGAGATCCTGGGGTCACTCCAAGTGCAGTCATGACCTTCAGAATCCCAGTGGCTCCTTCGGAGAAAGTTATTGCTGTGAGATTTGCTGCTATAGACACTATTTTCCGTCCTGTGTACACTCTCTTGGGGCAGAATTTCCAAATCACGTTGTTCAGAGACTCATTAGCGTTCTGAGTCTTACCACCAACGCAGCGGGTGAGTAGTTCTGGAGCTGTGAGATTTTCGAAGACAGGCTTGATCGCGTCCATCACGACTTGGGGGAGAGAATTATTATTATTATTATTATTAATAATAATAATAAAAATAATAATAATAATAATAAATAATAATAATAATATCATTATTATTAATATTATTATTATTATTATTATTATTATTATTATTATTATTATTATTATTATTATTATTATTATTATTATTATTATTATTATTATTATTATTATTATTATTATTATTATTATTATTATTATTATTATTATTATTATTATTATTATTATTATTATTATTATTATTATTATTATTATTATTATTATTATTATTATTATTATTATTATTATTATTATTATTATTATTATTATTATTATTATTATTATTATTATTATTATTATTATTATTATTATTATTATTATTATTATTATTATTATTATTATTATTATTATTATTATTATTATTATTATTATTATTATTATTATTATTATTATTATTATTATTATTATTATTATTATTATTATTATTATTATTATTATTATTATTATTATTATTATTATTATTATTATTATTATTATTATTATTATTATTATTATTATTATTATTATTATTATTATTATTATTATTATTATTATTATTATTATTATTATTATTATTATTATTATTATTATTATTATTATTATTATTATTATTATTATTATTATTATTATTATTATTATTATTATTATTATTATTATTATTATTATTATTATTATTATTATTATTATTATTATTATTATTATTATTATTATTATTATTATTATTATTATTATTATTATTATTATTATTATTATTATTATTATTATTATTATTATTATTATTATTATTATTATTATTATTATTATTATTATTATTATTATTATTATTATTATTATTATTATTATTATTATTATTATTATTATTATTATTATTATTATTATTATTATTATTATTATTATTATTATTATTATTATTATTATTATTATTATTATTATTATTATTATTATTATTATTATTATTATTATTATTATTATTATTATTATTATTATTATTATTATTATTATTATTATTATTATTATTATTATTATTATTATTATTATTATTATTATTATTATTATTATTATTATTATTATTATTATTATTATTATTATTATTATTATTATTATTATTATTATTATTATTATTATTATTATTATTATTATTATTATTATTATTATTATTATTATTATTATTATTATTATTATTATTATTATTATTATTATTATTATTATTATTATTATTATTATTATTATTATTATTATTATTATTATTATTATTATTATTATTATTATTATTATTATTATTATTATTATTATTATTATTATTATTATTATTATTATTATTATTATTATTATTATTATTATTATTATTATTATTATTATTATTATTATTATTATTATTATTATTATTATTATTATTATTATTATTATTATTATTATTATTATTATTATTATTATTATTATTATTATTATTATTATTATTATTATTATTATTATTATTATTATTATTATTATTATTATTATTATTATTATTATTATTATTATTATTATTATTATTATTATTATTATTATTATTATTATTATTATTATTATTATTATTATTATTATTATTATTATTATTATTATTATTATTATTATTATTATTATTATTATTATTATTATTATTATTATTATTATTATTATTATTATTATTATTATTATTATTATTATTATTATTATTATTATTATTATTATTATTATTATTATTATTATTATTATTATTATTATTATTATTATTATTATTATTATTATTATTATTATTATTATTATTATTATTATTATTATTATTATTATTATTATTATTATTATTATTATTATTATTATTATTATTATTATTATTATTATTATTATTATTATTATTATTATTATTATTATTATTATTATTATTATTATTATTATTATTATTATTATTATTATTATTATTATTATTATTATTATTATTATTATTATTATTATTATTATTATTATTATTATTATTATTATTATTATTATTATTATTATTATTATTATTATTATTATTATTATTATTATTATTATTATTATTATTATTATTATTATTATTATTATTATTATTATTATTATTATTATTATTATTATTATTATTATTATTATTATTATTATTATTATTATTATTATTATTATTATTATTATTATTATTATTATTATTATTATTATTATTATTATTATTATTATTATTATTATTATTATTATTATTATTATTATTATTATTATTATTATTATTATTATTATTATTATTATTATTATTATTATTATTATTATTATTATTATTATTATTATTATTATTATTATTATTATTATTATTATTATTATTATTATTATTATTATTATTATTATTATTATTATTATTATTATTATTATTATTATTATTATTATTATTATTATTATTATTATTATTATTATTATTATTATTATTATTATTATTATTATTATTATTATTATTATTATTATTATTATTATTATTATTATTATTATTATTATTATTATTATTATTATTATTATTATTATTATTATTATTATTATTATTATTATTATTATTATTATTATTATTATTATTATTATTATTATTATTATTATTATT
Source organism: Tenthredo mesomela (assembly GCA_943736025.1). Taxonomy (NCBI): domain Eukaryota; kingdom Metazoa; phylum Arthropoda; class Insecta; order Hymenoptera; family Tenthredinidae; genus Tenthredo; species Tenthredo mesomela. Next base: position 34,191,148 of record OX031013.1, read on the forward strand.
ATTATTATTATTATTATTATTATTATTATTATTATTATTATTATTATTATTATTATTATTATTATTATTATTATTATTATTATTATTATTATTATTATTATTATTATTATTATTATTATTATTATTATTATTATTATTATTATTATTATTATTATTATTATTATTATTATTATTATTATTATTATTATTATTATTATTATTATTATTATTATTATTATTATTATTATTATTATTATTATTATTATTATTATTATTATTATTATTATTATTATTATTATTATTATTATTATTATTATTATTATTATTATTATTATTATACGATACTTACTTTGAGGTTAGTCGGTGGTTTCCCACAAATAAACCTCACACACACTGTAACTTGATGTCACACACACAAGTAGCAGAAGTAGATTTTAGCACGATTGAATCGCGGATTTTTTAGTACTGAAAAGTACTGTTTTTTTATTTATTGTAATCGGAACAGATTTAAAAAGCGGGAACGTTGACACGATTTCAGAAAGCGTTCAGAAAACAATGGCCGGTCACAAAACATGTGAGCGACATGTAAATAAGGCGACAGCGCCAATTGCGCCAGTTCGCCAAAGCTCAATTATGAATCTCGGTCGATAACTCTGTCACTTTTACGAATTCGTCGACGCCAATTTTTTTAGAGAGAGATATGACCCTGAGATAGCATATACCGCAAAAAACGAAAAAACGATTTTTGCAAAATTTCAAACTTTACGGGTCCCCTTAACAAATAGAATCATATTGTAAATACGGATACAAACTGATAGCGTCATCTGGCTCTCCGATTCTACAGCCGCAAATACGGATAGAAGCGGATAGAATTCACAGCTCATAGACCCTTGCATTAACAAATAGAATCATCTTATTGTAAATACGGATAGAAGCGGATAGAATTCACAGCTCATAGAAACTTACATTAACAAATAGAATCAGCATACTGTAAATACGGATGAAAACTGATAGCGTCATCTGGCTCTTCGATTCTACAGTCGCAAATACGGATAGAAGCGGATAGAATTCACAGCTCATAGAATCTTGCATTAACAAATAGAATCATCTTATTGTAAATACGGATACAAACTGATAGCGTCATCTGGCTCTCCGATTCTACAGTCGCAAATACGGATAGAAGCGGACAGAATTCACAGCTCATAGAAACTTGCATTAACAAATAGAATCATCATATTGTAAATACGGATAGAAGCGGATAGAATTCACAGCTCATAGAAACTTACCTTAACAAATAGAATCAGCATACTGTAAATACGGATGAAAACTGATAGCGTCATCTGGCTCTTCGATTCTACTGTCGCAAATACGGATAGAAGCGGATAGAATTCACAGCTCATAGAATCTTGCATTAACAAATAGAATCTTATTGTAAATACGGATACAAACTGATAGCGTCATCTGGCTCTTCGATTCTACAGTCGCAAATACGGATAGAAGCGGACAGAATTCACAGCTCATAGAAACTTGCATTAACAAATAGAATCATCATATTGTAAATACGGATAGAAGCGGATAGAATTCACAGCTCATAGAAACTTACCTTAACAAATAGAATCAGCATACTGTAAATACGGATGAAAACTGATAGCGTCATCTGGCTCTTCGATTCTACTGTCGCAAATACGGATAGAAGCGGATAGAATTCACAGCTCATAGAATCTTGCATTAACAAATAGAATCTTATTGTAAATACGGATACAAACTGATAGCGTCATCTGGCTCTTCGATTCTACAGTCGCAAATACGGATAGAAGCGGATAGAATTCACAGCTCATAGAATCTTGCATTAACAAATAGAATCTTATTGTAAATACGGATACAAACTGATAGCGTCATCTGGCTCTTCGATTCTACAGTCGCAAATACGGATAGAAGCGGATAGAATTCATAGCTCATAGAATTTGGATTAACGAATAGAATCATTAGCGTGTAAATACGGATAAAAACTGATAGCGTCGTCTAGCTCTACGATTTTATAGTCGCAAATGCGGATAGAAGCGGATAAAATTCACAGCTCATAGAAACTTAAACAAACAAATAGAGTCAAGATAGTTTGAATACGGATAAAAACTGATAGCGTCATCTGGCTCTTCGATTCTACAGTCGCAAATACGGATAGAAGCGGATAGAATTCACAGCTCATAGAATCTTCCATTAACAAATAGAATCATCTTATTGTAAATACGGGTGGAAACTGATAGCGTCATCTGGCTCTCCGATTCTACAGTCGCAAATACGGATAGAAGCGGATAGAATTCACAGCTCATAGAATCTTGCATTAACAAATAGAATCATCTTATTGTAAATACGGATGGAAACTGATAGCGTCATCTGGCTCTCCGATTCTACAGTCGCAAATACGGATAGAAGCGGATAGAATTCACAGCTCATAGAAACTTGCATTAACAAATAGAATCATCATATTGTTAATACGGATAGAAGCGGATAGAATTCACAGCTCATAGAAACTTACCTTAACAAATAGAATCAGCATACTGTAAATACGGATGAAAACTGATAGCGTCATCTGGCTCTTCGATTCTACTGTCGCAAATACGGATAGAAGCGGATAGAATTCACAGCTCATAGAATCTTGCATTAACAAATAGAATCTTATTGTAAATACGGATACAAACTGATAGCGTGATCTGGCTCTTCGATTCTACAGTCGCAAATACGGATAGAAGCGGATAGAATTCACAGCTCATAGAATCTTCCATTAACAAATAGAATCATCTTATTGTAAATACGGATGGAAACTGATAGCGTCATCTGGCTCTCCGATTCTACAGTCGCAAATACGGATAGAAGCGGATAGAATTCACAGCTCATAGACCCTTGCATTAACAAATAGAATCATCTTATTGTAAATACGGATGGAAACTGATAGCGTCATCTGGCTCTCCGATTCTACAGTCGCAAATACGGATAGAAGCGGATAGAATTCACAGCTCATAGAAACTTGCATTAACAAATAGAATCATCTTATTGTAAATACGGATAGAAGCGGATAGAATTCACAGCTCATAGAAACTTACATTAACAAATAGAATCAGCATACTGTAAATACGGATGAAAACTGATAGCGTCATCTGGCTCTTCGATTCTACTGTCGCAAATACGGATAGAAGCGGATAGAATTCACAGCTCATAGAATCTTGCATTAACAAATAGAATCTTATTGTAAATACGGATACAAACTGATAGCGTCATCTGGCTCTTCGATTCTACTGTCGCAAATACGGATAGAAGCGGATAGAATTCACAGCTCATAGAATCTTCCATTAACAAATAGAATCATCTTATCGTAAATACGGGTGGAAACTGATAGCGTCATCTGGCTCTCCGATTCTACAGTCGCAAATACGGATAGAAGCGGATAGAATTCACAGCTCATAGAATCTTGCATTAACAAATAGAATCATCATATTGTAAATACGGATAGAAGCGGATAGAATTCACAGCTCATAGAAACTTACATTAACAAATAGAATCAGCATACTGTAAATACGGATGAAAACTGATAGCGTCATCTGGCTCTTCGATTTTACTGTCGCAAATACGGATAGAAGCGGATAGAATTCACAGCTCATAGAATCTTGCATTAACAAATAGAATCTTATTGTAAATACGGATACAAACTGATAGCGTCATCTGGCTCTTCGATTCTACAGTCGCAAATACGGATAGAAGCGGACAGAATTCACAGCTCATAGAAACTTGCATTAACAAATAGAATCATCATATTGTAAATACGGATAGAAGCGGATAGAATTCACAGCTCATAGAAACTTACCTTAACAAATAGAATCAGCATACTGTAAATACGGATGAAAACTGATAGCGTCATCTGACTCTTCGATTCTACTGTCGCAAATACGGATAGAAGCGGATAGAATTCACAGCTCATAGAATCTTGCATTAACAAATAGAATCTTATTGTAAATACGGATACAAACTGATAGCGTCATCTGGCTCTTCGATTCTACAGTCGCAAATACGGATAGAAGCGGATAGAATTCACAGCTCATAGAATCTTCCATTAACAAATAGAATCATCTTATTGTAACTACGGATGGAAACTGATAGCGTCATCTGGCTCTCCGATTCTACAGTCGCAAATACGGATAGAAGCGGATAGAATTCACAGCCCATAGACCCTTGCATTAACAAATAGAATCATCCTATTGTAAATACGGATAGAAGCGGATAGAATTCACAGCTCATAGAATCTTCCAATAACAAATAGAATTATCTCATTTTAAATACGGATGGAAACTGATAGCGTCATCTGGCTCTCCGATTCTACAGTCGCAAATACGGATAGAAGCGGATAGAATTCACAGCTCATAGAAACTTGCATTAACAAATAGAATCATCTTATTGTAAATACGGATAGAAGCGGATAGAATTCACAGCTCATAGAAACTTACATTAACAAATAGAATCAGCATACTGTAAATACGGATGAAAACTGATAGCGTCATCTGGCTCTTCGATTCTACTGTCGCAAATACGGATAGAAGCGGATAGAATTCACAGCTCATAGAATCTTGCATTAACAAATAGAATCTTATTGTAAATACGGATACAAACTGATAGCGTCATCTGGCTCTTCGATTCTTCTGTCGCAAATACGGATAGAAGCGGATAGAATTCACAGCTCATAGAATCTTCCATTAACAAATAGAATCATCTTATTGTAAATACGGGTGGAAACTGATAGCGTCATCTGGCTCTCCGATTCTACAGTCGCAAATACGGATAGAAGCGGATAGAATTCACAGCTCATAGAATCTTGCATTAACAAATAGAATCATCTTATTGTAAATACGGATGGAAACTGATAGCGTCATCTGGCTCTCCGATTCTATAGTCGCAAATACGGATAGAAGCGGATAGAATTCACAGCTCATAGAAACTTGCATTAACAAATAGAATCATCATATTGTAAATACGGATAGAAGCGGATAGAATTCACAGCTCATAGAAACTTACATTAACAAATAGAATCAGCATACTGTAAATACGGATGAAAACTGATAGCGTCATCTGGCTCTTCGATTCTACTGTCGCAAATACGGATAGAAGCGGATAGAATTCACAGCTCATAGAATCTTGCATTAACAAATAGAATCATCTTATTGTAAATACGGATGGAAACTGATAGCGTCATCTGGCTCTCCGATTCTACAGTCGCAAATACGGATAGAAGCGGATAGAATTCACAGCTCATAGAATCTTCCATTAACAAATAGAATCATCTTATTGTAAATACGGGTGGAAACTGATAGCGTCATCTGGCTCTCCGATTCTACAGTCGCAAATACGGATAGAAGCGGATAGAATTCACAGATCATAGAATCTTGCATTAACAAATAGAATCATCATATTGTAAATACGGATAGAAGCGGATAGAATTCACAGCTCATAGAAACTTACATTAACAAATAGAATCAGCATACTGTAAATACGGATGAAAACTGATAGCGTCATCTGGCTCTTCGATTTTACTGTCGCAAATACGGATAGAAGCGGATAGAATTCACAGCTCATAGAATCTTGCATTAACAAATAGAATCTTATTGTAAATACGGATACAAACTGATAGCGTCATCTGGCTCTTCGATTCTACAGTCGCAAATACGGATAGAAGCGGACAGAATTCACAGCTCATAGAAACTTGCATTAACAAATAGAATCATCATATTGTAAATACGGATAGAAGCGGATAGAATTCACAGCTCATAGAAACTTACATTAACAAATAGAATCAGCATACTGTAAATACGGATGAAAACTGATAGCGTCATCTGGCTCTTCGATTCTACTGTCGCAAATACGGATAGAAGCGGATAGAATTCACAGCTCATAGAATCTTGCATTAACAAATAGAATCTTATTGTAAATACGGATACAAACTGATAGCGTCATCTGGCTCTTCGATTCTACTGTCGCAAATACGGATAGAAGCGGATAGAATTCACAGCTCATAGAATCTTGCATTAACAAATAGAATCATCTTATTGTAAATACGGATGGAAACTGATAGCGTCATCTGGCTCTCCGATTCTACAGTCGCAAATACGGATAGAAGCGGATAGAATTCACAGCTCATAGAATCTTGCATTAACAAATAGAATCATCTTATTGTAAATACGGATGGAAACTGATAGCGTCATCTGGCTCTCCGATTCTACAGTCGCAAATACGGATAGAAGCGGATAGAATTCACAGCTCATAGAAACTTGCATTAACAAATAGAATCATCATATTGTAAATACGGATAGAAGCGGATAGAATTCACAGCTCATAGAAACTTACATTAACAAATAGAATCAGCATACTGTAAATACGGATGAAAACTGATAGCGTCATCTGGCTCTTCGATTCTACTGTCGCAAATACGGATAGAAGCGGATAGAATTCACAGCTCATAGAATCTTGCATTAACAAATAGAATCTTATTGTAAATACGGATACAAACTGATAGCGTCATCTGGCTCTTCGATTCTACAGTCGCAAATACGGATAGAAGCGGATAGAATTCATAGCTCATAGAATTTGGATTAACGAATAGAATCATTAGCGTGTAAATACGGATAAAAACTGATAGCGTCGTCTAGCTCTACGATTTTATAGTCGCAAATGCGGATAGAAGCGGATAAAATTCACAGCTCATAGAAACTTAAACAAACAAATAGAGTCAAGATCGTTTGAATACGGATAAAAACTGATAGCGTCATCTGGCTCTTCGATTCTACAATCGCAAATACGGATAGAAGCGGATAGAATTCACAGCTCATAGAAATTGCATTAACAAATAGAATCATCTTATTGTAAATACGGATAGAAACTGATAGCGTCGTCTAGCTCTCCGATTCTACAGTTGCAAATGCGGATAGAAGCGGATAGAATTCATAGCTCATAGAATCTTACTTTGACGAATAGAATCATATTTGTTTAAATACGGATAAAAACTGATAGCGTCATCTAACTGTCCGATTCTACAGTCGCAAATGCGGGTGGAAGCGGACAGAATTCACAGCTCATAGAATCTTGCATTAACAAATAGAATCACGGGCGTTTAATATAGATAGAAACTGATAGCGTCATCTAGGTCTCCAATTCTACAGTCGCAAAGGCGGATGGAAGCGGATATAATTCACAGCTGATAGAATTTTACAGTAACAGATAGAATTGTTATAAGGAATAACGACTTGAAACTTATATCACTATCTCACGCATAGAGTCAGATACATATGCCTTCTGGCGATTCGGTAGGAAAACGATTCGTTGTGGAACAATAAGCACTTCACAAGAACGGATACATTTTGTGTATGCGAATGTGGAATAGAAGCTTGTATCGGATTCGCCGTATAGAATACAATAGTTGCAGAGAAGTTTAGTATGCGGATTCGCAATACAGACCGGATATCCATAGAATCGAATTTGGACATGTAAAAAACGAAGCATTTTCTATTGTAAATATCTTATAGGATAATATACTTGAGAAATTGCGTATAATACTTTATAAAAACCCATTGTTTCTTTATCACGAAAGTCGTATAGAAAAAACAAATAATAGAAACACATAAAATGTTATACATATTTTATGTGAGCGGTTGTCGGGTACAGATTGGACATATAGAATATTGTAGAAATTATTCACGTTCCTATAAATTCCTATGAGAGATTTTTAGCAGGGTAGTACTGGTTCGAGTACTGCAGTACTAGTTCGAGTACTGTAGTACTGGTTCGAGTACTGCAGTACTAGTTCGAGTATTGATTGATTTTTGATTTATTAATATATGCCCTAGGTTGCTTATGGGCAAGTGGGAACAACAGAAAGAGATAATACAATAGGTAGTAGTAGTAGTAGTATTACGAAACAAATAAAATAATATGCTAGTGCTAAAAATACAAGGTAATATAATAGTAGCGGTCTAGCCGCGAGGATTATACAAGCTGGGTGAACACTGACTAAGACTAAGACTAGACTAGACTAAACTAGAACACAGTGTATACATAGTAGGCTAATAGGTGAGGTGCAGCCTCGGTAATAGCTAATAGAAGAATAGTTAAAATAGCTTAGACAATTAAAATAGCTCGGCACATTGGGCCACATTCAGTAAAAACAGTATATAGCCCTATAGTATTGCAGTATTAGTTCGAGTACTGTGATATTAGTTCAAGTACTAGTACTGCAGTATTGGTTCGAGTACTTGTACTGCAGTATTGGTTCGAGTACTAGTACTGCAGTATTGGTCCGAGTACTAGTACTGCAGTATTAGTCCGAGTATTAGTACTGCAGTATTGGTCCGAGTACTAGTACTGCGGTATTGGTTCGAGAACTAGTACTGGAGTATTGATCACAGTGAGTACGTCTGTACCTATAGTACTGGTACTCTTGTCTTGTAAAATTTTCATGTTCATAGTCTAACATTGCTATAGACATTATAATAAATCTATCTATCTATCTATCTATCTATCTATCTATCTATCTATCTTGCACTGATAGGTTAAAGTGTCACAGTACTGAGTACTGTGATGCACTTGTACAGTTAGTAATAGTACTCTTCAACCTGGTACTGGTGTTCTTTGAATCAGTACTAGTACTCATGTACTAAGTACTACTAGTTCCCTGTACTAAGTACTAGTACTCTGTACTAAGTACTAGTAGTCCTGCACCAACTACTACTAGTTCCCTGTACTTAGTACTACAGTAAACTCTGTATAATTGCACCTTGTATACTTGCACGCTTCCCCTCACACCGACTGTCACTAGCACAGTGAGCGCTCTCCCACCACAGCGCCTACTGACACAATTCCCCCACTACAATACAGTTGAAGCCGTCGCGCGTGTACATACATGTCCGATCTAGTCGCACAGGCATTTAAACTATGTATGTATGCATGTATTTTTTTATATAAGTTGCATGAGACCCTGATAAAAGTCGGTGTAACGTGCCAAAGTTCTCACTCCCCGGGGTCGGGTGGTAAATCGTCAAAACACCCCCTGGAAATCGTTTTTCGCCGAAAGCTTGTAAACAAAGTGAGATTAAGAAAATAGTTGCAAATAAATGTTGTAGGGCATAAAATTTTACATAAATAATGTTGAATATTTTTTGCCCTCAATTCTAATAGTTCAGGTTTTACAGCGATGCAAAGCTCGATATCTTAAAAAATTCATTCAAAATCGAAAACTTGTTATTTTTCAACTTTCTTCAATGTAAATCCGTCGGAAAAATCTCACCTTTTTTTGAAACAAGAAAAAAAAAAATACCATTTGTTGGTTTACAAATTATAACAATTTTGATCATTTACAACAGATGCGAGAATTTTTTTACGTAATTAACGATGGGAGAATGTTTAAAAAAAATGTCGGAATGAAATCTGAAATAGTACTTATAGATTCGGTTAACATTTTAACGATACACATACAAATACTTTTTTATCGTTAGTTTTCTCTCATATGGATCTCTGTATTTGTTTAATGTCTGAAATAAATCTTCCGTTAACTCCACCTTCGAATACATATACGTACAAACATTACCAAGTTCGAAAAGAAAGATATTCATTTCGTTCGCGCGAAAGTTACGTGTTTGAATGCTGGCGCGCCCGAGCAGCGTGCACGCGATTGCTCGGGAGGCGGGGCTGGGGAGACATGGGAAGGGGCGCTGTATAGTTGCGTTTTTCACTCTCCTACAGCCCCGAGGACGTGCAACTATACAGAGTTTACTGTAGTACTCCTGTACTAAGTAGTACTAGTTCCCTGTACTTAGTACTGTAGTGATAGTACTAAGTACTAAAAATTCGTGTACTAAGTACTGAGATTTGTGAACTAAGTACTAACGGGTTGTGTACTAAGTACTGAGCTCTCAGTACTTTTTTTCCGTAAGGGGTAGAATACTATACCATTCAGAAATATCACTCAGCGAAAGATCTGAAACCGAGGGGCTATTCACAGCTGTAGTCACGGTGTCACTTGCGACTGTAGTCAATCCGTAGTCGCAATGTAATCATTGAAACCATTGTAATCACATTGAAATCATTGTATTCATGTGACTACATCTTTTGTAGTCATAAGTTGTAATCAAAACGTAGTCATTCGAAGTCACCGTAATCACCCTGGTGGAGGTTTCGGATAGATTCGGATAGGGCAACTTTTCTATCCGTTTGAATCCATTTCATTCCGAAATCTGTCCACGAACGAATTGATTTTATTCCGAGTGAATCAGTTAAAAATCCGAATTGTATCCGCTTGAATCCGTTCGGATCCGACCGAATCCGAAATCGCGGAGATTCCAATCCGTTCGAATCTGACCGAATCCGAATCGATCTGAAATCGCGGACATTCGAATCCGTTCGAATCCGAGTCAATCTGAAATTGCGGAGATTCCAATCCGTTCGAATCCGAGTCAATCTGAAGGAGCAGAGATTCCAATCCATTTGCGTCCGACCGAATCCGAGTCAATTTGAAAAAGCGGAGATTCCAATCCGCTTGAATCCGACCGAATCCGAGTCAATCTGAAAAACCAGACGACCAGACTGATAAATTAAGAAAAATTTCTTTCAATAACTTTCGAATGCATATATGAAGGGTTCAGAGCCAGAGTAGCGTAGCCCACATTATCGATAAGGCCTATTCTAAATGGCAGATGACAGTTGAAATGAGCTTGATCAACAATGTGGGTTAGGCTACTCTGGCGCTAAACTCTTCATATAGGAACTGAACTAGAGATAACGTACCGGCGAAAGGAGATGATGAATGTTGTCCTTATCAGCAGACTCATTCCGAATGGACTTTTGAATTGATGAGAATGAAATAGTACATTATGTGTCATGCCCGTAGACCGAGTGTTTTTCGACGAGGATAATGATTTCAGGACGAGCTAAAGGCGAACCGTAAGCGAGTTCTGAAATTATTGTTCGAGTCAAAAACGGTATACGGGTGCGCCCCATACCATATTTTTTTCGGAATAGGGATGAAAAGTCACTTTGACGCCTGTTGAGATTCACACTTGATACGACGAAGAGTGAGGTGATGGCGCGATCTGTCGCGCACTTCGAACTGCGCATCAAAACTGTCGTATAAAGACTTTATACGGCAGCTTTGAAATGCGCACTTTGAACTGCACGTCCAGACTGCGGTATAAGACTTTATAGGGCAGTTCTGAAATTAGTCGTATAAAGTGCTACTTTACGGATCGAAAGAGGCGTCAAAAAGTTTTCAATGCCTATGCCGAAAAAAGATTGTTTCAGAGTTATTTGTATTGCAGTTAACATTGCTTAAGAAACTGAGAGAGATTGAAATTTGGTAGATAGCTACAGATCCATTCGGATTGAAGGTACAGATTAAGGGGGGAAATCACATTAGGAGGCTGATTTTCGGGCGTTTTTTACGAATTTTTTTGAGTGTGAAGAATTAATTCGAATTTGATCTAACTTTGACATTATTTTATTGTTATTTTGAATTACATTCACAAATTTTTTCAAGTCATTATGACCGAAAATGTGGAAGTTATTGGCTGTTGTCCACTGAAGGTTGTCATCCGAGTTCTTTGTTTGCGGGAATTGTGGAGGTCGCAATTTTTATGCGAAAGCGGAACGGTTTTTTTATATACATTATCAACATGTTTCCTAAGAATATGAACCTCAATGCGGGTAAAAATTGTGAACATTGAAGTTTTTACAGGTGTTTGAAAAAAATTTCTCGATTTTCACCATTTTTTTCACTTATTTTGCAAAAAAAAATCCCCTCAGATTATGATATCATCCCAAATGTTGGTTCATATTCTTCGTAATTTTATAAAGAAACACACTTTCAATTTTCATAACGATCGGTCCATATCTTTTTGAGCTAGAATTCCCGCAAATCAAAAAAATGTAGTTTCGAGAAAAACGCGTTCGAAAAAAATTATTATCAAATTGACGCCAAGTGAGGTAAAGCAACGCTTCACCGGGATATAATCAAAATGATGCCGATGCTTCTAGTACCGTCTATACAATCGCCCTATAACAAGCATTTGAAAAAAAAAAGAAACAAAAAATAAGTGACTATCTGAGCGAGCGGAGCACCCAACCTGCGGTGCGCCCGTGCGCTGACCCGATGGGCGATCGGTTTTAGGCTCATAGAATCGGAACGAATTCGAATTTCGCTTTGAAATTTTGGCAACGTATTCTTGAATAGTTATACTAACAATTTATATAATAAAAAAAAATCCAATTTTTTGAAAATCCTAATGTGATTTCCCCCCTTAAGTAGGATTGGAAGTGGTTTCCGGATTAGTGTCGGATTCGCTCGGATTGGATGTACGGATTGAACAGAATTGAAGTGAGTTCTGGATTGATGTCGGATTCGCTCGGATTGGTTGTACGGATTGAATAGGATTGAAAGTGAGTGCCGGATTGGTGTCGGATTCGCTCGGATTAGTTGTACGGATTGAATAGGATTGAAAGTGAGTTCCGGATTGGTATCGGATTCGCTCGGATTAGTTATGCGGATTGAATAGGATTGACAGTGAGTTTCGGATTGGTGTCAGATTCGCTTGGATTGAACGGACGAATTAGAAAGGACTCGACGTACGGATTGAATAGGACTGAACGTGAATTACGGATTGGTGTCGGATTCATTTGGATTGAACTCGAAGTCGATGCACGGATTGGGATGGATTAAAAACCTGCTTCGGTAAGACTCGGATGATTCCGTATTATTAAGGTGACAGATTTCGCAATGGATCGGAATAGTTCGGATGAGACCGGATTGAAGTCCTATCCGAAACCTCCACCAGGGCACGTCATTATTTGAAATCGACAGAATTTCACGCGTGAAATTCCAGTCCTATATTTTACATTTCTACCAACTGCAGAGAATAAGCCACGAATGTTTTTTTACTGAAACCCCGCATTTGACTTTTATAACACGTGTATTTTATGATATGACAAAATGATAAAATTTTTCTTCCTAAAGCATGGGTAATTTTTTAATTAGTTAATGTTTGAAATAAATCTATGTGATTACAATGATTACAAATATATGAAGTCACTTGCTGTAGTCAATGAATTCATTTGTAATCATTTGTAATCATGTAGTCATCGTAGAAGGCAGTTGTAGTCACTGTAGTCGTAGTCACCGGAGTCAGTAGTGTAATCTCATGTAGTCGACTACATGAAAATTTAACAAGACAAGAGTACCAGTACTATAGGTACAGAAGTACTCACTGTGATCAATACTCCAGTACTAGTTCTCGAACCAATACCGCAGTACTAGTACTTGGACCAATTCGCTTAGTGCAAAACCTAGGGGGGCGCCACCAAGCGGCCAACTTCGGAACTTTTGGTTGGGCAAATATCTCAAGGCGTATAGGGCAAAACACTGTTAAAGTTGTTTTTCTGGCGTTTTGGTATTACTAATTGGTTGGTTTATTTGTGTGCAATATCGGAAAGAATATTGAAAACGTTGGAAACTGTGCAATTGCTTCTTCAACAGAGATTCGTTTTTATATCATTAATATAAATCTCGTTATAGTCACATATTGACGCGTGATATTGTTTTGACAATCCACAACACTGCCACTTACTTTAGTGTTTAGCTTTTGTTCGTTCATTGTGACATTACTTTCAGTCGTATTGCCATGTAGCACCATGTATAACTTCTATATTGCGTAAACCAAAAGTTCCCAAAATCGCCACCTCGCGCGCTGGCGTCGAAAAATCAAGTGTTGCACTAAGCGAATACTGCAGTACTAGTACTCGGACTAATACTGCAGTACTAGTACTCGGACTAATACTGCAGTACTAGTACTCGGACCAATACTGCAGTACAAGTACTCGAACCAATACTGCAGTACTAGTACTTGAACTAATATCACAGTACTCGAGCTAATACTGCGATACTCGAACTAGTACTGCAGTACTCGAACCAGTACTACAGTACTCGAACTAGTAATGCAGTACTCGAACTAGTACTGCAGTACGTGGACTTTATATACTGTACTGAACGGTTTTAGCTAGTACTTATTGGACTAATACCGAAGGGCTAGTACTCAAAGTAATACTTCAGTCATACTACACTAATACTTGGCACGTACTTATATGTCCCTTCGTAGTAATTTTTGTACTTAAAGTACTATGAGTACTGTGTGTACTCGCGAAATAAGTACAGCAGTACTTTGGCAGTACTTCAAGTACTGCTGTACTGGCAATACTTTCAGTATTTTTTTTCAGTAAGGGAAGGAGCAATCATATTGTAAAAAACCATGTTTACAAAGAAATTTATCAATAATCTTTACGTTTTAGATGATGGACTAATTTTATACAATTGAATCAATCAAACTTTTTTTACATCAATTCGAATTGAACTTCCGTTTGCATTAGCCTTTGAATGTTGAATCAATTTCAAAATGTGGTAATTTCATTTTGCGTGGATAATTCAAGGGTATATGATTAGTGAACTGATTTTGAAAAACATCAATATTCTTCTCATTTTTAATACATGATTGAGAAAAATATTCACTAACGGTGGATATACATCGCATGAAGCATAGAACAGGTGGCTGCCGATTCTGGTAATTTCCGACATATGAATGGATGTTCATACACTCAGTTGCAAATACTTTTACACCTTTTACATGCAAACATATTCAACTATTGTAATCAGCCCGCCTGGGTTGGCGTTGGATTTGAATTTCCATTTTTTTGCATCACTCCTACGTCGCAAGCAAGAGGATACGCACAAATTCCGATAAATATAAAACGAAAATGGAAAAAAGTAAGTAAAATTGATTTGATTGAAATTCCTTTGAGTGCCCATCGGTATTGATTTTAATTCAAAATATTTACAAGAAGTCGTACACTGAAATCGAATTGAAAAAAAAGGCATAATAGATTGAAGCCAATGACCAGATATTTACTAATTCAGATTTTAAAAAATCCGTTGAATGTAATTAGTGGACATTGTACAAAAATTTCGATCCTATGGTAACGTAATTATTTATGGAATTTTGAATTGCTTGGATGCAGACGGATTTCATTCAATACTATTTTTCAATGGCGCGCATGCAGAAACCCATTCGCAAAAATACCCGATATAGTTGCTATATAAACATTTAAGAAAAAGAAAATCATCATCATCGCGATCATCTGATAAAATCACGAATGCATGGCCTGTAGAACTATACTCCGTTCACCGAGAGAACGACACGCTTTCAACGAGTGCGATAGCGACAACGCCAACGCGATTGAGGCGGAGTGAGAGAGTGGACGGAGGTTGTTCTCTCCGTGAACGGAGTATAGAATCGATTGGCTATAAAAAATTGAAATTCTTGAAACCAAACAAAATTATGTGTTGGAAAAAAAAAAAACTTCGAGGCCGTCAACGCTGTCAATCCATTATACAACTATAATTTGATGATATATTTGGTAGTTGTTGATGAATTATGCGATGGCGAGGAGGAGGAAATTCCTTTCACATCGACTGCAGACTTGAGCGTAATTAAACCATACGATTCGACTGTGTGAGTATTCACCCAGCAAACACAGAGTGCAGGGCCATTGCTAGTTAGGTGGAGGAATGCCGATACTTGATTCGCCGAACCGCTGCCGGAATACTTGTGCTGGCCCTGTACCGTGGTGTCACAGTGGCCGACAGCTGGGCCAGTGCTGGCAGTGTTATACCGGCCTAACGGTTGGCCAGCACAGGGCCAGCAACGGCCCAAATTGGTTGTCGGGCAGTCGTCAATGGCCCAACAAGAGCTCAATATTGATCAGCCGATGACCCGATCATTCGATTTTTTTTATTTTCGATAGGGGAGAGGATAGGAGTACCGCTCACCTAAGAAAAAATGCTAATTTTTATGTGTTGAACGTCAACTTGAAGTGCAAAAGACTATTGTAATGGCTTCTGCAACTATTCAACTCTTCGTTTTGAAAATTCAGAGGCGTAATTTCCTTTAAGCCCGGCGCACACGGTGCATTTTTTCCTGCAGGATCGCTTGCTGGTTTTTCGTGCTCGTAGCTGTGCTGGATGGGCCGCATGGGACCGAGCCGGCTACCATGCAGGCTCGGCTTCAGACGAAGCACGCTGTTCTGCTGGGCAATAGGCTGGTTTTGATATTCAAACAAATATGGACGATGTTGCATTAGAGGTTATCCGTCGGAGACGGGTCGCTGTTCTCTTATGCATTATCGACGCATTATTGAGGAAAAAAACTAAAAAACGCAGAATATGGAGCCGTTCTTGGCTAAAGCGGAGAGACATGGGACGAGGTATTTTCACCATGTTCAATGAATTAAGGTAACCATAACCTGGCTTGGGTCTGGCTTTCTCTCAATTTCTTCCACTCGTATGTATTTTTTTCAGCTTTGAGGATCCAATATCATTTGCAAACTACACACGCATGTCGGAAGACGATTTTAACGAATTATTGCGTCTATTAACTCCATATATCCAGAAGCAGAACACAGTGATGAGAGAGGCTATTTCACCGAGAGATAGATTAATTGCAACTCTTCGATATATTGCATCTGGAAATACCTTTAAGGATCTAGCATATGCAACTCGAATTGCTCCAAATACGTTGTCCCTAATTGTGCATTCAACGTGTTTAGCAATTATTAAAGTTCTTGAGGATAAAGTCATCAAGTTTCCATCAGCGGCTGAGGATTGGAAACTCATAGCAGATCAGTTTCAAACGAACTGGCAGTTTCCACATTGTATAGGTTCCCTCGACGGAAAGCATATTACTTTCAGACCTCCACGGAAGGAGGGGTCAATTTATCGTAATTATAAGAGTACGGATAGCATCGTTCTACTTGCGCTTGTGGATGCGGAATACAGATTTATATTTGTTGACATTGGTCGGAATGGGCGAATGCATGATTCTGCAGTGTTTCGGGACAGTCCATTGGGAAACAATTTAAAGTCAAATTCTCTTAATTTACCCCAGCCCAACTACCTACCTGGTTTTCGTCATAAAATGCCTTATACTATTGTGGCAGACGATGCATTTTCTCTGCAACAAAATGTGATGAAACCCTATCCAGATCGCTGTTTGACTCCAGAAAAAAGAATTTTCAACTACAAGTTGAGTAGAGCAAGGAGAACAGTCGAAAATGCATTCGGAATACTCGCAAACAAATTCCGTGTGCTATTAAATCCTATTGCCTTGTCCGTTGAGAAAGTTGAGGTCATAACGTACACTTGTGTTCTTCTCCACAATTTTCTTCTATCGAGAAAATCTCACCGGTATATTCCGTCCCAATATAGAGCGGAAAATCCTGACATTACAGGATCAGGGCTTGCAAGTGTATCGAATCAAGAAGGAAATCGCTGCACTAGCACAGCGAGTGCAGTACGTGATCATTTTAAAGATTATTTTAACACTGTTGGTGTTGTGACCTGGCAGTACGATGCAATTGCTAGAGGGAACTGTTAATATTTACACGATATTAATATTGTTGTTAATTAATTGGGAAGATTGAACTGTGTCAAATCATTGAGAAATAAAGAGGCAAGCTCTCAATATGGATTGTTTTTATTATTTATGAACTGATGATTCATAAATTTTATTATTATTATTCCTAGGATAAGTAGTTAGAAAACGATGAAATAGGAAAACAAGAAAACTGGTTGATTATCTACCACTGATTAAGGCTTATCACGAGACCTGTCTAAATCTAGAGTGCGCGCATTAATCGTAGTTTGGATCAGGGTGCTGCTCATCAGGTCAAATCGCAGCTCCTCACTTCGAATGCTCCGAATCACTGAGCCTAGAAAGGTTAAATACCCAGCGATCCCATCTTCAACAGGCAGAAGTACAGGTGTACTATCGCTTTGCTTGTTTGATATGACTATGGGCTCCCGTAAGGACTGAGCCAAGGATGCTATAGCGCCAACATAACTGTCCTCACTCGGTGCCTTGCGCTTTGCAGCACGAGGCTGATAACTTGTAGGTACACTGGATGAGGCGGAAGTTGCAGGGCTGACTGATTCAGATGGACGAAGAACCCTTGGGGATGGCGAAGAACTTGGCGAAGGAAGCACTCTCACTGGTGCAGATGCTGCAGATGAACACTGTGCAGATTGGGGTGGGGGCAGATGAACATCCCATGCAGTGTCTGCAGAATCTCCTTCTAAAAAAACGTTCAGCGAGCCATCCTCTGTGAAACCGTCGCTGATGATATGAATCGAACTCTGTGAGTCCTGTGTGAGGGCTTCTTCGGTATTAACTTCCACTGAGCTCCGACTTATTCGTGGGGTAAAATAGGCATCGAGAAATTTGAGACGTTGATAATACCATAGACTGGAAATGTATATCTGAAAATTGACATAAAACTGTCAATCGATATCGAATTCACCACGTGAGCAGATTGAGGTTATGCCCATATACTCACGTTATCAGTTCCCGTTCCGCTTTTCACTGATGCCCTAACTTTTGCGCTTTCAATGTTGTACTGGGTACGTAAAGTATGAAATTTTGTGGTACACTCCTTGTCAGTAGCATCTGGTCGAAAAGCTCGTACAACATCCCCTACTCTCTTGAGAGACTCACTGCGCAAATGTTTGTTGTGATAGTTTGCCGAGTTAACAGCGTACAAGCAGCTTTCCAACTTGTACGCATCGATGAGTGTAACAATTTGATCATTTGACCACTTATTCTTTGACTGGTCAATTGCCTTCGGTACCATTTTTACTCGTTGCCAACAAAATACCACCTTTTTCTTCTTCAACTCCTTCTTTCTGGTAGGTGCCAAAGTAACAAGACACCACCTCTAGATGCACTGCAATCGGCTGAGACTCGCGCTGTGCTTCAAAAAAAAAAAAAAAAAATAACAAGCAGAGCCTGTGTGCTCATTTGTTACCATGCCATCCCTTGCGACCTTAAGCTCACTCTGGAAACACTCTGGACTCAGAGTCAGAGCGAAAACATTCAGAGTCCAGCTTGATTCCAGACTGGTTTTGTGCCCTTTTTCCAGAATGAGACCAGAGTGAACCCAAAGTGTTTCCAGACTTGGTCCAGAGTGAATCCAGAGTGAACCCAAAGTAAACTTAGATTGAAATCAGAGTGTTTCCAGAATAGATCCAAAGTGAACTCAAAGTGAATCAAGAATAAAATCATATTGTTTCCATAGTAAGCGAAAAGAGTTTTCAGAGTGGGCCCAAAGTTTTTTCAGAGTGGATCCAAAATAGTTTCATACTTGATTTAAAGTAAAACCAAAGCGGACCCAACGTATTTTCAGAGTTGATCCAGAGTCTTTCCAGAGCAAAATTAGATAGTTTTCAGAGTGAACTCAGAGTGTTTTAAAAGTGAACGCAAAATCTATTCACGTTAATTTTGGAATGTATCCAGTGTTGATGCATCTCGAGCTCTCAGTGGTTACATAGCTTATCCAGAATTAATACTGATCAAAACTTTGGTTTTTTGATATTTAAAAATACTTATGAGCCGTGCGATGAGCCGTGTTTGTTTCAAACTTTTTTTTTTTAAACAAAAGTCACTGCTACAAACAGCATGTCGTAAAATATTTGTTATTTCTTAAGGTAGTTATGCCGCGAGGTGCATTTCTATAGAATCATCTGAAAATTTGACTATAGTTTTAATAACGTGGTATCTACCCAAACGATTTTTTCTAGAATTTTCGACCGTCTGAAACGCGGGATAATATTGCACTCAAAGTTGATACTTTTTATACATGTTGCCTGTGTAAAGTACATGAAAATCGCACATTCTCAATTTTAATATTTAAACGGTTCTATAGATCGTTACGGAAAACGAGCATATGGTCAAACAATATTTCATGATTATTCATGAGAAAAATCAGATTGATCTACCGCATAGTTTTGCTGATATATCAATCAAAATCAATCAAAGTAATTCAATTTCAACTAAAATTTCGCGTGGACGGACCGAGTGGTGGAAGAATACGGTGAAAAAAACAATAAGAAACAATACACGAAACAATCAGTCATAGTGTGCGTGTATCAGCATAGGGATCTATTCTCTCTGTGATAGTGTTTTGACGACACTCCCAGACGAAAATTTTTGGCATATTCGGTGATTCGATTGTCAAACTGCGCGCAGGAATTTTGGGACAGACTGTCGCGGCATAACTACCTTAAATATCATGCGTACGAACATAATTATTATTATAACTATTTGTTGGCTTCTTACTTTCAAAATTGGTAAACAGAAAGATGATTAAATAATTGCTGAATCTTTGTTAGAATAGTAGGTTGGTTAAATCCTGCTAGCCAAGCCAAGGATTTTGGCTTGTAATTGAAAAATATCATTAACCTGTTGTTGAAAAATTCAAAATTTTCAAAAACGTGAGAAGTTACTTATTGTTTTTTCTATTTTTCGAAATCAAGTGTTCAAATCAGATGTTGTCATTTTGAGTGCCCATAGGAAATTGTGACTATTTTCAAAAGGATGCCTGTGTATGCGTGTAAGTGGTTATGTGTGTAAGTGTGTTTTAAATTTTGAATGAATTGAGATTTGAACAGTCTTTGCGGCATTTGAAATAGTTTTACGGAATTTTGATGAATAGTAGGTGGATTTTAACTGAATTGGTCAGGTAAATCCTTGAGAATTTAGAAAATGATAATTTTAGGAAAAAATATTTTATTGTAATAACTTTCTAGGCACTTGACTGATTTATTTCAAAATTTGACCAGCTTTATTTCCCAAAGAACATCTAAATTGAATTATTTATTTGAGGAGGTTCATCTGGTCAACGAATTAACGAACAGATATCGTTAAAAAAAAATTGTATACAGTTATCAGTATCTACAAAGGCAACTCTTAAAATGTCAAGCCCTCAGGATACGTTGTTCGTAAGATACACGGGGAAACATTTGGCACAGCAGCAGTTCTCCACAGAACGTCAGCAGCGCAAAATGACGAGCTCTGTCGATTCCACGTTGTGGAGCGCCAGGCGCTCGACGCTGAGTCGCTGCAGTTCTACTGAGGTAGAGCTGCGCGCTAAAATGAGACTGTAGCAGTGCCACCTCATGACGAATGTCTGTTATACCATAGTTTTTACATTGTTGTTAGAGAGGAGCGCCTGCCGCTCCACTCAAATTGGGCAGCTGTGATTCAAAACTCGTAGCAGCATGTGGAAGCGCTGCCGTCGCCTTACGTGACGGCTGCCGTGCCAAACGTTTTCCCGTGTATAAATAAAAACAGATTTTCTAAATCAACATGGTTTGTGGAAGTTTCAAAAGAAACTTCCACAATTGATGAAGAAATATCTAAGGAACGTGATAAAAAAGTAATAAAAATGGAAAAAAATAAATAAATAAATTTAAAAAAAAAGGTATTCTGAGGGCTTGAAATTTTAAGAGGTGCCTTTGTAGATACTGATAACTGTATACAATTTTTTTTAACGATATCTGTTTGTTAAATCGTTGACGAGACGAATCTCCTTAATTGTTTTTACATTTTTCGCATATTATTATTATTGCATAGATAGTTGCATTGGAAGATATTGTTGTCGAAATATTGTAAACAAAGTACTTTTTTGAAATAATTTTTCGACGTGCTGGTTTCCAATTCTTTTGACTTTTTGCATTGAAAAAATGCGTTCAACAGGTTCAAAGATAGCGAGGAGTTTCAAGGATTATGTAAATGAAAGAAAACAGACTTCTCATAGTTTATATTATAATTCAAGTTCAATGTGTTAATTGAGAAAACATTTAGTGACATTTGTACGAAATTATCGATTTTACTTGAGCCCATGAAAGCTTCAACTTTTAAATCATGAAACTAAAAAATTGATTATGCAATTGATATACTTGAAGATAAGTTATACAGGATGTATCACCTGAAGTATCGAGAATGGGAAGGACTTACTAGGAGAGTATGGCACCTCCGGGTCATCGATCTTGACCAAACTTATAGGGGTGATTTCTTGAGCCAAAATATTAACTACCCGCTGAATAACTCTCCGGAATGGGCCTTTACTCTGTCAATTTACCTAAATGTACAACAGAAATCAGCGTAACCTGAATTTTGCAAATCTCCATGAAATAACCAGTTTTGGTGCTGCGTTATGAGATTCTACGTTGCGCTGAATATTTATACACTGAATACAGTCATTATTGTACATCAGATTGTTGAAATTTAACATCGCAGCTATAGAAAATCACATTATTCTGCGCCTATCAACACATTGGTTCTCATCATTTGTCGCTCGTACAGATTCATTGGGTGAATTTGAAGACTTCCTCCCGCTTAAAAAATGTTGAAAATATGGTCAGTTTCAATACTGACACTAGCAGCCTAGAAATCCTATAAATAACCACATAATGTTAGTTTGACCACAATACTATAGTACCTCCGTATAGTCAACCCCCCCCCCCCCCCCCCCCACCGCGGAAAAGAATAAATTACTACAATAAACATTAAAAACTATTTACGAACTGTTCAAAACCGGGTTAAAATATTTTTGAACCCGTGCCAACTAGTAGGAATTTCGAATTTTAGGTTGGGGGGCCAGCTTTCCCTCGTAGTCGCCCCCCCCCCCCTCCCCCCATCTCTAAAAGTTGATCAAATTGAAAAAAATCGGTATCGGAAATAACCAACTAATTACAAACCATCTAAAACTATTTTCGAAAAATTTATAACCGCTGCCGATCGCCCGCTATTTTCGATTTTAGGAGGGGAAGCTCGTCTCACCGCGAATTCAGCCGCCAAATCGCTCAGGGTTGATCGGATTGGAAAAATATGATGACAGGAATTACAAACCAATTAAGAACCATCCGAAACTATCTGCAAATAATTTTTAACTATCGCCGATTTTATTTTATTAAAAATAAAATAATAATAATAATAAATATAATGATAATATTTTATTTTTACGAAACCATTGATTTTTTCCTTCTCGGGAATTACAAACCAATTAAGAACCATTCGAAACTATCTGCAAATAATTTTTAACTATCGCCGATTTTATTTTATTAAAAATAAAATAATAATAATAATAAATATAATGATAATATTTTATTTTTACGAAACCATTGATTTTTTCCTTCTCGGGAATTACAAACCAATTAAGAACCATCCGAAACTATCTGCAAATAATTTCTAACTATCGCCGATCGCCCGCTAATTTTGAATTCAGGTGGGGGGGGGGGGGGGGGGGGGGGCCTCTCCTACCGCGAATTCAGCCGCCAAATCGCTCAGGGTTGATCGAATTGGAAAAATATGATGACAGGAATTACAAACCAATTAAGAACCATCCGAAACAATGTGCCCAGAATTTTCCAAACATGGCCGACTCAAGTATTCTCGATCTTACAGGGGCGCGTAGGGGGGTTCACTGCGGCTCGGTTTACTGTGGTAGTCAGCCCAGATTATCTCGAGAAATACTCGACCGAATTGCTTGAAACTTAATATGGTTATAGTAGTAGGTGACAGCCATGGCGAGTCATAACAAATGACGTCACCCGGCGGGAGTGGGGATTTGGCGCCAGTGAGAGAGACGACAGATAGTCTGATCCAAGATGGCGCCGCCCATACAAACCAAGATGGCTCCAAGATGGCGCCGCCCATACAAACCAATATGGCGACCGTTTTTCAAAATCCAAGATGGCGGTTGTTTTTTCAAAATCCAAGATGGTGGTCGCTTTTCCAAAATCCAATATGGCGACTGTTTCGACTTTTTTTTTTAAATCCAAGATGGCTACTATTTTGCAAAATCCAATATGGCTACTTTTTCAAAATCAAACATGGCTATTTTTTTTTTCAATCAGATATCAGACAAAGACGATGGTTCTGAAATAATAAATTCTTATCCTATATACTAGCTGAAATTAATAAAGCATGACAGGGTATATACAAGGATCGACACAAATTATTTTTCAAATATTCGTTTATTCGATATTACTCTTAAGATAGGTTTTACAATCATCTTTTTTTTCATTTGATCGATATTACTATTAAGACTAGTTTTACAGTAGGTACAACAGAGCGCGATCGTAAGACCTGATCAGATCCCAATTAGAGGTCATCCGAGACCTACAGAACCGATGAACGAAACCGCGGTCTTCCTCTTAATCCCGCTACAATCCTCCTGACGCTATCTTGACACATTCATGAATGATTGCCCCAGGATAGCGTCGGGAGAATCATACCGACATTCAGAGGAAAACCGCAGCCCAATTCATCGATTCTGTAGATCGTGATAACCTCTAATTGGGATCTAATTCGGTCTCATATTAAGACTAGTTTTCACATTCATCCCTTATATCGAACAGGCTAAACTACAGAACTCGCATCATCGTCCATTCGCAATCACATGACTAGAGCGAATCCTCACATCGGGTATACGAAACGTATCGAAACGATGAGCCAATCAGCCTTCCTCCGCGTCAACCCGGTACAAGTGTCCTGACGCTATCTTGACATATTCATGAATGAATACCCCAGGATGGTGTCAGGACACTTGTACCGGGTTGACGCGGAGGAGGAGAGCCGGAAGTTTCATCGTCTCGATACATTGCGAATGACTGATGTTTGGACTTGCTCAAGTCTCGTGATTCGAATCATGCGGAGATGAAACCCCTGCAGGGTCAAAGCGGTCTGACAGTTTCTCTCTCTCTCTCTCTCTCTCTCACATACCCACTTATCAATTAGACAGCGCCGACATTATGCCGGCAACGATACACTTCACTTATCAATTATAACGCTCTGACATATGTCGGCTATGATGTAATGTAGAAACAAACGGGTCAACTCGTGGAATACAACATTTAAATGGATACGGCAGAATTCCACATCCAGCAAGTCCCTGTGGAGTGTATCCTTCGCTGCATCGGCCTCCTCGCACACAATGACACCGATCTGCTGCAGAGTCGGGGTCTTCATCTTTCTGGATCGCACGATGGTGGCAAAGTGACGAACCAGCAACTCCTTGCACTTGTTGACATCGTCTACCAGCTGCTCCAGTTGAATGATATACTCGTCTATACAGCAGGCGATATGCCGCAGACCGTCAAACGTAACCTTCTGCATTACAATTACTGGCGAATAGGTCTTTCGTTTCTTCCATCCAGGTTCACCAGTGTTATCACCCTCCTCCTCCTCCTCCCCGTACCCCTGCTGACTTTCGGCACCGTCAGGATTGCTCGCATAGAATGCAACTACTTTCGAACCGTGAGCCGATGTTAAACGCAAGGCACACCCTCCGGCTAGCGAGATGGTATCGCTCAGCAACGAACTCAGACTACCGGCGGGACGCTCGCTTTTTTCGAAATACTTTTCGATATCCTCGAGCTTTCCGGCCAGATCTTCCCATGCTTCGGCGCTGAGGGATACCCCGCTCGAGTAGTTATTTACGAATTTCACCACAGGCTCGAAATCCCCATCCAAGCGGAGACGAAGACCAATGTTCACTTTTTTCGACCACGAACCGTTGAGTCCGTACGTCCTCGACAGTACCAGGTTACGCTCGGATTTCTTCAATGCTATGTCAAAAGTTTTAGACAATCGACTACACCCCTCTTTCAACGATCCTTTTTTCGGTGTGGCCATAGCTCTCGACTTCTCTGTTGCAACTGAACGCTCCGCATCTGCACCGAGACCGAGCTGTCTCACCGTTTTGCACACCTCAGCAAAAACTTGTAATAACGCACGATGGTGGGAGGCAGCTTCGCGAAAATTGAAATCCTATACCGGTCATCCGATGAGTACTGTGCGGGGTATGAGAGGTAGAGGGGGAGTCGTGATTTGCTCCATAAAACACGTACTCCGACTCGCAACAGACATCCTTGTCTTTTAGGTATCGGTAACTCGGACTTCCATAATTATGAAAATGATAATGTGCTCCGAGAGCGATCCGCATCGTTTTTCATAGCGGTCATCCGATGAGTACTGTGCGGGGTATGAGAGGTAGAGGGGCGAGTCGTGATTTCCTCCATAAAACACGTACTCCGACTCGCAACAGCCATCCCTGTCTTTTAGGTATCGGTAACTCGGACTTCCATAATTATGAAAATGATAATGTGGTCCGAGAGCGATCCGCATCGTTTTTCATAACGGTCATCCGATGAGTACTGTGCGGGGTATGAGAGGTAGAGGGGAGTCGTGACTTCCCCCGTAAAACACGTACTCCGACTCGCAACAGCCATCCTTATCTTTTAGGTATAGGTAACTCGGACTTCTATAATACAGAAACTGATAATGTACTCCGAGAGCGATCCGCGTCGCTTTCCGTAAGACGCTGATACAGCATCACGCGGTTCCAGGCGCCAACGATGGACGCTAGATATTCGCGACACACACACACACACACACACACACACATTTTTATAACTACCCCACCAAGTGAAATCTACAAATGAATAGAGACTTGCATAACAAAGAAGCAGACCAACCGGTACGGAGGTATAACACAGAAGATCAAGAAAGGTATGTCTGTACGATTCTCTCTCGTTTAACGCTCTAATTTGAAGGGGGTTCTAAGCAAAAGAATGTGTGCTTAACCATTTCAGATGGATGCCGGACGAATTGCGCGTCGCGCACATCGGTTGCGCCTCAGGGCGGAATTACGAGATCGCTTCCTCGCAAACGCGCGGTTTTTACTTCAATTTTTACGGACCCACCACGCGGAAGAGGGTGTCGTGACTCAAACATACAACGCGCACTATGAGATCGTCGAACAACTTAACAGGGAGTGGGAACTGAATGATCTGTTCGTTGCCAGGGTGAATGCATGCCTCGCCGAAAGAGGTGCGCTACGACAACAGCTACAACAACAACAACCACAACAACAACAACAACAACAACTGCAAAACGCAGAAATCTCCTCGACTCTTGAGGAATCAGCGGCGGCGGAGGAGGAGGAGGAGGAGGACGACAACGACGAAGAAACTATTAACAACGAGGAAGACGCCGAATCAATCCCAAACGAAACAGAGGAGGAAGACGACGACGACGAAGAAACCATTAACAACGACGAAGACGCAGAATCAATCCCCTCGCCACCCGCTTTACCTTACTCTCCAACCGCTTCACCTTACTCACCTTCGCCACCACCCTCACCTTCGCCACCAGCCTCACCTTCGCCACCAGCCTCACCCTCGCCACCTGCTTCACCATCACCACCCGCTTCACCCTCATCACCACCCCGACCGCCCTCCCCATTGTTCCGAATTCATCGTCGCTGAATCATATTATCATATTACATAAATATATCTTTTTAGAAAAAAAACAACACCGATTTGAGAAAAAATGTATTGAATAAATTGTTTTTGTGAACACCCATATACTCGAAACAGTTATTTGTTATCCCGAACCATCCTCGTATATATTCATATAAATATATATTTCACCACGTATGGCGGTAGGCAGGGGTGCTATGATATATATATATATATATATATATATACATATATATATATATATATATATATATACTAGTTATTTGTTATCTCGAATTAGCATATAATTTCATAACGTCTGTGTCTCACACACGGGAGGTAGGGGGATTAGGATCCGGTATAGGTGTGTCGTATCCTGAATGTAGGAAATCATAATAAAAATTATTACATATACCAATTTATCACCTAAATTTAAGAAAATAAATGTAGGAAATATATCGTTATTTGGAAAAACAATACCAATTTAACACTTAAATTTAAGAAAATAAATATATCGTTTTTACGCATATACTCGAAACAGTTATTTGCTAGCCCGAACTATCCTCGTATATATATATATATATATATATATATATATATATTCCCACACGTATGACTGTAGGGTGGAGGGGGTCTATGATTCGTTCACGAGACGTTAAGATGCGGTACATAGGTGTTATATCTTAAGCGTGGGGGGGAATATAAATACTAGTTATTTGTTATCTCGAACCAGCATATCGACGGCTGAGCGGAATAACATCCTATCTCAAATTGTGTTTGGAAACTAGCCTACGTCAAATGACGATTGGAAACTAGCCAATCTCAAATTTTGACTGAAAACTATCCTATCTCAAAATGCGTTGGGAAACTAGCCTATTTCAAATTGTGTTTGGAAACTAGCCTATCTCCAGAAGACATTCGGTTTCTCCGAAATTAAGTTGGTACCACTGTGGCGGTCTCTCTACAGGGCGATTCAGGTTGGACGCACCATATCAGGTGAGTTCTCCCGAAAATCTGAGACTCAAGTTCCTTTACCAAACCTTCCAGGGTCTAATAATTTAGGAGCTGCAGAAGATCTTAGTCGACTAATCAGAGGGCTTATGAGTGACCAGGACAGGGCCGGTTCAAGAGTGTAAGTCGAGCAGTGCCCGCGTCGGATAGATTCTTATCGCCCGACGTTTCAGTCCGACTTCTGGATGAGTATGATGGCGTCGTCTCCTGGAGATATCTTCGTACGGCATACGCATCCGTTCTCGTAGTCCAGGTCCTCGGCTTCGTGGTTCTCGTAGTCCAGGTCCTTCGCTTCGTATTTCTCATAGTCCAGGTCCTCCACTTCGTAGTTCTCGTAGTCCAGGTCCTTCGCTTCGTAGTTCTTGTAGTCCAGGTACTTCGCCTCGTATTTCTTGCAGTCTAGATCCATCGCTTCGTAGTTCTCGTAGTCCAGGTCCTTCGCTTCGTAGTTCTTGTAGTCCAGGTACTTCGCCAGTACCTGGTATTTCTCGTAGTCCAGGTATTTCTCGTAGTCTAGATCCATCGCTTCGTAGTTCGCGTAGTCCAGGTCCTTTGCTACGGAGCCCAGGACCTGGACTACTAGAACTACCACGGCGAGGACCTGGACTACGAGAAATACGAAGCGGAGGACCTAGACTACGAGAATTACGAAGCCGAGGACCTGGACTACGAGAAATACGAAGCAGAGGACCTGGACCACGAGAACTACGAAGCCAAGGACCTGGACTACGAAAAATATGAAGCAAAGAACCTGGAATACGAGAACTACGAAGCCGAGGACCTGGTTTACGAGAAATACAAAGCGGAGGATCTGGACCACGAGAACTACGAAGCTGAGGACCTGGACTACGAAAAATACGAAGCAAAGAACCTCGAATACGAGAACTACGAAGCCAAGGGCCTGGACTACGAGAACTACGAAGCCGAGGACCTGGACTACGAGAACGGATGCGTATGCCGTACGAAGATATCTCCAGGAGACGACGCCATCATACTCATCCAGAAGTCGGACTGAAACGTCGGGCGATAAGAATCTATCCGACGCGGGCACTGCTCGACTTACACTCTTGAACCGGCCCTGTCTCGTATTCGAGGTTCTTTGCTTCGTATTTTTCGTAGTCCAGGTCCTCAGCTTCGTAGTTCTCGTGGTCCAGATCCTCCGCTTTGTATTTCTCGTAAACCAGGTCCTCGGCTTCGTAGTTCTCGTATTCCAGGTTCTTTGCTTCGTATTTTTCGTAGTCCAGGTCCTTGGCTTCGTAGTTCTCGTGGTCCAGGTCCTCTGCTTCGTATTTCTCGTAGTCCAGGATAAAATAAATAATAAATAATAAATAATAAATAATAATAATAATAATAAATAAATAATAATAATAATAATAATAATAATAAATAATAATAATCATGATAAAATTTTATGAAAACCACACTACCCATCCCACCACAAATTTCCACAGTGTGTCACACACACACACACGTACGTCGGGAGGGGGGTATGATTCCCACACTAGACGGATCTGGTATGAGATCTATAAATTCTGTTGCATCCGTGCAGTTTGGTCAGTTTGATGACAAACAGCTTAAAAATGCAATCCAATAATTTTCAAGACGAGCTAACGGGTGTGAACAGGGTGATCTATCGTAACAGCGTGGTTCGAAATGTGGTACGCGACGTGTTGCGTTACGCCAGGAGTTCCACTCCCCAAACAGTGCGAGACTTCGACGAAAATTGGTGGCTCGAGCTGGTGGACCTACCGGCACCCGCGCTGCTCCACCGATTGAGGGGACTTTTATGGTGCTGCTGCATTCGCGATATCGGTCGCATGTACGAAATGAGGTTGTTTGAGGCTTCTTGGGAGTGTATGAAGACGGCTGTCGACGTGTTGTGGGAGCGCGGTAGTCAGTCAGCCCCTTGGGTCTCCAAGATGACACGAGCGTACATGACTCACGAGGGTAAGTAATAACTCTGTTCTACGGGTGTTTTACCAACGTATCGCTTCATAGTTTTTTCCGCAACAGCCAACTCGACCGACGAACCCGATACAGATTGGCTAAACGAAAAGGAGGAGAAGGTCGACGAGGAGGATAAACTCTTGTACGATGCTGCGGCTCGCTACGAGCTTATGGCGCGGGAGGAGGCGGATGAAGAGTGCGAGTTGATAAGGGCGGCCGAAGCTGTCGAAAATGCCGAACCAGATAACACGACCGCATCGCCACCGTCTCCCGATGACCAGGCCGAAAATGCACCTCCTGCCGAGGCCGAAAATACGGTTGCCGGCACACCACCACCGTCTCCTGAAAAATCGTCGACAGACGATGAGATGGAGGTGGAGATCTCTGAGGATTCCTCCGGTGAGTACGCGCTAGTCCGCATTCTCCTTTTTTTCTAATTTTCAAGACACCTCGTGTAACCGAGACTTTAACTCTTGGCTGTCAGAGCGGCGCCGCGCTGTCTACGCTGCGTTGGAACGAGCCGGAGGAGGAGTCAACGAAGGGGCCAGTATATCAGGCATACAGCGGGGCGGTGGAAAGAGAGAGAGACTCGCTAGTACAGCTGTAGAGGACCATATCGCACGTCCTCCGGGTGTCAGATTTGTGATTGTGGACGAGAGTCGTAAATATTATCGTAGATTTGCCATCACAGGGACCGTCTTGACGTTAAAAATTATCACACCGCCGGAAACCGTCGATCCTGTGACCTGGCTCGAAGAAGCCATCAGGGATATTCATAATTACGCCACGACCCCTGCCCCGGACTCTGTCGATGATCCCGCGAACGATTATATAGGGTTCGGGTTAGACACACCCTCGTTTGCTCTGGGAATGGCCGGTTTGTCGTTTAGGCCGGTCCGGGACTCTCGCTACGAGGATCTCTGGCGGCTCGTTTTCAGTCTCTCCCAAAGCGCATCCGAATTTTGTGTGGATGACGCGTTGAGAATCACGGTTAATCGGGTCAGCGTACCTGTGGGTCGCGGTCGAAAGAGTAAACCTCTCACGCACGAGGAGGTGAGCAAACGATCGCTTCTCGAGGTCGAACGCGACAATCTTTGTCTACCTCGCGCTATAATTTCTGCTCGTGCCTACCTGAGCAGGGAGGGTATCGGGGGCAACGACGCGGACCCCACACCTCGATGGTCCGACGTACGTCACGCGAAATCGAGACTTCAGAGGGAGGCTGCCGTGGTTTTGTGCAGAGAGGCGCGCGTAGAAGTCCCCCCAGAGGGGTGCGGTATGCGAGAGATCGTCAGATTTTAAGAATATCTGGCTCCTCTGGGGCTAAGCGTTGTAATATATGATTTTAACACCTTTGGACGCGGGGGTGAGACCATTTATAACGGGGCGCGCGTACTAGCTGAGCAGGGGGTATGCTCCAGAGGCACATTGAACATACTGTACTTTCCTCGGGGTGGTCACTACAAACCAATACTGAATCTAACTGCCGCAGCGGCCAACAGACGCTTCTGCGAGCCCTGCAACATCGCCTATCGAAACACGGGCGATCACAGGTGTTCGAATAGATGCCCCGGCTGCAACGCCGTACCACAGTGCGACAGAGCGGGAGTACGGGTGCGATGCGGTGCCTGCGGCCGGTGGTTTTTCGGGGAGGAGTGTCTGCGGAGACATCGGGTCGCGGGATCGTTCGATCCTCGCAGAAGCGTCTGTGACACCCTGCAGATATGCAGCGGGTGCGGTCTTTTCATCGATCGCGCTAAGGGGGGTCACTCATGCGGCAACCTGTACTGTCACACGTGCGGATCCGTACAGCCGCTCAACCACGAGTGCTACATGCAACCTCTCAAGCCACCAACCGGAAACTCGGAAAACATATTTATATTTTATGACTTTGAAACGCAACAGTGCGCCTCGGTGGCCGGCAGCCGGGATGTCAACCTGCACGTACCAAATCTGTGCGTGGTACAACAGACGTGCACTAGCTGTATACACGAGCCGGATATAAACACACCTTGTCCCGGCTGCGGTCTCGTGCGCGAATTCATATTCCGAGACGACCCGGTTAAACAGTTGGTGGAGTTTGCGACGCGGCCCGTTTGTCGATTCAAAAAGATCTTCTGCATAGCGCATAACGCTGGCGGATTCGATTCCCAATTCATACTGCGTTACCTGGTGGAGAACAACAGAGATCCGCCGCAGGTGATTCTAAACGGCACCAAGATAATACTGATGGAGACGGGTCACACGCGTTTTCTGGACTCTTTGGCCTACATGCCTATGGCTCTAGCGGCGTTGCCCAAGGCATTCGGACTCCCTGTGGAATCGCGCAAGGGTATCTTTCCGCATCTGTTCAACACACCGGAGAATCGGGGTTACATAGGGCCGTTACCAGCCACGGAATTTTACTCCCCCGACAGCATGAAAACCTCGGACAGACACGCTTTCTACAAATGGTACGAGGAAGCCACGACCGGGGGCTACGTGTTTGATTTCGATCGGGAGCTCGTGGAATATTGTCGCAGCGACGTAGACATCCTTCGCAGGGCGTGCGTCGCGTTTAGAGATATTTTTTTGAACTGTGGCGGTGTTTGCCCGTTCTCGCGAAGCACCACCATAGCATCGGCCTGTTCCGTCGTGTTTCGACAAAATTTCCTCCGACCCCGCAGCATAGGAATACTACCGGTCAGTGGGTACAGGTTGGCCGACAATCAATCGGTGAAAGCGGTGAAATGGCTCGTTTGGGTAGAGAGGTGCCTGGGGACAGAGGTGAGACACGCTGGTCGAGGTCGCGAGTACAGGATCCCCGAGACGAGACGGCTTGTCGACGGGTATTACACAGACGCTGAGGGTGAACGACACGTGCTGGAATTTCACGGTTGCTACTGGCACGGGTGTCGAAGATGCCACACGGTCAATCGCGACAAAGAGTTATCCGGCGGGAATACGATGGATAGACGGTGGGAAGAGACTAGGGCAAAAACGGAACGTATGACAGAGCTTCGTTACAGGGTCACTGAGATGTGGGAGTGCGCGTTCGACGAGATGGTGGAAAACGATCCGGAAATGCGCGACTACGTCGATCAGCATCCGTTGGTCGTATCGCGCGACTCGCTGAATCCTCGAGACGCGTTTTTCGGAGGACGTACGGGGAACACGAAGCGTTATCACGAGGTTGCCCCGGGGGAGGAAATCCGATACGTCGACGTATGCTCTCTGTACCCTTGGGTGTGCAAGACTGGTCGCTACCCTGTCGGTCATCCGCGAGTCTACGTCGGTAGGGAGTGCAGAGCGTTGACCGGGCCGTACAACACAGACATCTCCGGACTCGAGGGTCTCGTGAAATGCGTGATTCTGCCGCCTAGGAATCTTTATCACCCCGTGTTACCGGTCCGGATGCGAGGAAAACTCATGTTTCCCCTGTGTCGCTCCTGCTGCGAGGATTCTCTGCAGATCGATTGTCCGCACGAGTCGGAGGCCGATCGGTGGTTCACAGGTACTTGGGTATCGGCCGAGCTGCAGAAAGCCGTGGCTATGGGCTACAGCGTGATCGATGTATCGGAGATCTGGCAATACGAGAGCACGGTGTACGATCCGGCCAGCGGTCAGGGGGGACTCTTTGCTCCCTACATAGACACTTTCCTGAAAATAAAACAAGAAGCCAGCGGGTGGCCTAGCGAGTGCACCGACGAGGCTTCCCGCGACCGTTATCTCGCGGAGTACGAGCAGATTGAGGGTATCAGGTTGCAACGGGAGAAGATAACAAAGAACGCCGGGCTGCGTTCCGTATCCAAGCTCTGCCTGAATTCTTTCTGGGGTAAATTTGGCCAGCGCGAAAACCTCCCGCGTACCGAGGTGATCAAAGACCGCCAACGCCTGTTGGAGCTGTTGACCGATCCCGAGAACGAGGTGACGGATATTTTACCTGTGACGGAGCAAATACTTTACGCGCGCTGGATTAATACGGAGGAGGGCATCGCTCCGTCTCCCTTGGCTAACGTTGTGCTGGCCGCCTACACCACTGCTCAGGCTCGCCTCAAACTGTACAGCTATCTCGAGAGGCTCGAGCGCCGGGTGTTGTATTACGATACGGACTCTGTTATTTACGTGCGGAGAAGCGGGGAGTGGGAGCCGACTACGGGTAACTTTTTGGGTGATCTGACCGACGAGCTGACGGAATACGGGGAGGGTAGCTACATAAAAGCCTTCGTTTCCGGTGGTCCGAAATTTTACGCGTTCCTGGTACAAAAGGGGGATGGGGAGGTGGCCGAGGTTTGCAAAGTAAAGGGGGTCACTCTAAATTATCAGACTCGAATGAGGATAAATTTCAACTCGATCCGGGGCATGGTGGTCGAGGCTCGGGAACCTATTCGCGTTGAGCGACGGGCTATACAGCGTACAGCGTTGCACCGGGTGGTCACGCTGAGCGTAAACAAGATATGCCGTCCCGTTCAAACCAAAAGACGTCTCTGCGACACGGGGTACGACACTCTTCCTTTCGGCTACAAATCGCACAGCTGAGCGGAGTAAATTGTACATCTCTCTCTTTAGTCAAGAGCTTTGCAGCGAAACTCTCTCTCTCTCTCTCTCTCTCTCTCTCTCTCTCTCTCTCTCTCTCTCTCTCTCTCTCTCTCTCTCTCTCTATGGAATGTAAATAGCCGGATAGGCTAAATAAACTTGCATCAATCAATCTACCTACTTAGTGTTATACCCTGTTATCTGACACGTGTGTAGAGAGAGAGAAATAGATAAACCTCTGCTCGCCAAGCCGGCAGGAACAGATGTGTGCAGCGGTGGCTCGTCTAAGTAGGTCAGTATTAGTATAGTAGCCAGTAATTGTTTATCAACCTGAGCGTAAAACGGCTGGTGCGGGGTGTGTGCGGTGGGTCGAGAAGCTGAGAGCACCGCACGCCGCGAGGCAACCCCCAGTGTAAGCTGACACGGGTTGCCTTTGGCGCGTCACGAGCTGCTTCCCGGCCGGCGACCCGTATCTCAAGCTGTTAAGACGGGTCGTCGCGCGCGCGCGCGTTCCCAAAAGCTTGTACGTAACGCCCCCCCCCCCCCCCCCCCCCCCCCCCGCGGGCCCCCCACCGCGGTTATGCCATCACGACAGGGGGCATCGACTCACACACCGAATATCAACCTATAATAAATATATATATATATTCAATTGCAGATACGGCGGAGTGGTGAGTCGCGAGGATGGACACGCGCTGGAAACACCCGTTTTCGGCAATCGTAGCCGGTCCTTCCGGTTGCGGAAAATCCAACTTTGTGAAAAACTTTCTGCAACAGGCGAGCAAGATGTGCGACACAGAGTTCGCGATGGTAGTCTGGCACTATGCCGAGTGGCAACCGTTGTACGGGGATTCGAGCGCTATAGAGTATCGAGAGGGTTTGCCGCAGCCGGCCGACTACGACGCTGACACGCGGCCCAAATTACTCGTCATCGACGATCTGATGCGCGAGTCGTCCAACGGCGTGGTCATCGATCTCTTCACCAAGGGCTGCCACCACAAGAACATGAGCGTGTTCCTAATCACGCAGAATCTGTTTCACCAGGGACGCGGGCAGAGGGATATCTCGCTGAACGCCAACTATATAGTTTTCTTCAAGAATCCGCGCGCAGATACATCACCTGGCTCGTCAGGTACACCCCGAGGACCCTCGCTTCCTGCAGGAGGCTGTTGAGAATTGTTACTCAACATTCCATTACATTTCGTAATTAGGCTATCCTAAATAATTAAGCAAGGCATGACCTGGAATGCGACAAAGCGCATCGCATTGCAGGTTACGCCAATAATCGAGTAAGCATTATGTAAGTTATAAATTAGGCTAAAGACGGAGCCGCGCTTCAGTCTTGAGCAGATACCTTGAAGAAAGCGGAGGCTATCTCCGAATACTCATTGACTCGAACCGGAGCAAGTGCTCCAAGCGCAATTCTTTTGTACTTGTTTAAATATTAAATATTGAATAAAACTACTTTTGTCGCTATCAAGCACTTCGAGTGATTGTCACAGATCACCTCTGGGAACAACCCTTTTTAATTCCCCATTCCTTAAACAACGGGAGTTAAATAAACAAATTACAACATTGGTGGCAGCGGTCTAGCGGATAAACCAGAGCTTGCAAGATAGTTGACGCTAAAAGAAAAGTAGAAAAGTGAAATAAAAATAAATAAGTAAAAAAGAAGAAAGTTGAAGGTGCAACACGCAGTCGTTGTGACCTAGTGAAAGATACATCGCAAAGAAAGAGCTACAGCACGCAGCATTCGTGGCCAAGGCAAAGGAACCAGCACGGGGTACCTACAGCAGCAGCAGCACACAGTGATTCAGCAGCACCAAAGGAATCAGAGGGTCAGCAACAGCCCAGCGGAAGCGGAAGAAGCAAGATGAAGATATTCATTTTTGTGTAAGTCAATTTGAAATCTTTCGCAGTTTTAGTATATAAGCCGCAAACATTGTTATTGAGAGCTAACTGCCAGTTAGAAGCGTGCGAGCATTAGAAAATTATCGTGTTTAGAGAGTGCAAGGAATTTTAGATATTTTTCCGTCAAAGTAACGAATCAGTTCAGGCTCATCAGGCTTGAATTAGAATTTTTGATTAGAGTAGATGTCTGCTACATGGAATAAAATTGAGGAACTTGTCGCGCAAGGTCAAACCGGGTGGATACAGGAGATTCGGAAAGAGGTCCTCCTACAAATTTGCGAAAGATACGGGTTAGCAGTCGATGACTCAAACACGTTAGAGGAGATTAGGGCAACTTTACGAGCGTTTATTAAAAGCAATAGAAAAGGACAGCCAACTCCTTCCCCAAAGCCTAAACCAGGCACTTCCTTTTTTCCTGACCAAGCCCAAACAGCATCCCAGGAGACAATAACCATTCCGGGATCGGTTCCTGACGAGAAAGAATCAAAGCAACAGACAGCAACCAAGATGACGGACTACTTGACATTGAAGGAAGTACGACAGATGGTCAACGTTTTCGATGGAAGCGAACCACGTAAAGTGGACGATTTATTGCAAACGATCGAGTATGCGAAGAATAAAGTAAATCCAAATCAAAAACCAGACGTGTTAGAACTGGTCCTAAAAACAAAGATACAGGGCGAAGCAGCCATGGAACTTAGATATAAAGATATAGATTCTTTCGAAAAGCTAAAAGCCGAGCTTTTGGCATTGTACGGAGTTAAAAGCTCCACGCCAGCACTGTTGGTAGAATTATTTTCAAGTAGACAAAAAACAAGTGAAAATACGCATGATTACGGAAAAAGGGTTACGCGTCTTATGATGGATCTTATTAGAGCATGCGGAGCTAGGACAGAAGTAGCAGCGGAAAAAAAAGGAATAGAAGACCTACTCAAATACCAAACACTAGCCATTTTTGAGAACGGGCTAAATTATAATTTGAGAACGATCGTAAAGTCATACCATTTCACGGAACTTTCGGCTTCGATAAAGGGCGCGGAAGAGGAAGAAAAATCGCAAAACGGCGTAAGCTCTATAAATCGACGGACTAACCAGCCGGGCGATAGGAATACGTCAACAGTAAAGTGTCTGAAGTGTAATCAGATGGGACATTTTGCACGGGACTGTACCCAGACAAAATACAAGCAATAGTTACCTACAGCAGGACAGAGTAGATCGGTACATCGTGTAGAACTAGTATGTAATTTTTGCAAACGCAGAGGACATCTATACAAAGACTGTAGGGATAGAATACGTCGCGATGAACGACGATCAGGAAATAACGGTAACGGATCAGGCGAAAACCAGAAAACTAGTACGGGCTACTCCCAAAATTCATATAGTAGAAACGCAGGACACGAAGGATCACAGCAATCGACGAGGAATGCAGGATCGTACAAATCAATGAACGTCGCCAACGCAAATAGAGCAAGTCGGAACAGAATAGAGTTAAAGGCGAACGGAACCACTAGAGAAAGTATGACTTTTTTAGTAGACTCTGGTGCTGACGCCAGCATTATCAAAATAGGAATGTTGAAAGATGATTTGCCAGTTTTAGAAGAAACGACAAGTCTATCAGGAATAGGGCAAGGCGTTGTTGAAGCACTTTGTAAAGTCATATTAACAATTCCATTGAAAGATAGAACCATTGAACATCCTTTTTTTGTGGTAAGAGACGATTTCAGTCTAGATGCTGACGGCATCATTGGAATAGATTTCATAGAGGATCATGAAGCCGCGATAGGTAAAAGCGCTCATGCATTCTTCATACACGGGCAGCGCTTCGAAATCTTACGACCGTTGAAAACGGAGAAAATTAGGTTAGCGCCGCGAACAATAAGGAAGGTCAGTGTTAAGACAAACAGCAAGTTCATCGGCATTGTAGAGAAAAAGGAACTCGCCGACGGAGTATACCTAGGAAATTGTTTAACTAAACCGGCGAACCAAGAATGCATAGTAGACATTTTAAACCTAAACAATCACGAGGTGATATTGGAGACGCCGACCGTGGAATTGGAGGAGTTATGCGAAGAAAATAACGAAACGAAGGAAGAAGAGACGGCCTGCATAAGACTACTTACTGGTAAGACGGGCAGACAACGAATCAAGCTAGTACAAGATACTATTCGCACAGATCATCTCAACGAGGAGGAGAGAAATACTCTACTTGAGATATGCGAAAAGTATAGCGAAATTTTCTATTTACCGGGGGATAAGCTAGGCGTTACCA
Source organism: Tenthredo mesomela (assembly GCA_943736025.1). NCBI lineage: Eukaryota > Metazoa > Arthropoda > Insecta > Hymenoptera > Tenthredinidae > Tenthredo > Tenthredo mesomela. Next base: position 34,229,985 of record OX031013.1, read on the forward strand.
ACGCGACCAGTCATACAATAACACTAACGGATGGGGGAAAACCGATTAATGTTCGTCCATACCGTCTACCTGAATCGCAGAAACAAGAGATAAACAAGCAAATAGAAGCCATGTTAGAGAGTAACATAATACGACCGAGTCGCTGCCAATGGAACGCACCGCTCCTGGTAGTACCGAAAAAACCTGACGCATCAGGGAAACAGAAATTTAGAGTAGTCGTCGACTACAGAAAATTAAACGAGATAACGGTAGGAGATTCGTATCCCTTGCCAAATATTACAGAAATATTGGATCAGTTAGGAAAAGCGAAGTACTTTACTACATTAGACCTCGCCTCGGGATTTCATCAAATTCCGATGGCCGAAGAAGACAAGGAAAAAACTGCTTTCTCAACAGCACATGGGCATTATGAGTATAATTCAATGCCATTCGGAATGAAGAATGCGCCAGCGACATTCCAACGTTTGATGAATACCGTTTTAGCAGGTTTACAAGCATCTAAATGCTACGTTTATTTAGACGACATTGTAATTCATGGAGCAACACTCAAAGAGCACAACGATAGGCTCATCGAGGTACTAAAGCGACTGCAGGAGAGCAATCTCATCCTTCAGCCGGACAAATGTCAGTTTCTTCGGAAAGAGACTAGCTATTTAGGGCATGTGATAACCTCGGAGGGAATCCTACCAGACCCCTCGAAAATTGCAGACGTCAAAAAATTTAAGAGTCCGACAAACGTTAAGCAAGTACAGTCATTTTTAGGGCTAGCAGGTTATTACAGAAGATTCATAGAGGGATTTTCAAGCATAGCACGACCGTTAACGCAACTAACACAGAAGGGACGCAAGTTCGAGTGGACAACGGTAGAAGAGAGCGCATTTGAAACACTAAAATCAAAGCTAATTACGGCACCCATCCTAAAATATCCGGATTTCACAAAACCTTTCTTGATAACAACAGATGCATCCGACAAGGCAATTGGAGCAATACTCTCTCAGGGACCAATAGGGCAAGATTTACCTATAGCATACGCAAGCCGAACGCTTAACAAAGCTGAAAGAAATTACTCGACAACCGAGAGGGAAATGTTAGCAATCGTCTTCGGGACTAGACAGTTCAGACCATACGTATATGGGACGCATTTCACTGTGATCACGGATCACCTCCCTCTTAAATGGATTTTCAAAATCGAGGATCCTGGATCAAGGTTACTGAGAATGAGATTAAAACTTGCCGAACACGAGTATGATGTAGTCTACAAACCTGGAAAACTGAATACGAACGCAGATGCACTCAGCAGAATATATAAGATTTACAGCAATAGCCAGGAATTCGAAGAGGATAAACCTTTGGAAGGTACAAAGATTCCCGTAATGTCAGAAGAAGAAGAAGAAGAAGAAGAAGAAGAAGAAGAAGAAGAAGAAGAAGAAGAAGAAGAAGAAGAAGAAGAAGAAGAAGAGGATGAATCGGAACCGGAATACACGGAAGACAAGAGGAAAAAGATCTTGTACGAATATCACGACGCACCCATGGGGGGGCACCAAGGCATATCGCGTACACTGGAACGAATAAAGCTGGAACACAGGTGGCCGAAAATGCGCAAGGAAATAGAAGACTATATAGGCAGATGCGAAAAATGTCAGAAAAATAAAACACAGAGAAAGCCGAAAGCACCCATGATAATCACCGACACTCCCTCGAAAGCTTTCGAAAAATGTGCACTGGACATCGTGGGGCCATTGACTGAAACTAATTCAGGTAATAAGTATGTACTCACGTTTCAGGATGCTTTAACCAAATTTAGCAAAGCTATGCCAGTGGCTGACCAAGAAGCTTCCACAGTGGCTAGAGAATTCGTAAAAAATATTATATGCGAATATGGAACACCCAAAGTAATCCTTACTGATCAGGGAACTAATTTTTTGAGCAATGTATTTAAGAATATGTGTAAACTCTTGAAAATCGAGAAAATTCAGACAACAGCGTATCATCCAGAATCTAACGGAGCGCTGGAACGATCACACAGAACACTAGCAGAATATCTAAAGAATTATATCGAAGAGGACCAAAGCAACTGGGATGAGTGGTTGCCGTACGCTATGTTCACGTACAACACAACCCCCCACACTGCGACAGGGTTCACGCCGTACGAACTTGTTTTCGGGAATCCAGCGGAAATACCATCATCGGTAAAGCAAGCGCCGAGACTTACTTACGCGTATGACGACTACGTCCAGGAACTACGCGAAAGGCTTAGGGCAGCTCATCTCCAAGCAAAAGGAAATTTGGAAGCGGCCAAGGGAAAAGCGAAATCATACTACGACAGGAAAACGGTGGAGACCAAATTTCAGCCGGGAGATAAGGTTCTTCTGCTTGATGAGACGGTTCGGCGGGGAAGATCGGCGAAATTAACGCCGAAGTATGTAGGTCCATACGAGATCACGAAAAAGGATTCGGATGTCAACTACACCATCCGAAAGGGTCGGAAGGAGACCAAGGTTCACGCCAACAGATTGAAGTTGTTCGTAGAACATTGACTAGAAGGAGCGAAGCATATACTCAACCCCTATCCTACGCCTCACCTTATTCCTCATAAATTTTACGATATAACAAAGGGAGGGGATACTTTAGTATTAATGTCCAAATTAACTTGCAGATCATTGCTGGCGATGGCGCTGGCAAAAGGAGAAATCAGTTCATCTTACAAGATCGAGAGATTCAGGGATAATCCAGGCGTATTCTTCGAGAAAATAGGGACACTGCAAGTGTACAAAGATAGGTGGAGCTTAGTGATAGACATGGACCTCCGCACGGTGTTTGAAAGAGAAGAAAACGTGAAGGCGCATCTAAACAACATACGCAGAACATGCGAGGGTCCAGATAACGCGGGCTCGCTTTTATGTGAGACTTTGAGCGAATCGGTAGAAAACTTATTAGATAAAGTTGATAGGGGCTTGCAACTAGTTCGCGACGTCACATGCGTCGGGCCGGCACGAAAGCGCCGAGGGTTAATAGACGGTCTAGGCTCGATAGCAAAATCCTTGTTCGGGACTATGGATGCAGCAGACGCGGCTAGAATAGATCAAGAGATCGATGATCTTCGGGAAGATCAAGCCAACTTAAAAAAGACAATGAGCAAGCAAATCCAAATCGTATCCTCGACGCTAGGAGTGTTTAACCACACCATGAGGGTAGTGGAGGAGAATGAGAAAACCTTGCTCGAGATAACCAAACAACTCAACATCAGTCTCTCGAACGGTATAGAACGAACGGCAGCGAGACAAAACCTTGACGAGCACATAGAGGCAATAGGCCTAATAGTAGATGCGCTGCTGAGCGATGTGAAGGACCTAGTACAATTCTTAACGGAAATTAAAAGGGGTATTATCAACCCTACGGTGCTTACACCAGCTAAAATACTAGAGTACCTTTCGTCGGCACTACCGCACCTGCCGGCGGGGCATAGCTTTCCCATACCGTTGACGCGACCAGGAGTGTCATTGCTGATGACAGTCGCAGATATTAAATCTTATGGAAGAGAAGACACAGTAGTTACAGTAATAGAAATACCTCTGATAGGTAGCGAGGAGTACAGCATCAATAAGGTATATCCTCTGCCTGTCAGGGCACAAAATAATACGTATTGCTATCTGGAGACGACAGAGGAATTAGCAGTGGTGGACCACGAATATAGAAATTATCTGCGAATGAGAGAGGCAGATTTAGGAACTTGTAAGCGATTAGGTGAGCATTATTTGTGTGACCCAAGGCGCCCCACGAATTCGATAGGAATAGGTTCACCCTGTGAAATTGCAATCCTCTCGAAGTTGGACGTTGAACTTTCACAATGTCCGAAAAGAATAGTTAGGGTAAATAAGGCAATAGTTTTAGTTTTGCAGAGACCAGGAACCTGGCTATACGTAGCGCCAGAGGCCGAGGCAATCACAGTAGCTTGCGAAGGGTTGCCTTCGGCGCGCGAAACATTAATAGGCACTGGCACTATAACTCTCAACGGGAAATGCGCTGTAACTGCGAAGGATTTTCGTATGGAGACATTACGGCAATATCAGAGTAACCAGGAATTCAGTTACTTGCCGCCATATAATCTGAGTCTCCACGAAACAGACTGGGAGGCAATCCCGAAGTCTAACGATAAAGGTGTCAGTGTAGTACTCAAGAGCGTCCTGCGAGACGCAAACGAGCTGAACTCATTGGGAACTAGCCTTGAGAACCTACATAAGGAACTAGACGATAAGAACAATAGTCACAGGCGGCACCTGCCGTATGTGGCACCTTTGTATCCAATAAGTGGAATAGTATTAATAGGCATGATAGGTTACGTAATCTATAAATGTGTATCTACAGGTAAATTTAGATGTAAAGAAACGTCACGACAAACAGTGGCACCGGAGCCTCCGCAACCGCGGAAACGGGTTCCGATGGCCAGGGAAACTGTTATTAATTTTAAACGTAACTCGTCTATCACGGGTACGACGTAATCAGCATTAAGTTATGAATGGGTTTTTACTAGTAAGAAACATGTAATGAATTGGGATAAGAGTATATGTAATATGTATTATATATAAGTAACCACAAATAAATTATTGTATCTAATATCAAAATAATAAAGCCGGGTTTGGGTTAAAGTAATTAGCAAATAAGGTTAAGACTAAGGAAATTTGTTAATTAGAACAAAATAGTCCGGAGGCCTATTCTCCTAAAGGGGGAGGGATGTTGAGAATTGTTACTCAACATTCCATTACATTTCGTAATTAGGCTATCCTAAATAATTAAGCAAGGCATGACCTGGAATGCGACAAAGCGCATCGCATTGCAGGTTACGCCAATAATCGAGTAAGCATTATGTAAGTTATAAATTAGGCTAAAGACGGAGCCGCGCTTCAGTCTTGAGCAGATACCTTGAAGAAAGCGGAGGCTATCTCCGAATACTCATTGACTCGAACCGGAGCAAGTGCTCCAAGCGCAATTCTTTTGTACTTGTTTAAATATTAAATATTGAATAAAACTACTTTTGTCGCTATCAAGCACTTAGAGTGATTGTCACAGATCACCTCTGGGAACAACCCTTTTTAATTCCCCATTCCTTGAACAACGGGAGTTAAATAAACAAATTACAACAAGGCCTACAACGACGCCACAGCGCGCCCCCACGGTTATCTGCTCCTCGATCTGAAACAATCCACCCCGGAGAACTGCCGGTTTCGCACCGATATATTTCCCTCGGATCCGCACCACTACGTTTACGTGCCTCGCAGGGATATAAAGGGTGGAGGATCGCACGCAGCGCCAGTCTTTCGCCTGTGATGAAGCCTGGAGCTAGATGAGGAGGAGGAAGAAGAGGTTCGACAAACAGGTTCAGCTCTTCCAACGCCGCGGCCTTGCACGCTATCTGTAAATCGGACCCCGCTCGGAGACAGGTTCTGCTACACACGGCGGACGACGCTCTGGTGAAAAACATTTGCGAGTGCGCTCTTAACACTCTCAGGGGTAACGTGAGCCTGAGCACCGATCAGAAGAGACGTTTGAGCAAACACAGAAAAACTTTACGTCGCCTGGCTTGCAACACGGGCAGCTGGAAGAGTAAGAAACGTTTGCTGCTTCAACGGGGTGGATTTCTACCCTTGCTGCTGACCCCGATTATCGGCACTCTGGTGGGTGGTCTGATTGGCGGGTGAAAAAAAATTGAGGCAATGGAGCGGGCCAAGAAAATGGTCCTGATACCGCAGGAGACAGCCGAACGTATCCAGCAGCGTCGACCCGATGCGGATCCCGCGAACCGGCTCGATAGCGAGATGCACGCTATTCTCAACGACCCGGGGAAAAGCGATCGGGAAAAATGGAAGCTGTACAGACAGGTGCTGGGGCGTTTCTTGTTTTTTGCCGCCGAGTCGCGAAAACCTTTGCAATTCTCTATACGAGGAGTGGGTGGTGAGGCAGCTGGTAATACCGTTGGTGGGGTAGAAGAAGAAGAGATGGATGGGGTGACGGAGAGGAATGCAGGTGTTAACAGCGGTGTACCTATACAGGCTATCGTAGTGAGCGTGCCGGACAAGTTTCGGCGGAAAGCGGAGCTGTTGCTGAACTATTTGACCACCAACGGTCGCTCTGAGATCTCGTGGGATGACAAGGGGACAATAGCCGTAAGGGGGACTCAGATAGCCGGGACAAACATCATCGATCTGATAAACGACGCGGTACGCGAGAGAAAATCTATGCAGGCCAGGGGGAGGGAACAGTTCGCCAGGGTCCTTCACTCGATCAACACGCCGCGAGAGTACATAGGTAACCCCGTTTTTCAAAAACCTACGCGTCACGCCTCGTCACGATCGACAGCAGGTCCATCTCATCAGTGGCGTATCAGCGAGGACGAGGACCAGGCTGTGGACGGTGACGTTGACACGAACGAGGCGGGTGAGGAGGAGGGGGATACGGATTCGGACTCGGTATTTTCCACACCCAAGAACAGACAACAACAACAACAACCAGGACAGACTGGAAACGGTGCTTGGTTGAGACTCAGGTTGAAATGAAGATCCTCGAACGACTGTACTACGATCCGGCAAACGAGGCGGGTTACGCTGGTGCCAGGAACTTGGCTCGAGCCGTGGGAAGAAGAAAAAAAGGGAAAAAAATACCTCGCGCTACGGTGGTCGAATGGCTGGCGTTGCAGGACGCGTACACGCTGCACAAGTCCATACGTAGGAAATTTCCCCGAGCCAGATACAACGTGCAGAATATAGACGACCTGTGGGAGGCTGACCTGGTGGATCTCAGATCGATCAAACAGTACAACGACGGATACGGCTACCTGTTGGTGATCATAGACGTGCTCAGCAAGTTTGCCTGGGTCGAGCCGCTCGCCGACAAGAGTGCGACCACCGTTGCCGGGGCTTTCGAGCGCGTGTTATCCTCCACGGAACGCTGCCCGATTCAACTGCAGACCGACAAAGGCAAGGAGTTTGTCGGAGCTCAATTCCAGAAGCTGCTCGCTGCCAGAGGGGTGCGCTACAGAGTCACGCGAAACCCCGACATAAAGGCGGCCGTTGTGGAACGCTTCAATCGCACTCTCAAGGAGAGAATGTGGCGTTACTTCACCCACAAAAATACCCATCGCTACCTGGATGTGCTGCAGCAACTGGTAGAGGCGTACAACGCCACCACCCACTCGACCATTAAAATGGCTCCGTCGATGGTGACTCTGGAAAATGCGGCAGCCGCGCGCTTAAACATGGAAAAGGCACGCGGTGGCCCGCCGCGATCCGGTACGAAGCTACGGTTTCGAGTGGGGGAGCGGGTTCGCATCAGTAAGGCTAAGGGTGCCTTCAAGAAGGGTTACGAGGCCAACTGGACCGAGGAGGTGTTTGAGATTCGACGCGTTCTGCACCGCGCGCCGATCGTCTACCTGTTGGCGGATTTGGAGGGTGAGGAAATAGACGGGCTGTTTTACGAGGCTGAGCTGCAACGTGTGATCAAAGACGATGTTAAGACTGTGGATAAAATAATACGGACGCGGGGAAAGGGGGCCAGTCAGAAGCTGTTTGTCAGCTGGCGCGGTTATCCGGAAAAGTTCAACTCTTGGATCGCTGCGAGCAGCGTGCGAAAACAGGCATGAAGGATCAGTTTTACATCACGCTGCCCAGCAACAGCTCGATGAAATTTTTTCCTCACAATACGACGGCTCGCTACACCACCCAGCTACCGCGCCAGATCGAGCTTGTCGGAGAGTGGGAAGTCGCCCTGGTGGAGATCCAGTACCCGCTGACGCTTCAAAACATAAACGAACCCTACAACGCGGTGGGATTTCACGTGCATCGTTCGGACACACCTGCAGAAAATTTTCACGAAATTTCATCGTTGTCGGGGGAAAAACGAGTGGCGCATGGCCAATTCCTCATCAAGCCTGGTATTTACACAGATATTTGGGAAATTATCCAAGTGTTGAACAGCCTCCCGACCATCAAGGAGCATTTGGAGTTTGGACGAGCCGACAGCGCGGACGATCGTTTGGATGTGGTCAGAAAATGCAGCTGCAAGGATGGTCACTACCTCTCGTTTTCCGGCGGTATTCGCCAACAACTTGGATTTCCAAAGCTTACGACCAACATACGCGACAGGGTGGTGGTGGCCAACCATCCTTTGAACCTACCCAGCGGAATACCCTCGCAGATGTTTGTCTACGCGGATCTCGCTGAGCCCAGAATAGTGGGCGATGTCTACGCTCCGCTGTTGCGTATAGTGCAGACTGTTGGAAAAAATTTTCACAACGGTGTCTCGGAAAGCAAATCCCTGGCACCTCCGCACTACGTACCTCTGCTTCTCACCAATTTCCGAACCATTGAAATCGATATAAGGGACTCTCTGGGTAGACCTATGCCATTTACGCGCGGGACATTGACGGCTACGTTGCACTTCAAGAGGTCGCACTGATGGCTCACTACCTTGAACATTACGACAATCAGGTGGGCGGTGGTGGTATAGGCAGAGTTTATTCCGGTGCTCCGCAACAGCGTGGTCACGGAATCGGTAGCTTCCTGGGGGGATTGTTTCGCCGCGTGATACCCATTCTGAAGAGCGGTGCGCGCGTGTTGGGCAAGGAGGCTCTGCGGACCGGTGTGAGTGTCATGGAAGATATGGACAACAACACACCCTTCAAAGAGGCTCTCAAGAAACGCGTCATCGAGTCGGGTCACAATCTGAAGCGAAAAGCTACAGAGAAACTGGGCAATCTGATGAAGGGATCCGGATATAAAGCGTTGCGCGGCGGACCGAGGGGACAGTTGTTGCGGGGTCGCGGTGCAGGATCGATCGGGTCTCGTAGGAAAGCTGTCAAGAAAATCAAACCAAGAAAGAAGAAACCAGGGCTTGCCGGAATTAAGAAGAAAAAGACAACTCTCAAGAAAAAGAAGAAAAGCTGTTGCGGAAGTAAAAGAAGAACTGTAGCTGATATCTTCGAAGCTCGCTAACAACAATAATAATAAACATCGACCATGGCGTACTTGCACACGCACTCCTGCGAGTGTCTGAAATCGGAGCTGGATTTGTTCTCTCTACCACCGACGCAAACCACGATCGAGAGCGGGCAGTGGGTCCACTACAAGCCTGTGTCGTCGCTCACGGATGACTCACCCATAGAGTTTATGGTGCCCGGCCTCAGCGACGAGTATCTCGACCTCTCCCACACTATGCTCAGCCTGCGTGTGAGTCTACAACCGCTCAGCGGGGAGCAGCCGGCAAAGGGGGCTGCAAAGGCCGTCGTGGCCCCTATAAACAACCTGCTACACTCTCTGTTCAGCCAGGCCGACGTGTTCTTTAATCAGAAGCTAGTTTCACCGGCTAATAACGCGTACGCTTACCGAGCCTACATAGAGTCGTTGCTGAATTACAATAAGGCTGCGAAGGAATCACACCTAACCACTACCCTGTGGTACGGGGATACAGCGGGGAAGATGGATGAAATCGGATCGACTAACAAGGGGTTTGCCCAGCGCCAAAAATTTCTGAACGGTGAAACCAGTGTGGATTTGATCGGGCATCTTCACTGCGACGTGTTTAATCAGGAGAAGTTTCTGCTAAACGGTGTCGAGTTACGAGTACGGCTCGTGCGCTCGCGGGACGCCTTCTGCCTCATGGAGAGCACCAACACACACGGCATACACATACTAGAGGCCTCGCTGCTCGTGCGACGCGTAACGATAAACCCCGGCGTCCTACTGGCTCACGCTAGAGCTCTGGGTAAAGGTACGGCAAAGTATCCTCTTACCAGAGTGGAGGTGAAGGCTATGACTATTCACAGCGGTGTGCAGGGTGATACGTTGGACAATGTATTTCTGGGTCAGCTGCCGAAAAGAATGATAGTGGGCTTTGTCGATAACAAGGCCTTCAACGGTGATAAAACCTACAACCCCTTCAACTTTCAACATTTCAACATCAACTTTTTGTCCTTGTACGTGGACGGCTCGCAGATCCCCTCGAAGCCGCTACAACCTGACTTTACGCGAAGCAAGCTCTACGTGGATACCTACCACACCCTTTTCTCCGGAACAGGCATACATTTTCTAAACGATGGGAACGGTATAGGTCGTGAAGATTTCCCCCACGGGTATTGCCTGACGGCTTTCGACCTCACCCCCGATCTGTCGGCAAACAGCGGTACGCACTGGAATTTGGTGAGACACGGCAGCGTTAGAATCGAGGTGCGGTTCGAAGCTGCCCTGGAAAAGACGATAAATTGCATCGTATACGCGGAATTTGACAACGTCTTGGAAATCGACGCAGCACGCCAGGTTATAGTGGACTTTGGAGGATAGACAGCAATGTGAAACCTGAACCACCTCCCCCCACCATTGAAAAAAGAAAAGCCGACGTTGCAGATTGACGGAAGGCAGCTGCGGTCGAACGACACACGCAGTATCCAGTTTGCCGCATACCCGCGAACACGTCTATAGCAATATGGTGGACTACGTGGTCGATATGCAGGGTTTTCGGGATGCTCAGAACGGTTTCGCCATCAAGGAGGTTTCCGTGCTAGCTTTGAATCACGAGTACATAGGGCACTGGGTAGCCACACCACCCTGCGCCTTCACCGATCTCCCAGCGAACATTTGTGCTCAGAACAACTATCTTACGCGCAGCCACCACGGTATAGAGTGGTTCGACGGTGATATTCAATACAAACAAATCTACAGAAAACTGCGCGCCGTGGCACGTTCAGCCAGCATGATTTATACGCGCGGTGCGGAAAAAGCGAAATTGTTGCGGCGCGTTATGTTGCGTCAGGTGACGAATCTAGAGGACGAGGACTGCCCGGCATTTGGAAAGCTGCCGCCATCGGATACGTACTGCATGCATCACGCTCTGTGCAACCCCGGAGAGTTTGTCTGTTCGCTAAATCGTGTGGCTGTACTGAAATCTTGGCTGCTGGAGAGAAAAACGGTTGACGAGGTGGACGATAGCGCGTTTTCTACAGCCGAATCCGAAACGTGTAATGAACAGTCTGGAGCTGAGGAGGGTTTTGGCTTTGATACCAGCGAGTACGTGCGGGGTGTACCCGGCTGATCGTATTCCTTTGCGGTGGTCCCGCCCCGCTGCCCTTATCGCAAACACCGATGACCACACACAGCCCGGAAGTCACTGGGTCGCTTTCTACAGCGACGAGTCCGGCAACGGGGTCTACTTTGACAGCTACGGAGTTGCGCCTTTCATCCCACACCACGTGCGTCGTCTGCGGAGAAACTGTCCTCGCTACCGGTACAACACGCGCCAGCTCCAGAGTATCTTTTCCGACGTGTGTGGTCAGTTTTGTGTTATGTTTCTCTATTATATGCATTTTGGTTACACGCTTGATGCTTTTGTCGATATTTTTACGGATGATTATGTAAAAAATGATTCGATGGCCGCGTCGTTTTACAATTGCGTGGCCAAAAAAATGAAGAGTTGCGACAAACTCGACGCCTCTTGTCTATCTTGTGTACAGATATGTTTAAGGAAACATTGTTAATTATAAGCTAGTTTCAAGCAATATGGAATAAAACGAAAATTTTGTAACGAAATAACGTGTGTTGTTTATTGCGAGCGCATCCCACCAGTATTTCAGCAACCTCAGCAGTTTTGGAGATAGGAGAAATATAACAAGGCTGGTCACTTGATACTCGTTTGTACCTACTGTGAAACCAGTCTTAAGAGTAACATCGAATAAACGAATATTTGAAAAATAATTTGTCTCGATCCTTGCTTATACCTTGTCATGCTTTATTAATTTCAGCTATTATATAGGATAAGAATTTATTATTTCAGAACCATCGTCTTTGTCTGGTGTCTTAGTATATTTGGTTTGAAAAAAAAAAGTAGCCATATTTGATTTTGAAAAAAAAGTAGCCATATTGGATTTTGAAAAATAGTAGCCATCTTGGATTTTGAAAAAAAAAAGTCGAAACAGTCGCCATATTGGATTTTGGAAAAACGACCGCCATCTTGGATTTTGAAAAAAGTAGCCATCTTGGATTTTGGAAAAAAAAGTCGAAACAGTCGCCATATTGGATTTTAGAAAAACGACCACCATCTTGGATTTTGAAAAAAAGTAGCCATCTTGGTTTGTATGGGCGGCGCCATCTTGGATCAGACTATCTGTCGTCTCTCTCACTGGCGCCAAATCCCCACTCCTGCCGGGTGACGTCATTTGTTATGACTCGCCATGGCTGTCACCTACTACTGGTTATTATACCGATGAATTCATTATTTTAATAATTACCTATCACATATGGTTAGTTCTTTTCCTCACGATTATTGATTTTTTGAGAACGAAAGACTATAATGAATGTAGGATGAGTTATTGGATATGTAGGTCAAATTAAAATGTCAAAGTGTTGACGTTTCGGCCCGGGTGTGGGCCCTCCTCAGAACGAATTTATTGCAATCTGTCAAGTAGAACAGGAAAATTCAAAAAATTGATCGTTACACATAGCACATTTCACAAACTAATAATTAGCTCACCTTAACTTAAACTTAAAAGCTATTTATATATAATGTGAACATGGTCAAGAAAATCCGTGTGAGATATTTAAAGCCAGAGCGATTCTGATCTCCCAGTTCTCCATTAAAATAAATAAAATAAATACGTCAAAATTAAAAGGCTGTTGACAAGTCACAGTGGGAGACTGTCACGAGAAAGTAGGCATAGAATAATACAAAATTGATAGGTGGAACAATTGATACACAGTCCGAGCCGTAAGTAGAGTCAAGGACGGTCGGTAATGACTAATGAGTTAATCCCACAACAGTTAGACACGATTACGTTTGGTGATAGCCGGAGTGTAGATCGTGCTAAGATGTTCTATATCCTGTCGGAGATTAACAGAGTTAGAATGGCCAGCTATATTGCACATTTCTAATAAAAGTCTCCTGTAATACATAGGTTCTTCGTCAAGGATCCGGGCTTGGTCATAATTAAAACAGTGGTCCTTATCAACTATATGTCTCGTCAAAGCCGTGTACTTATCGGAGCTGTCTCGGATGTTTCTTTTGTGTTCCCTAATCCTAGTGTGTAACTGTCTGCTTGTCTGTCCAATGTATACCTGGTTACAGTCTTTACAAGGAATCTCGTATATTACGTTCGAACGTCTGTCCATCGGTAGGGAGTCCTTGCCGGAGTCAAAAACAGAACTCAGATCGTGTGCATTTTTTCCTACAAATTGAATGTCGTATTTGTGTAGGGACTCCGGCAAGGACTCCCTACCGATGGACAGACGTTCGAACGTAATATACGAGATTCCTTGTAAAGACTGTAACCAGGTATACATTGGACAGACAAGCAGACAGTTACACACTAGGATTAGGGAACACAAAAGAAACATCCGAGACAGCTCCGATAAGTACACGGCTTTGACGAGACATATAGTTGATAAGGACCACTGTTTTAATTATGACCAAGCCCGGATCCTTGACGAAGAACCTATGTATTACAGGAGACTTTTATTAGAAATGTGCAATATAGCTGGCCATTCTAACTCTGTTAATCTCCGACAGGATATAGAACATCTTAGCACGATCTACACTCCGGCTATCACCAAACGTAATCGTGTCTAACTGTTGTGGGATTAACTCATTAGTCATTACCGACCGTCCTTGACTCTACTTACGGCTCGGACTGTGTATCAATTGTTCCACCTATCAATTTTGTATTATTCTATGCCTACTTTCTCGTGACAGTCTCCCACTGTGACTTGTCAACAGCCTTTTAATTTTGACGTATTTATTTTATTTATTTTAATGGAGAACTGGGAGATCAGAATCGCTCTGGCTTTAAATATCTCACACGGATTTTCTTGACCATGTTCACATTATATATAAATAGCTTTTAAGTTTAAGTTAAGGTGAGCTAATTATTAGTTTGTGAAATGTGCTATGTGTAACGATCAATTTTTTGAATTTTCCTGTTCTACTTGACAGATTGCAATAAATTCGTTCTGAGGAGGGCCCACACCCGGGCCGAAACGTCAACACTTTGACATTTTAATTTGACCTACATATCCAATAACTCATCCTACATAATATATACGGAGGTCAAGAATACTTATTTTCATACGCATTGGAATAAATCTTGGGAAACATGGGCTTTTTCCATGATGTGTCTCTCTCACACGGCAGAAAAGTGGCTAACGACCTCAGACTCTGGACGGTGACGGCACTGAAGTTATCGAAGTTGAAGAACCACCGAATCTTTCTCATTCGATGCAAGAAATTGGACATATTGCCTTCACATTTGAGGTTCCCAAAGCTAGTCTCTAACACCCAGATAGCAAAATGTCCTCACAGTGATGGCGTATACGCACGCACGTGTGCGGATTTACCCGCACCGCGTTGCCATCACCACATCAGACATATGTGTCATCAATTGAGACGCATATTGCTCGCACGTCATGAGTTCAGATCGCGAGCGACGCATATCGCTAGCATATCGTGAGAATCGGTGGAAATTCGTCAAGGCTTAAAAATATTTCAGAAATAAATAAAAACCAATCAATTTTTGAAAAATTCAATCCACGAAGCATTGAATAATAATATCAAAATAAACTGCTTTCATTTAGCATTGAGAAAAAACGTGATTTTAGAAATAAATGGCAAAAGGGATATCATTCCAAATTCTCACAAGGATTGATCTTGTAAAATATTCGTCACGAATTTGGATTGTATAGTAATTCATCTAAACTTAGTTACAGTGAATGAAATTACAATTACACAATATAATTATAGCTCCAAGATCAAGAATTTGTCGATCATAATAATTATTTCGATAATTCAGGTACTTTCATCGTGGTCACTGCGAATTGTACTGCAGATCTTGTCTTTTCAAATATAAATATTCATGACGTTGGAAGTTATGAAATAAAAATTGATTTATCGAAAAAATGTTTAATCAATGATATTTTTAACGAATATATTTTGCAAGGTATTTCAGGAATAATCTCATGATGTCTGCACAATATGCGTCGCATCATACCGACATTACGTGACTGCACATGGGATGGCGAAATGCGACTCATAACGCATGCTGCGATCTACCAATCATTTTGTGCTAGCGAAAACGGCGCGTTCTCGCCCGCACCGCGTGATAATCATGAAATGCGGCTGAAGTGCGAGGCACAATTGTTATCTGGGTGGTTACGAGTTATTTTGTCAAAATTTACTAGAAATTGAATTTAATGTTAATGAATGGACTACTACATCCTTGTACTACTACACGTGGGAAAAAGGATGGGTTTGTCAATCAAAAAGCCACCTAGTGCGGATTTTCTTCATTTATTGATAAAGTCTATACCAGCTAACTGACTCGATTAGATTTAGCACACAAAGCCGTCTACTACTGCGATGCTGAGTACTCAGCTCGCCTCCACAGAGCCGGCACGTTTAGTCCAAGCAGGGGCGGATTAAACAATTCTGCCGCCGTAGGCCGAACAAATTTTGCCGCCCTATTTTTGAGAGGAAATCATTACCAAGTAGTACATTTTGCAGTATTTTATTTTTTCCAATTACAACCTCTTTCGTCTACATTTTTTTTACATGAATCGTAAGCTTGAGGGGAAAAAAAAAAAAAAAATGGAAATTTGCCGCCCCAAAAAATCTGCCGCTCTAGGCCGCGGCCTACTCTGCCTACCCCTAAATCCGCCCCTGAGTCCAAGCCTGTCGTGCCTATATCTCTTGATTTGACGTGCTAATCTGCAGATTCGGTATTTTTGGTCCAAGACCAAAGCTGTAACTATCGTTGGCTTGTAATTGGAACTTGGCGCAAACAGACAGTTATACAAGAAAATGTCAGACAAATTGATCCAATAAAAGTTGTAATATGGCAAATCAAAGTGATTGTATCATATAATGGTATTTGCTTATGATTTCCTATTTCCTATAATGAGTGACAATAGTGAATTTATTTAATATTGTTTATATCGAGAAATTGGTATCTTTGAAATTGAATGTGATTCTAATGCTTCTAAGTTATTGCCGAGAGAAGACGTCTTTTGCTTATGATTTACTATTTCCTATAATGAGTGACAATAGTGAATTTATTTAATATTGTTTATATCGAGAAATTGGTATCTATGAAATTGAATGTGATTCTAATGCTTCTAAGTTAATGCCGCGACAAGACGTTTCGTACAATAGCTTTGAGTCACCTCTAGTATTCTAGAAACGTATATCCAACTGTATCACCAGCGTATCGGCCGACTTTCCATTTAACGCTGTTCTCCGATTGGTCCAAACGGCGTATACCACCCGCGAAACGATTCGATAAGTTTCTAGAATCAGGGTCCAGGGTCTGGCTAGTTGGATACGTTACACTATTGGCAACTAGGCGCAAGATACTGTTTGACTGGTTCAAATTTCAAATACCAGATGGAGAACGCGTCTCCGCCATAAGGATACATGACCCGATTAGAGTAGTACTGGTTTTGACCACGAGGTGGCTAAGCCTCAAACACAGGCCGTGTTCGGGGAGTCGCTTTTAGCGCTGTCAGTAATCTTGTGTCTCTGTCACACTTCTTGATTTCCCCAAGCTCCGTCTCTCTCTCTCTCGATTTTCAGCGCTTTAAAGCGCTTTAAGCGCGCTCCCCGAACACGGCCACAGTTACCAATACTTAAGGTGCTTTCGTTTTACAAAAAATCGGGCTGCACTGAACCAATCACCTTGAAGCTTAGACTAGTATACTAGACCATACTAGTCTAAGCTTCAAGGTGATTGGTTTAGTGCAGTCCGATTTTTGTAAAACGAAAGAACCTATTATACTCTTGGTTTAAGAAATCGATTTTATATTCGATTTGAAAGTTTTCACGTTTCATTATACGTTGTATGGGATACTCTTACTTGGTTTAAAAAAATGTAATCGTATTTATTGTTTACACCGCGAAGTTCTGTGGACGCGGAACGCTAGGGATACCAACCCAAGAAGGGTCCTATTTTATGGGCAGTGAGCTGCAGCAGCAGTTTAGTAACTTACTAGATGTTTCTAGTAAAATCACTAGAAATCACTGGAAATCTAGTCACAAGATTGCTAGTCCAGAAATCTAGTGACCAGTGATCACTAGATTTCTAGTGATCTCTAGTGATTTTACTAGAAACATCTAGTAAGTTACTAAACTAAAGTATATCGAATACGTATAGTGAATTTTAAAGTTCAGCTTTTCTTATATACATATATAGGTATATTGGCGTTTGAACTCTATTGTTATATCTTAAATAGGACGTTTCATATATTCGCCACGGGGCGGCGCCAGCATAGAGTTCAAACGCCATAACTTTTAAACCAAGCAAGAGTGTCAAATACAACGTATAATAAAAAACTTGTGAGAAAAAAAAAGTGAGAACCTTCAAATCGATTTTTTGAAGATCGGTGCGTCCGAAAATTACAAAAAAAAAAAAAGTAAAAAAAAAAAAAAGTTGAAAATTTTCAAACTGCCGGCATAAAAACCCTCCTAAAGCGGGTCACGTCCTGATTACAGAGCGGGCAGCGTAATTGGCCAAATAACTCGTTTTGACCATCTGCGTAATCCCGCGCCGTCCGTATCATTTCGTTCGCGCACCTACCGCACAGTACCATGTGGAAGCATCGCATGCTTAGGTGCGTGCTCGGTCGTTCCCTGCACACTATGCAGCGTGAGTCACGCTCCTCGGCGTCTTCGTTTAAATCGGGCAACGGTATACCCCGCGGAATTGGCCCGTTGTGATCATCTAATCGACAACAAAGCAAGGTAAGTTAACATTTGACGATTCAGTATATGTGTAACGTATAATTGGAATGAGGCCTAGCAGTACCCATTTGACTACCCATATTCATTCACGTGACAAATACATTAACCTGAAAAGAGACGGTAGCTTTCCATATTCTGCCCTTCCATATTTTATTTTCATCCATAATGTATTTGCCTTTTCATATTGTGTATTAAATATTGATAAGATATGCATAATTAGGCACACCTTCATTTCGGGGTCGGTGAAATTTTGCCCGTAATTACGCCCCCTAGATTGGTTACAGCTCTTTCGACTGGGGCTACACCAAGCTACATTGGTGTAGTGTAGCCATCCCTGTCTCTCTCCCTTGAAGAAAAGAAAGAGATGAAGATGGCTACACTACACCAGTGTAGCTTGGTGTAGCCCTTAGACTTGACAGGATGGACTGGGCATTGGAGTAGTGGAGGTGCCGCCGAGTAATCCATAAGCGATATTCTACTAGCAGACTATTGCTTCCTTATCCGACGAACGATTCAGTATCGTGCGTTCACGTCTGTCCTTCTCTCATTACCCAGCAGCAACCTTACAATGCTTCAGCATAGGCAATGCCCAGTCCATCCTGTAAGGTCTAAAGTGTAGCCCCAGTTGAAAAAGCTATTAGAAATGAATTCACAAAAATCTAAGTTAAACTTGAGTTTCCTAGCACAACGGAAAAGGGTGTTTTAAGTCCGTCCTTTTTGCCATTTGAATGATATTGGATTTTTCAGCTACTGAATTCGTTGTTGTTTTCTTTCTTTTCAAGCCTGTCGTTCACTGCATGGGAAAACCGCTGTCATTCCGTCACTTTATAGTACCATAGTGTGTAATTTTGTGAAAACTTTCCCACCAACCTTGAACAATGTTTCACAGAGTAGCGGCAGCCAACAGACGTTGACTCCAAGAAATTACCATTGTCGATATTCTTAAAAGCTTTTTATCATCGTTTCGAAATGATTTTCATTGATCTTTTCATACAATCGGCGTCTGTCGGCTGCAGCTACTCTGTAAAACATTGTTTAAGATGGCTTGAAAAATTTTCACAGATTTACACACTATAATACTACAGTCCGATCTCTCTATAAGCCCCCCCAAGCCGCCAAGGGGAGAGTTTTTCCACGAAATGAGGTACCCCCACTCTGCCTTCTTCGCTAGTCGCAACAATGGTTTTCCGTCTCTCTCTTTCCTCCCTACGCTATGTCTTAATAGGCGGAGTGGGGGAACGCTGCGAGCAAGAAACTGGGGAAGCGGGTTTATAGAGAGAGGGTTTATTGAGAGATCGGACTGTATAAAGTGACGGAGTAACAGCTGACCTTCCAGTGTACGACATACTTGGAAAAAAAATCATGAATTTAGTTAGCGAAAAATCCCATGTCATTCAAATGAGGAAAAAGACAGACTTACAAAAGGCACCCTTTACTGTTGAGCTAAGAAACTCAAGTCTTAGTTCAATTTTTTAAATTTATTTTTAGCCAATCTAGGAGGCGCAGGAGGTATAGAAGGCAAAATTCCACCGTTCTACAAATGAAGTCCACCCCACTGAACTCTACTTATACTGAAATGCACGTGTGCTATTTTCTTCCATAGAGAGTATTCGAGCCAAGAGATGGCGATTTGACGTAGTTTTCTCTATATCTTATTGCGCAGCGCATGTGGACCTTCAAGTATAGTATAGCAACTGCAAAAAGTTTCGATAATGCCTCAGTCACTGCGTTTATTGGAAAAAATAACTTAAAATAACTTTTGGAACGGGACTTTACGGACAAGGACAGAACTACATCATGGAGCTATCTTTTTCGGCTTACGTTAGAGACGTCGGCATGCATTCCAGTATAAGCATAGTTCAGTGGTCCACCCTAATGCATGAGTATTAGAGTGACCGTTATTTATTTCCCAAATTGACTTTTGTCACTTGGGTATGGTCCAAATAATTAGTTCATAGCCTGAAAACAATTGAGGAATTTTTCTTCTTTTTAAATTGCCATTAACCCCTGCCTGTAGGACGATACTTTTCCTATTCGATTAACATGGGATTTTCGCACTTTCCAGACTTTAATTTTTTTTCCCGCTTACTATATTCATTACCTCATCAAATATTGTTGATTCTACTGCTGTTCTGACTTATTCGGATGGACATATTTTTATTACATTTTTACATTGGTGGAAAAATAATTTTTCATAAGTTTTGAAGTTTCTTTCAAAATTTATTTTTACCGTATTTTTCAGTAATTTTCGAACATTTTCGAATATTTTTGAATTTGTTGACTTTTCAATGCTTTTTGTTTAAATTGAAAAATATTCGAAAGATTCTGAACAATATGGTAAAAATATGTCCATTCACAGAAGTCAGAACAGGAGTAGAATCAACAATATTTGATGAGGTAATGAATATAGTGAGCGTGAAAAAAATGAAAGTCGAAAAGTGCGAAAATCCCATGTTAATCAAATGGGAGAAATATCGTCCTACAGGCAGGGGTTAATGGCACTTGAGAAATAAAATAAAAAATACATAATTTTTTTTAAGCTATGAACGAATGATTTGGACCATACCCAAGTGAAAAAAGGCATTTTGGGAAATAACAGATACCCTAATGAGTATCTTGAAGAGGCTGATTCTGACCCGGATGTGATTGTTTGAAAAGTGATTTATGTTGGTATCGGTGAAATAAGCGGCAACGTCACTACCAGGCAAACGTGGAACAAACTCAATCTCTCTAACTATAGTTTTGACAAGCATACCAGTATTGTGGTAAACGCCCTACATTTCTTACCGTGTAAGTTATAAGAAATACCCAAACTTATAAATGTTACGAATTGAAAAGTGTATGGGATTAGTGTAAACAAATATGTGATTGTCCAATTTGCTGTGAAAAAACTAACTGATAACGAATCTGATTTTATGCAACCCTCCGTTTTCTATAGTTTGTTGTATAGCAATTCCATCGAACATTTCCAACATGAGTTGGGTGATTTGTCATGATTTATGTTTCTCGAAATTAGTGAGACAGCTCGAGCATGATCCACATTCACCCGGCCGTGGCGCTACCGATTGATTCACAAGTACCAACATAATTCACTTTCCAGATAATCGCATCCGGGTCGGCATCAACCTTGTCAAGTTATTGATTCTCCATACCTGCTTCAACATCATCGTCATCCGATATGACTATCGCGTCCTCAGCATTGTTCAAATCATCGTCTGAAATATTGAATACCATTAGAAGATAAACGTTTGCGTGATATGCTACATTCACGGAGGATACAATACTTTAGAGTTCTCAGAAATTAGTCATCCTCGTTTGAATATATGCTATTATATAATCGAAATGTGAGTGAGCTTGTTGAAAATCATATACTTCGCAGCTATAGAAGGTTGAAATATAATATTGGAGGGTACATGCTAGCAAGATCGATGAAATTGTATGAAAATAAAAATAGAATTTTACTACTCAATCATAATCGTTACACTGGTTCAAATTTGTTTTACCAGCCAAATCAGTTCTAAGCTTTGGATGAGCCTGCAAAAAGTCCTCACAAGTCCTTCGTAAGAGTAAAATAGGCTTCCGCCCCATGTGATTTGACTCCAAAGAGGTTGCTGCTTTGACCAGAAATCTTCAAACTCACAAAGCTTATTGAAAATTGAGTAACAAAAGTAGTAAGGAAGTCGAGTTTGAAAAATGCATCTCAACTTCAGAAGCTATTTTCTTGTAATGATTATACATATTTAATTTTTTTTGTTTTTCTATATTTGAATCACATTCATTCAGATATTTGCAGGAAAGTGAGAAGTTTTCGATAAGGTCTGTGAGTTTGAAGAATTTTGGTGAAAGTAGGTTGTGACAAAGCACGTTGGAACTTTTCATTTCAAATTACCGCCCGTCGGCCATATACATAAATGCCATAGCGAAATCCCAGCGTTCTCAAACCCATAGAGAATTTCTTAATTTTTCGCCACGAGAATTGGCGGCGACACTGTCGTAGAGAGTCGGCGTCGAGACTAAGAATGGAGAAGTCGACTAGACAAGTGGCATATAATACACAACACACAAAAAGTAGCTAAAGTTCAAGGAAATAGTTTACATTATAATCCATTCTCTGAATTTAAGTGAATAAAAGGCATAGTGGAAAAAGTAAGGATAAGTTCTAGTTAAACTAAAGGATAATCGTACAATTAGTGAAGTGGATTCTAATAGTGAATAAATAATATATTTTCTACTACACGTGTCTACTCTCTACCGGATTCATCCCCCTGAACCTCTCCAACTGGTGTTGTACTAACTTATACTCAATTATTACATTATATAGCTGCCATTTCTTACTTCTTACATAATAAGGGGAAGAAAGTCTCTAAATCAAATCCAACAGGTACGAGGGCCTACAAGGTAGCCCGGATCCACGACGCCTAACGTCGGTAAAAATTAGGTGGCGCTCAACGACACAGCTAGCCCTGAAAATTACGCCTTGGTGCACGCGGTTAAGCAATTAGCTTCCCTCGTTTCAAAAATTGATAGTGAAAACTTAATACGTGTAGCATTCTTGGCGCCCAACGTGGGGCGAGGCTCGAAAACACGGAAAGAAAATTAGAATTAAGAGCAATTTTAACATTAAAGTTAGTCATATTACATATACGGTATAACGGAAATTTTCAAATCGAAGCATAGCTCTCAGAGACAAAGAAATTCGAGAACCATCGAAGGTCCCGAACGTAAACAAACGCTCGAAGCCTAAAGTCAAAACATAAACAAGGCACGACTTACCGCGTCGAACCGTTCAAACGCTCGACAGAGTGACGCAACGACGACACTCACAATACAAAGGCTAACAAGGACAATTATTAAGAGGCTTTCTTCCTCTAGTTTTGAAAATTTAACTCGTATATAACCGACAATATAAATTAAGAATTATTATTAACACTATATATACATATATACCTCTGTTTATAACTAACAACCAAATTTCAATATAATTGCCGACTCGAACTTGAGAAACCCGAAATTTATCAAACAATTTCACATAAGGTAACCTACTTACCGACAGTGACCCGAAATAGAGCAATACCGGCTAGGTACGTCGATATCGACCAAAAGGATAATTGACTGATAGACATTATCGACCGACTCAAATCTCTCACCGGCGATTATCGACCTACTTACAGATAATTAGATCAAGTCGATAACTGTATCTTGACAAATTATCACACATACCGATGACGTTACTCATAGAGCACGAGTCGACAACGATATTATTCACGCATTACCGACACCTGTCAGATTTGAAGTAACATCGTAACTCAGATATCATTAGTGATTCGATTGATTAAGATTCCTAATTCAATAGAAACAATTAATCTAATAACCCAGATTAACAATTTAATAAATGAATCATAATACGATACTTCAAGGCTGAAAGGGTCTATTAGCTATTCATGCATCTAATTATTAAGTAAATTAGTAATTATAAGCTATTTAGGAATTCAGGCTTATCATATAAACCAATTATCTGGAAACATACGTTGGTTCGTCGATCGAAACTCAAACCAACAATGAATGATCAGGATGGTAATAGAAATCTTAATCTGCCATCAGAACAGAACCTCCCACCCGGCACGGTAGACCCAGCTGGATCCTTTTCTTTTCCACCTCCTTTAATACCTGGTCAAACTCCGAATAGCACACTAGAGGATAACCTTGTTGAGGATATGCAAACGCAGCTAGCTGAAGCGGCGGCGTTAAAAGCGGACCGAATCCGATTATTAAACTACCTCGGTTTACCCCAAGGGACACCCTTGCTCACTGGTGACTCCCGACAGGACCTCACTAGCGTATCAGAAGCGATTAGGAATTCCTTACAGACATCCCCGAATGAAACGTCACAACCACAGACAACTCTCGGCCAATCAGGAAGTGTACCAACCGAACCGATCGACCAATCCCGCCAGATAAACCCCCTTGAAGAGATACGCGGATCCCAACCTATAAATTCACTCACAAACGCGATTAGTTCCTCAGAATATATAACTACTCTAAATACCTATATGAGTCGTATGATCCTAGAAGCACGGGAAAAAGGTTACAGCTTTGACACCGTATCAATACCTGCTATCATACCATCTATACAGTCCACTCCCGAGCGATCAAGACCACTCTCAAGCGCAAGCACTACTGTTCCTCCCGGATTCAGTCAGACATTGGGACCGAATAATACTAATATAACTCAAACCGCGATACCACTTCCCAATTCAACCAGTCGCGTAACATTTAACCCCAATCCTATCTCGCATAACACCTTGCAAACGGGTGAATACCCGAGAGACTTGATTAACTCACAGATATTACCAAATTATACACGAATCCCTATCCAAACGCGCATATCGGTACCCCAGAACACGAATACGTATGCTACATTCTCAACATCACGTGTGCCGACTTATAACACGACTCATCAATCGTCGCAATTTCAAACACCACTCAGGCAAAACCCTTCACAACCTTACAATTATCTTAATCATCCCTACGGAGCCTATCCGACTATGTCAAACGAAAGAGAACAGTACACCGCGTCGCGCGCACGCCCAGTCTTATACGGATTAGCTAAACGCGCCCAGCAATGGAAACTCCAATATTCAGGCGGCAGAGGTCCACGCGCGTTCTTAAAAAAGTTGGAACGGAAGTGCCACCAGGAAAGCATCCGCGGAGATGATAAACTCTTAATACTAAGCGAATGTTTCACGGGTTCCGCGCTCACTTGGTTAGAGTCGCGCTGCGAAAGTTGGCAAACATGGGAACACTTCGTCGATGAATTTTCCGTCGCGTTCGGCATGGAAGAATCCGATGCGGAAATCCTGAGATCTATAAATTCATGCCAACAAAGCCCTAATGAAACAGGATTCGAATACATTACAAAAATGATGGAGTTTTATTTCACCATGAATCAACCCCCTCGCGAAGAAGACCAGATAGCTGTGATACGAAACCAATCAAATCCACGTTACCGAGAATTCTACTCCCACCGAGGCAAATTCACCACGTATCATGAACTTCTACAAATCACTCGCGAATACGACGACATAGTAGCCAGTCGACGGGTAAATAAAAACCCCACTCAGAACGAAAAGCGTAATACACTACAACGCCGCTCGCGTCTCACCACGATCGCTCCTGTCACGGTCACAAACGGTCATGACAGCGATCAATCAGAAGCGTCAGATGACGGCAACATTGAACTTTCTGCGTGTAATACCGTAGACCAAGCACAAGTCAACCTTACCCTAATGAATACTATGAAACAATTAGCTGAACAAGTAAAGCAAATGAAAACCGGAGTAAAACCCGATCATAAATCAAATACAAACTATGATTCTACGAAAAGGAATCCAAATACAAAGTTGAGTAAAACCAGCTCAAAAACTAACAACATCTCGACAACAAATGCGAACAAAGATTGGAGTACCGCTTTTTGCTCAAACTGTGGTGAATACGGACACATCCCGCGAATTTGCAAAAACAAACGCCGTATCGTCTGTTGTATCTGCCGCGCAACCGAACACTCGAACGTCGACTGCCCGCGCGCAAACACCCCGAACACCGCGAATAATTCCACTCCAACTCCAAAAGCATCAAATAGCCCCTCACAAGAAAAGTCACAGAACGTAACACGCGATTTTGGAAAATCGCGTACCGTAACCGCAACTACCGTAAATGAGATAACAAACACATTATCTAGAGAAGAGACCGACAGCGACTCAACTCTCTCAGAAGAAATATTCACCTACGAAGATTCAGACGATGAACTCAACAACGATCTCCAAACAGTAACTACCTTAACTGAAATGGAACCTACAGCTGTTGAAATCGCAATCGAAGGCTCGCCAGAGGACCACGAAATTCCTGAAATATACACACTACAAGACGAACAAGACACTACAGCTTCCGTCACCACCAACCAGGAATTATCACGAGCCGAGAGAAGGAAATATTATATTCCCCCGAAATTACAAAACCGTTTGGAAAATCCTGATATCCAAGACCGCATGGAACAACGACGCGTATACACCGCCGGCACTGGAATAGACCCGCCTGCGAGAACCGCGAAATTACCCGTCACCATATGGATATACGGAGAAACCTTAACCGGAATAATAGATAGTGGCAGCGAACGCTCATACGTCAATCCGACAGCATTCGAACGCATCCGAGAATTAAGTCTAGCCGCACCGCGTCCTGACAGCACCGCTACTACGGGAATTAGGCTAGCCAACGGAACCACATTAAAAACCAAATTAGGAGCACCTTTCTTAATAGACGTAGGAGACAAATACGGAGAGCAATGGCTCACAGTACTAGAAGGACTATCCACCGACGTCTTATTGGGAATGGACTTCTGGATTAACTTCTTAGTCAGTGTAGATATCAGAAATCAAGTCTGGCATATGACAGGCAGCGAACTATCCTTTCCTATAAAAATTAAACGCTGCGAACCGTTCGACTCAGCCTGTAGACTATTCTCATTACACGATGTGACAGAACCCGAACAAATTCAATTAACTCAGTTCCTAGAACGGGAGAAACAAAAAGAATCTGAACAACCACGAGGTTGCACCCAATTAATAACTCATAAGATAGAATTAACCGATACTACCCCAGTCCGACTTAAACCGTACCGGCGTAGTCCCACAGTAAACAAGCTTATGAAGGAAGAGGTAGATAGACTAATAGGAAAAGGTTACGTTACTATTAGTAAAGGTAGTTCATGGGCCAGCCCGCCTGTTTTAGTTATGAAACCCAACGGAAAGTATAGATTTTGTATCGATTATCGCCGATTAAACAAGCAAACAATCAAGCCAGCTTATCCGTTACCAAATATGAACCGTATCTTATCCGCCTTGCATGAAGCATGCCTAATATCAACCATTGATCTTAGCGAAGCCTTTCATCAAATACCGATGGAAGAAAGTCATAAAGAATACACTACATTCGTGTTAGAGGACGGAGGACTCTACCAATGGGAAAGAATGCCTTTCGGTCTAACCGGAGCACCTAGCACATTTCAAATGCTAATGGATGCTTTGAAACGCGAATTAATAAGAAAATTACACGAGAAAACCCTACCTAGTCGTTGGGAAAGCAATGCATTCGCCTACCTGGATGACTGGGTGGTCGTTTCACAAACATTCGAAGACCATCTCAAATTACTAGCAGTAGTATTTGAGGTAATCCGAGAAGCAGGCCTTGTTATTAATTACGAAAAAAGTAAATTCGCCAGAACCGAAGTTAAGTTTCTAGGTCACATCATTGACAAAAACGGATTACGACCAGACCCGGAAAAACTTCAAGCCATCCGCGAATTTCCGCGACCTACTACTCGAAAACAATTGCGAAGCTTTACAGGCTTAGTAAATTGGTATCACCGACACATGAAGGACATTGCCAGAGTGCAAGGACCTCTGAATAAACTCACAAGCCCGAAAGTGCCTTGGCAATGGACTGAAATAGAAGAACAAGCATTCTTAGAGACAAAACAACGCGTCCTAGATGCACCACGCCTACATACGCCAAACCCCAACCTACCCTACGTCCTTTATACCGACGCATGTGACACGGGACTCGGCGCAGTATTAACTCAAATCGATCCCACCGATCATAACAAAGAATACTTTATTCAATGCCTCAGCCGTCCATTACACAAAGCCGAACTAAATTATACGACGTCCGAAAAGGAATGCCTTGCCATCGTCTGGGCCATTGATAAATTGCGTTGTTATCTAGAAGGTGCACCTTTTACAGTGGTTACCGACCACTCCGCGTTAACTTGGCTATACACTCATAAAGATCCCACTAGTAGACTCGCACGTTGGTCTATGAAATTATTAGCACACGATATTACAGTAGTCTATCGGAAAGGCTCAGAAAATGAAGCACCCGACGCTTTATCCCGCCTATACGAAAAACCCCAAGAACCAAGCGATACCCGAGCAGCTAGAGATCTCGACCAAAACCAAGAGACCAACACTCTCGAACCTTACGAGGTATGGTACCAAAAGAAATTAACCACAGCAACCCAGCAAGCTCACTTAGTAGCAGACTGGAAAATAATAGATAATAAACTATACCATCATCGATTAGATTTTGGAAAAGACGAGATAGGAGACCAAGATGCTTGGAAACTTGTCCCGACTTATCCCGAAATTCCCGACATCCTACATGCTAATCACGATACACCACAAGCAGGACATTTAGGTACTGACAAAACATGCGACCGTATACGACTACGATACTATTGGCCCGGTATGCACCGTGACATCCAACAATACGTATCAAAATGCGAAACTTGTCGGCTAGTTAAATTCAACCAACATAAAATCAAGCACCGAATGAGTATCAGAGCACCGATCGCCCCTTGGGTCGTAATATCAGCTGATACCGTAGGACCGTTAACGCGCTCCACGGAAGGAATCCAATACATACTCGTAGTACAAGACCTATATACCAAATATATCGAGCTTATACCACTACGCGCGCAAGCTGGACCTTCAGTCGCCCGCGAACTAAGAAAAATTTACAATCGTTGGGGAACTCCTAATATTCTAATCACCGATAACGGTACAGAGTTTATTAACAAGAATGTAGAAAACCTAAACATCGAATTTCGAGTGAAACATCGTACCACAGCACTCGCGCACCCGTGTGCAAATCCTGTAGAACGATTAAACCGCACAATCAAGCCGATGCTAGCTGCGTTCACCTCTCCAAGACAAACGGACTGGCCTCGCTATTTATCCGACTTTCAATACGCTTGTAATTCATCCCAGAGTACCGCCACTAAATATACAGCGAATTTCCTGAATTTTGGTCGCGAGACTAGGGCATGTAATTCCCCTCCTGAAGAGTTGGACATTACTAAACTAGACCAAACCGAACCTTGGGCTCAAAGAATTAAACTCTTAGACTCAGTTAGACATATTGCTGAGAAACATTTAATAAAAACCCAAGTTCGACAATCCAAAACTCATAACGCTGGAATCCCACCTCAAGCTCCTCAAATATCTATAGGTGAAGCCGTGTACTATCCACGCAAACGCCTTAGTAAGAAACAAGACAACTACAGTGCAAAATTAGCACCAAAGTTTGCCGGACCAGCGTATGTTTCCAAATATTATCCACCTACTACGGTAGAAATAATTGATAAAGACAAAAAATATATAGGTAAATACGATATACGCGACCTAAAATTTCCACGTCGAAGTAGCCGACAAGTAACTAACAAATTTCCCTATTAAAAACCCAGATTTTGTTCCTGATCCCGCGGGGAGATCGATACGAGTTAGCCAATTGTCAACACCATGAAACGACGAATCACGAAGAAAGAAACCGGACCAGGTCACCACACTGGAGCCACTTCCTCCCATAAACCCAAACAAATGCTTACCGGTCCCGAATCAAAGACAACCGCGATCGACCTTACCAAGACTGCCGGAACACAAACGCGCGACGAAATACACGACGCGACACCGCGATTTATGAACTCAACGCAAAGTCACGAATCATTACCGGTGTACCTGGATTCGAACCCAAATCTAATCGAAGAACCACTAAACCTCTCAGTCCTTCGACCGACTACGCCACTTGGACCGCCACCGGTGTTCCTTGTACACGGCCTCAAACGCAGGCATTCAAACTCCTCCTCAGATCACGACACCGTGTCCGTCGACTCGAACGAGCAATCTGCTAATACCGATTCAGACACCGAAGAAGAGCAGAAGGAAGAAACAAAGAAGGAAATCAAAGAAGAAGAGGAAGATGCATCTGACACTTCCACGGGAATCACTGAAGAAGTAGAGGGTGCGCCTCCAAATCAAACTAGCATCAACATCGTCCGGAGCCGTTGCCTACAAGAATGGGACGCCAAAGACAAGGAAATCCTGAGTCAGGAACCAAGGGTCATATCCCCGCCTTGCGATTTTCATAACTACGCCACCATAACCCTACAACAACGACCCCAGCTCCACCAACTACGACGATCCTTACTAACCCGACTACTAGAAGTACCGTCGACGCCGTCAACCGGTCTAGACACAATTACCCTGAAGGTAAAGAACGCTGCACCGAAGGTTATTCCGTTAGCCACCTGGCAACGAACCGTCAACGGATACATAAACGACCAACTTGTACCAGGAGTGCGTAAGGAACTCCACAACGCAGGAACCAACACCTTCCTAACACACCAACCCAAAATTCTTACCAAAGGATGCATTAACTGCAGGGCCAAAGGTCACTTTTTCAGAGAATGTCCTTTGCCTCGTCGCAACGGATTTTGTCATCGCTGCGGAGCAGACAGATACTCCACCTTCAATTGCCCCTTCCCACATGGATGGGAAGACGAGATTATAAGAGGAAGATGCTTAAAATGCGGAACCGACTTACGTCTACTCAACGTCAATTGTTTAGAGTGTCAACAACGGTTCCCAGACAACGTATCATGGATGAACAATTACAAAGGCCCGTTAGCCACCGCAAACTCGACCAATATCAGAACCACACGAGACTTATACCCAGACGAACCTCAGCCTAGCACCTCTAGCTCCAGGCCGAAACGCGACCGAGTCGATCACGACTTGCGAAACCGTTTAAACGACGCGAACCGCAGCAGTCAACCGCGCCGCGCCGCCGGTAAGCAAATCTCCCCCTTCTCCCCGAAAAAAGAAGACCAACAATAAGAAGACTCTTGCACCGCCTCATATTACACCTAGTTCTTAACTCTTTACACGTTCTTACGGCACATTGCCAAAATAAATCAATCAAAAGAAAAATTTATGTTATTACCTACTATATCATTATATTCTAATTAACCATACACATCAAGGGAATACTTCTAATCTAGCCACGAACTATCTATATTAGCTGTCGAGCCCTACTCCTAGTACCCTTCAGTTATTTCC
This sequence comes from Tenthredo mesomela, assembly GCA_943736025.1. NCBI lineage: Eukaryota > Metazoa > Arthropoda > Insecta > Hymenoptera > Tenthredinidae > Tenthredo > Tenthredo mesomela. The sequence continues at coordinate 34,260,695 of OX031013.1, forward strand.
ATTAAATAAGAAACAGAGTGTCATATCACTCAAAACAAAAAAAAAAAAAAAATACTCAGAGATTTTATTCTTGTCATTACAAGTGTTCTCTTGAAATAATCCTAGCCTTAAGCAACGCCACTATAGGTGTAACAAAAATATCATTACGAGCTTATCCGCTTCCATCATGAACTTTAATTCCGAACTCATACGACCTTGACCAATCGTTGTATTCATAGTAGGCCATTTAATATAAAAAACCCAACAATTTGTCAAGGCTTCGTAGATAACCTCAGAACCTAGGATTTAGCTATGACAAACTAAATATAACCTTCGCCTAGTGGGGGAGGATGTGACAAAGCACGTTGGAACTTTTCATTTCAAATTACCGCCCGTCGGCCATATACATAAATGCCATAGCGAAATCCCAGCGTTCTCAAACCCATAGAGAATTTCTTAATTTTTCGCCACGAGAATTGGCGGCGACACTGTCGTAGAGAGTCGGCGTCGAGACTAAGAATGGAGAAGTCGACTAGACAAGTGGCATATAATACACAACACACAAAAAGTAGCTAAAGTTCAAGGAAATAGTTTACATTATAATCCATTCTCTGAATTTAAGTGAATAAAAGGCATAGTGGAAAAAGTAAGGATAAGTTCTAGTTAAACTAAAGGATAATCGTACAATTAGTGAAGTGGATTCTAATAGTGAATAAATAATATATTTTCTACTACACGTGTCTACTCTCTACCGGATTCATCCCCCTGAACCTCTCCAACTGGTGTTGTACTAACTTATACTCAATTATTACATTATATAGCTGCCATTTCTTACTTCTTACATAATAAGGGGAAGAAAGTCTCTAAATCAAATCCAACAGGTACGAGGGCCTACAAGGTAGCCCGGATCCACGACGCCTAACGTCGGTAAAAATTAGGTGGCGCTCAACGACACAGCTAGCCCTGAAAATTACGCCTTGGTGCACGCGGTTAAGCAATTAGCTTCCCTCGTTTCAAAAATTGATAGTGAAAACTTAATACGTGTAGCAAGGTATCCTTTCAAAGCCAGCGGCATGGATCCCGGAGGCCCATTCTTCTGTGGCGGAGAACTAGTGATGACTATTCCTGGGCTCATCCAAGGCTCGAAAGCTAGTCAAACCAATTTTAACTGGTATAATGATCATGATAGAATCGATAGTGAGATTCTATTCAGGGGGGTTATTTACTAACTCTGGGACCGCGCGGTTGTGACGTCATATCTCACTTAGCGAAAAACCATTCAGAAAGTACTTTTTACCTTGAAAATTTTGGAATGGTGGGAATATCTCGTCGTAGTCGTCCATGATGATAGCTAAATAATTGGATATAAATGAATTTCTATTTATTTGACAATATCAAATATATCTCACATCACCTAGCTCTCATTGAACTTCAATTTTTTTTATATTTTATTTTGTAGTTTGGCTGAAGTAGAAATAATTTCGACAGAAATCGAATCGCTACAAGGTAAAACGATAGTATGTGTTATTATCTATTTTACCAGGAATTACTGGAAGACCTTCAGGAATTGCGTCAATTTGATCAACTGCAGGATCTGGAATGCGTGGAGGTTCGGGAAAGGCATCAACAGGAGCAGCCCGAGGAAGGAACAATGGTGGGATCATCACGTCGTAGTCGTCCATCTCAATAGCTAAATAATTGGATATGAATGAATTTCTATATATTTGACAATATCAAGTATATCTCACATCACCCAGCTCTCATTGAACTTCAATTTTTTTCATATTTTTTTAAATATTTTTTGCTTTTTTAGTTTGGCTGAAGTAGAATTAATTTCGACAGGAATCGAATCGCTATAAGATAGAACGATAGTAGGTATTATTATTTCTTATTTTACCAGGAATTACGGGAGCAAGGAGAACTGGGAGAGCTTCGTGAATTGCAGCAATTCGAGCAACTGCACGATCTGGAATGCCCCGCGGTTCAGGAAAGGCATCAATAGGAGGAGCGACAGGAACGGCACCAGCAATAGCTGCATCTAAAGATAAGACCATCGCGGGGTCTGGTACGGGTACTACTTCAGGGATGGCAACTAGGACGATACCCTCAACTAAGTCGGGCTCGTCATGCTCATCGGCAGCAATACCAAAATTTTGCGCCAATTTGGTGACGAAATAGGACGCCTGTTCCACGAATTCGGTCACTGTGATACGGCGTTCAGCCAATTGTTGCCAAGCCCGTAGTATTTGACGGTGATTGACGACATAGCCTATTTTGGGGGACCGTGATACCGACCGCCCCTGCTGCAGTGACAAAAAATCGGAGTGCGCCGCAGACTGCAAGTTCACTAGTTTTTCTAACCGGAAAAGAGATATTGTGATGATACGTAATTAATTAATTGTAATTCATTGTACGTAGAATACAAGGTGTCGAGCGATAAAATCTACCACAGCATACCCTAATGGTCTTGCCATTAGTGTGAGTGACAGTGGTGTGTGTGTGTGAGAGAGAGTGACTGTTGGCATGAAAGAGGAAAACAAAACGAGCGATTGGCAGGTGAGTGAGACGTGTGAATCCGAGAAAGAATGAGTTCAAAGTGCGTGTGACTGATTAGGCAGTGTAGTTAGGTTTTTGAAGGAAAGTGGATAGGAGTGTAGTTAGTATCGTTGGAGAAAGATTGTGGGAAATCTGTGGGAGTCTGTTATATCTGTGTGTACCTACTTGTGAAATCCCAAATGTTCGGGTGTGGAGCCATTTTGTCTAGTAATATTCGGTGGTACGATTCTATACTATTATTGGTTCTACGGATCAGCCCGTTGACGGAGAATAATTCCGGGGTCACTCTACCCAACCATTGACGCTCGTAATAGGGAAAAAAATCTATGTAAATGCGTTTAAGCTCATCGCTGGCATTATTCACTATTGCTTGGAATGCCTCTGGTATCTCCAAGCCTGGCAGCAAAGCGAGAGCCATCAGCTTTCGTAGTAGTTTTTGCCCTTCATCATTTTCTGCGATAGCCTGAGTTATATGTAGGCTCTTTGCTTTTCGATATAGAGCCTAAATGAAACAATGATCGTTAGGCTAATTGTTCATACGAATTCGAATGTGAGTTAGTAGTGTAGGGTGAGTTAAGTTCGGTTAATTCAAGTCAGGTCAAGTGCGGTTGGAATTGTGAGAAGTTATAAAACTGCGGCAAAGGTAGTCTTGAATGGTCCTGAACCCTTATTTTCTCCCACGCAGAAGATCAGACAAAGGATATGAAGAGATACCACAAGAAGAAGAGAGTGAATAGCAGGACATAAAAAAACAGCTCATAACTTATAACTGCCTATAATTATATAATTCTGTCAGGTTACAACATGTCGGGTTGAGTATGTTAGTATATGTATAGGTATATGTTGGTCGTACGGCTTGTAATTGGTACAAATTATTAATCAAAGACCTGGCAGTAGTGGAAGAAGCAACCATGGGGTGCCGCATCCTCGTAGGTTTCTGCGAGTGACCGTTGGATGGCCATTTCAAAATCTGCCATTAACAAAGTTGGCCTAAGATTAGGCGCCAACGTCGTCTTGACATGCGTCAGGACGCAGTCGTAAGCCGCTTTGGTCTTGCGGCTCATTAGAGCCCATGCAAATGGCAATGCCTAATCAACGAGATGATATATAAATAGATATTGCTTTCCTTGTTGACAGTAAGAAGAAATAATGGAGTTATAGCTCTGGGTGTGCGCGTAGACGATAATTTCAGAGACATGTGATTGTAGCTGTTTCCCGGCAAGGGAATACACATTTTGTCAAATTTGTAAATTAGACTGTGTAAAAAAAAACGACATCTTCTTTTTGTTCTCGCCCTTTCGAAAATAGTTAGTGCCTTAATATAAAAGAACTTGTCCCCAAAGCTCAGCTATGTAACTTGAACACAGAATTAGCGCATTTGAAAATGAGATTTCCCATCTATTTCAAATTTACAAATTTGGTTATTTTAGTTTTATCTTTATAACTTTTTTTATTTAACTGATAGAAATAAAGTAAATACACGATTTTGAAGAGAGAGAAATTTCTTAGAAAATGTATTAAAAAAATTTTTTTTTATTAATTTGTCGAAAAGTGAGTAGTAATCAAATATGAATATGACTTTTAAACCACTGTAACTTGTTAACGGTTCAATTGAGCAACTTGGGCCATAGGCCCATTTTTGTAAATCATGAAATTCTCTACAGAACCGTATATCTTTGTTATTCTCATCAGTTGAATAAAGAGAGTTATACAGATAAAACTAAGACAGACAAATTTTGCCGTTTGAAATACATGAGAAATCTTATTTTCGAATGCGCTAATTCTGTGTTCAAGCTACGTAGCTGAGCTTTGGGGACAATTTTTTCCTATTTTGTTGATTTTTTTTTTATTCTTTTTTATTTTTATTTTCAAATTCGCTTAATTAAGGAACACCCTAATGTGATGGTATTCGTTCTACCTTTAATTTCGATATTTTCTAGAAGTATTACTTACGTCTCGGTGATACGCTCCGGTTCAATGTTTTTGTTATTTTTATTCTTCTAATAGCTATGGGGACAATTTTTTTTTATATCAAGTACTAACTATTTTCGAAAGGGCCCGAACAAAAAGATGTCGTTTTTTTTTTTTTTGACTCAGTCTAATGTAAATACAGAAATCAAAATCAATAAATGAATATGCATGGCATTCAAAAAATATCATTTGCTGATCAAGATCCGGTTATCCGTATAATCTTCGTAAGGAAGTGAGCTAAAAAATAATAATTTTTTTTTCAACTCTACTTTCCGATTGCCTGGATGTTATTATTACTTTGAAACAAAAATATTAGTTTTCTACATTTCAGCAGTTTCAGGTGAAGAAAAATTCTACATTTATTATTGTCCATTGTCCTATGTAGTATTATTCGTTTTTTATTATCCAGTTTCTTAACTGATTACTTTTATACTTTCATTGTTGATGTGCTGATGATTAATTATTTCTGTTTACATGGCAATCTCTCGATTTTTTTGATTTTTTTTTTGCTTTCAGATTATCATCATTTTCATTTTTATGCCAATCATCCATTGTTTCCTCATATCAGATACTCGCACACCCTGAATTGGTCGAGAAATATACGAACATGATTAAATTTGGTTGCCATAATTGTTAACAGCTGATACGCCCCATCAATGGCCGGAACTACCTTGAATGTCGCATCGACAAAAATTTCTGTAGCATCGGAAATTAGATTTATAAAATCGGCATTTCCGAGTACAGTGGACTCTTGATAAGTGGCACTCGCGCGGGGCTTCAGGGGAGAGAAATGGCCACTTATACTGAGCTCCCACCACTCTCCAACGACCCGCCTACTGAGCGTAGTGGGGCGACGTAGCAGAGCTCGGAACTATAGCGTGATGGGCGTTTTGAAATTTATTGTTACAATCTGTTCATTATTTGGAATATTCAACTCGTAACTTATTGAGTTAATGAATAATTATTTAAGCATTTAAAACAATCAGAATACATGAATAAATAATTTTTTTGCCAGTTTAATAATATCAAATTATACATATACAAACACGGAGTATAGAAAACGCATGATAATACAGTACTCGTCAATTGAAGTGGGACAAGGTATTTTTTTCGGATTTTTTCGAAAATTGAACCGATTTCGGAAAATCAAAATTTCACATTCTATGAAATTTCATAACCCTTCGAATGAGACTAGTTTCATCCCGATCGATTAAGAATTGGCCGATTGCCAGAGGACTTCCTAGATTGGTGATAATCGGGGTTTCGGGAACACCCCGAAAAATATTAGTGGATGTTATCGTACCCTTTGGTACCTCATACCAATCGAAAGGGCAGCTCTTGAGATGCAAAAAACACCCCCGTTCGTCGCCGTCGGATAACTCGTCGAGAGGATATGCGTCCAGGAAGTTAGAATCGTTCATCGGTGATAACTCTGGAACGCTTCGCTCGATTCCACTGAAATTTGTTGTGGAGTCGTTTTTTATTATGCCCTCAAATCTCACTTAAGTGTGGTTGCGCTAATTGTCCTCGCAGAGGAGACCCAGGTACTTCCTGAGCGCAAGGTTTCGTTTATCGACATTTTTCGCATTGAAATACTTTGAATCCAGGGCTAGAAGTTAGTGATTGTTAAAGGTGAAGTTTCAACGATTAAAATGCGTGGTCATACAATATCGCAGATGACCCCCATAAACAGCGGGAAGTTTATGAAAAACGAGAACGAAATCGTGTACCCGCGAGATTTCGATGCAGAGTTTCTCGCCGATGTTCACTTGTCTCGCTAAAGGGGAGGCCGCGACCATCCCTACTCATCTCTCTGATCAATGCGTTAGGCTTCATTGAAGCTTTTGTAAGAGTTTTCAATGATAAATAATTATCAATTCATAATTCGATGGACTAATACCATACGGGCGTAGGTGCCAAAAAAAAATTCGTATTTTTAAATATCAAAGGGATAGAGAAAAAAAATTTCTTCTTTCACTTACTTTATTTCCTTTCCTACTTATTTATTTATTTATTTTTTTTTTCGATTTTTTAATATCAAAAAATTGAATTTTCCATTCCATTCATAGTTAGGAATTATTCAAATTGACCAGTAGTACGAGATCGATCTCGTATTCAATTCAACCAGAAACGCCATTGGTAAAAATGATTCATTCCTCCGCTTGTGCAGATAATAAAAATTACGAGTATGATAAGTCGATCGCTCAGTCGGTTTAGCGAGATTCACTGACCAACGCAAAGATAACAATAAAAAATTTGCGTGACCCAGGCATCTTGTAAGAATAACGAATGCAGCAAACCATTCGTCCGATAAGTCTAGTGAGATTCATTAACGATGGGAAAAATCATAATAATTTTGTCATCGACGCTTGCAATTCGTAAAAATTACGAATCCAGCATATCGGTAGTCTGATGAATTTGCCTAGAAAGACTGACTATTGGAAAAATATTTATCATTTCTTCGAACTTACACGGAGAGAAAAGAATAGTAATATTCACAATGTAACATAGTAACCATTACTATGTTACATGGTAACGTAGATTTTCAAACATTAAATTTGCTTAGTTACCATGTAGCATGGTAATGGTTACCAGAAAAATAGTAATGAATCCTATTTGACATAGTATCATTTACGATTTTATGAGAAATAAGTCTGGTTACTATGTAGGAATGGTAAATATTACTATTCTCTTCTCTCCGTGTAGGTATCTCATAAAAATTACGAATTCAACAAGTCGATACCCAGTTAATGTGGCGAGAACGATGGGAAATGGAAAAAACTATTATTATTCTTTCCGTGATTCGGGAATCTCGTGCGAATTACGAATGTAACGAATTATTCGCCTGACAAGTGCCGTAAGGTCCACTGATGATAGAAAATATCATAAATATTGATCCGTCTTCTTATGAAGCTTGTAAAAATTACGAATGCAACAAATGGATTGCCTGGTTAATATGGCGGTATAGGGACTGTACGTGGAAAAAATGATAATTTTATTTTACCTCGACTCGTACATCTCACAAAAATCACAAATGTAGCAAATCGATAGCCTGCTCCATTTCGCGACAAAGACTGATCATTGAAATGTGAATAATTATTTTTTCCTTTTTTTTATGAAAGCCTTCCATCTCTTAGCCGGTGAGTTCTATCTTTCCAGACAGAAGAACTCACCGTTGTCCAACTCCGTTGTCCGAGCTATTGTTCTAGAATCTAGAAGCTCGAAGAAATCCACGTACAACGAATACTGCACTGAAACGGTTAGTTCCTCGTTCCGTGTCTCGTAGCACGATTGGTCGAAGAGTTGCGGACCGTGAGTTAAAATCTCGTCGCCCGATTGTTAACCCATTTTTATTAGTAAGGCATCGCAATGCTTGGCGGGACTTAGCCCAGATTCATCGTACATGGACTCGGGAAGAATGGAGCAAATGCCTTTTCACGGAACAGGTCTCGTCCCTTTGGATGTGGTCCGATCACCGTATGAGGTGGAATTTCCATTACATCCCGAACCGAGCTGATAATATTTCGCAACCGTATCGTGTACAGACAATCTTACTTAGACGAAATTTTGCGTCCTGTCGTCATTTCCGAGGCAGAACGAATCGGTTTCATCGATGATAACGCACCATGCCATCGTGCTAGAATCGTCAACGCCTTTCTCGCGGACAAGGAATCGAGGAGAGCGTGTGGCCTGCAAACAGTCCGGATATGAATCCTATTGAAAACCTATGGGCGATATGGAAATCCCAAATACGCTCGCGGGAACTACACCCTCGAACTAGTAGTTGTGGCTACGGAAGAATGGCGCGTGATCCCGCAGGAGCAGATTGCAGCGGCTATCGAGAGCATGCCTGAACGCATGCCTGTTTGCAGGTAGATCAGGCTCGTGGGGGATCGATAAAATATTGATCAAAATATTGATATGCATAGAAACGGTTTGGAATCCTAAGATACTGCGAGAGTGACGAACTGCGGGGTCCCGATCTGTGCACCTACACACACGCACACACCTGCACCTAACAAACACACACACACACAACTTTCGAAGGTGTAACAACAGTTGCTTTGACAGCTGTTGTCAGTCACCATGTGCCTATCCATTCACCTCCACGTGGTAAAAGTTGGACAACGGTGAGTTCTTCTGTCTGGAAAGATAGAACTCACCGGCTAAGAGATGGAAGGCTTTCATAAAAAAAAGGAAAAAATAATTATTCACATTTCAATGATCAGTCTTTGTCGCGAAATGGAGCAGGCTATCGATTTGCTACATTTGTGATTTTTGTGAGATGTACGAGTCGAGGTAAAATAAAATTATCATTTTTTCCACGTACAGTCCCTATACCGCCATATTAACCAGGCAATCCATTTGTTGCATTCGTAATTTTTACAAGCTTCATAAGAAGACGGATCAATATTTATGATATTTTCTATCATCAGTGGACCTTACGGCACTTGTCAGGCGAATAATTCGTTACATTCGTAATTCGCACGAAATTCCCGAATCACGGAAAGAATAATAATAGTTTTTTCCATTTCCCATCGTTCTCGCCACATTAACTGGGTATCGACTTGTTGAATTCGTAATTTTTATGAGATACCTAAGTTCGAAGAAATGATAAATATTTTTCCAATAGTCAGTCTTTCTAGGCAAATTCATCAGACTACCGATATGCTGGATTCGTAATTTTTACGAATTGCAAGCGTCGATGACAAAATTATTATGATTTTTCCCATCGTTAATGAATCTCACTAGACTTATCGGACGAATGGTTTGCTGCATTCGTTATTCTTACAAGATGCCTGGGTCACGCAAATTTTTTTTTGTTATCTTTGCGTTGGTCAGTGAATCTCGCTAAACCGACTGAGCGATCGACTTATCATACTCGTAATTTTTATTATCTGCACAAGCGGAGAAATGAATCATTTTTACCAATGGCGTTTCTGGTTGAATTGAATACGAGATCGATCTCGTACTACTGGTCAATTTGAATAATTCCTAACTATGAATAGAATGGAAAATTCAATTTTTTGATATTAAAAAATCGAAAAAATAAATAAATAAATAAATAAGTAGGAAAGGAAATAAAGTAAGTGAAAGAAGAAATTTTTTTTCTCTATCCCTTTGATTTTTAAAAATACGAATTTTTTTTTGGCACCTACGCCCGTATGGTATTAGTCCATCGAATTATGAATTGATAATTATTAATCATTGAAAACTCTTACAAAAGCTTCAATGAAGCCTAACGCATTGATCAGAGAGATGAGTAGGGATGGTCGCGGCCTCCCCTTTAGCGAGACAAGTGAACATCGGCGAGCAACTCTGCATCGAAATCTCGCGGGTACACGATTTCGTTCTCGTTTTTCATAAACTTCCCGCTGTTTATGGGGGTCATCTGCGATATTGTATGACCACGCATTTCAATCGTTGAAACTTCACCTTTAACCATCACTAACTTCTAGCCCTGGATTCAAAGTATTTCAATGCGAAAAATGTCGATAAACGAAACCTTGCGCTCAGGAAGTACCTGGGTCTCCTCTGCGAGGACAATTAGCGCAACCACACTTAAGTGAGATTTGAGGGCATAATAAAAAACGACTCCACAACAAATTTCAGTGGAATCGAGCGAAGCGTTCCAGAGTTATCACCGATGAACGATTCTAACTTCCTGGACGCATATCCTCTCGGCGAGTTATCCGACGGCGACGAACGGGGGTGTTTTTTTAAGGTTAATCCTTTGTAGATCCATCTATGGTTCCAGCTATCTTGAATGACTTATATGCTTATTACTTGCGTACTGCTCTCATAAAATTACAGAAAAGAAGTTGGTCGGGTATATAGTCTGGGTATATAGAATCAACAACAAAAGCACCTATGGTGCAAAAACCTTTCGCCAAGTGCAATAATGTGGTCCCTACTCAAAACGAAAGAATAAAAAGAAAAATGTCCACGTACAAAAGTATTGAAATCACATACAGTGCCAAGTACATGTCTTCTGTATACCATAAGTTAACAACAGAAACGTAAAGAGTCTTGTGCTCGTTCACTCGCAAAAAAAAATTTGGAGTCCGTGGTATTTGGCGGGCCAATATTGTTCTCTCGTACTTGTCTACGAAGGCCCGCCAAGTACCACGGACTCCAAATTTTTTTTTGCGAGTGAACGAGCACAAGACTCTTTACGTTTCTGTTGTTAACTTATGGTATACAGAAGACATGTACTTGGCACTGTATGTGATTTCAATATTTTTGTACGTGGACATTTTTCTTTTTATTCTTTCGTTTTGAGTAGGGACCACATTATTGCACTTGGCGAAAGGTTTTTGCACCATAGGTGCTTTTGTTGTTGATTTCACTACTTTTTGTACAATTTTGTATTTCATACACGTATGTGTTTATAAATTTTTTTTTTTTTTTTTTGACAGTCGTAACATGTGTGTTCGTTTTTCATTAAGTTCTACGAATTGTTTCCTTATAATCCGTTATAATAACTCTATATGCCTGCAACGTGTAACCCTGCGCGCAAACCTCCTCCTTCATCGATATATATATATTTTATTTATTCATGTGGTTACGCGAAACAAGAAGTGAACACGAAAATAGTGAAAAACGGAAAAACAAGTACCGAGCTCTAAAAACGGCGCTGATGAAAAACGCAGCTTCCTATTGTCCACAGATTCATGGATATTTAAATATTAAAATAAATAGTTAAAAATATATAGGGCGTTTCACTTTGCGCGCACCAACTGCTAAGTTTTCGTCCTCCAGGTCCACCGCACCGTAGTTTCCGTTCTCTAGGTCGACCTCTACGTAGTTTCTGTCCTCCAGGACCACCGCCACGTAGTTAAGAACGTCGTGTGTACAACATCAATTGTTCATCAATAATTACTTACAATCGATCGACCTGGAGGACGGAAACTGTGGTGCGGTGGACATGGAGGACGGAAAATACTTAGCGGTGAACCTAGAGTACGGATACTACGTAGCGGTCGACCTAAAGAACGGAAACTACGTAGCGGTGGACCTGAGGGCGGAAACTACGTAGCGGTCGACCTAGAGGACGAAAACTATGTAGCGGTGGTTCTGGAGGACAGAAACTACGTAGCGGTCGACCTAGAGAACGGAAACTACGTAGCGGTGGACCTGGAGGACGGAAACTACGTAGCGGTCGACCTGGAGGACGAAAACTACGTAGCGGTGGTCCCGGAGGACAGAAACTACGTAGCGGTTGACCTAGAGAACGGAAACTACGTAGCGGTGAACCTGGAGGACGGAGATTACGTAGCGGTCGACCTGGAGGACGAAAACTACGTAGCGGTGGTCCTGGAGGACAGAAACTACGTAGTGGTCGACCTAGAGAACAGAAACTACGGTGCGGTGGACATGGAGGACGGAAACTACGTAGCGGTCGACCTGGAGGACGGAAACTTCGTAGCGGTAGTCCTGGAGGACAGAAACTACGTAACGGTGATCCTGGAGGACAGAAACTACGTAGCGGTCGACCTGGAGGACGGAAACTACGGTACGGTCGACCTAGTGGACGAAAGCGACGTAGCGGTGGTCCCGGTCACAAATAACGAAAGCGTATGATGTATGAAGACAACTCCCGGCGACGACTCCGTTAACACTCGGAATTTTTAAAAATATTATAAGAGCGCCATCTTGCAACTGATGTCACTGCTGTCTAGTGGTGGCCACTCTTTCCTCATTTTTATCCGCATAGCTTTAGTGAACTGTCAGATCTGGCTGAAGGAGGTGAAACGACGAACAAATTTTCAGACGAAACGGGTACTCGGAAACTTGAAATAATCATACCTCAGCTTTCCGTGCACTGATTCAATCGAAGATTGCTGCTGAGCTAAGCGGGGTCACGCCTTATATACCAGTCGTGACGTCACTCAGCTCGTCTTTGCGATGGAATGTTCTCGCACGTTCCAGTCTCTTCTCGCCGTTGTATTTGAAATGTAATGTCACAGGCCCGGTCAGCCTGGCACGTTACAATACACTGAATTTTGTAGTTATCATAGATCAGATTCTTACAATTTATTATCTTAGAAAAATCACTTTATTTTTCGGCTATCGACACACTGCTTCTCGTCTTTCATCAGTCGTACAGCATTTATTTGATGAATTTACTAGGACCTCTTGCCCCTTGAAGAATGTTGAATATATAGTCAGTTTCAATGTTCCCACAGGAAGCGTCCGAAATCCTGTAAATTACCACAAAGCATCAATTTCGCCACAATACTATAATTGATATTTCAGAAGAATATAGTATACTCATCTAATGAAACAGCGTTGGGTCAGAATAAGTGAGGTTAATCTTAACGATCAAACATTTTTGGCCTACTGCCTTTCATAATAACACTTGGCAATCACTTTTCACTACACATTACTGTCTGTTTTCTTTCCGATATGGGTTCTCTTGGTCCCACTTAGTATTTTAGGCTCTTCACAATTTTATTCCGTTAATTGAATTTTTCTTCATCGATTGACATATTGAGCGAGATTGGAATGATTCTTGTGATCATGCGATAAATTTTCATATGCGAAATTCGCTTTTCGACCAATTATGTGATAGTTCCAAAGGAAGCAAACGTCGCAATTGGCCGAAAAACGAGTTTCGCTGTCGTGCGAATGCGTCCGAAAGGTCTGAAAGATTCGTGTATCGGATGGCGCGCATCTTTCCGATACGAATTTTGCGATGTTGCCGTCGCCACCTGTCACACCGCACACGTGCGAGTGTATCGTCACAGAAGTAAATATATAGAGATAGTAAATAAGCAAGTGAGTACATAACAAAATACGGTAACGTTATTTACACGGTTCACCAACTCCAATTAGGCAATTAGGCTCCCAAATTGGAAATAAATATAATATAATACACAATGATATATAATAATATATTATAATTATAAATCACAATCGGGTATTTCCCGTGTCTCTATTGGAGTCACGGAACCGTGTAAAGAACGTCACCGAACAAAATACCATTGAAATGATAGTTATCAACTAGATTTTTTTTTCAAAGTGTTCTAGCTTCCATAATCTAAATGTTATAACTTCATTTTTTATTTTATATTATATTATAAAGTCAAAACTACCAGTCTACTTGCTGCTCGGCTGTTCTACGTCAGTGTATAATGAAAATCATTCAATCGAATAATCTGGACCGAGGGAATCCATATCGGAAAGAAAGCAGCTGATAGTAATATGTAGTGAAAAGTGAGTATATTATAAAAAGGCAGTAGGCCAAAAATGTTCAATCGTACAAACCAACCTCACTTATCCTTACCTAACGCTGTTGCATCAGATGAGTGTGTAATAAATATTTGTCTGAAATATTAACTATAGTATTGTAGTAAAATTGATACACTTTGTGGTAATTTACAGGCTTTTGTACACTGCCAGTGGGAATATTAAAACGGACAATATATCCAACATTTTCAAATGGGCAGAGGTTTTCCAATTCACCAATCGAATGCTGTACAATTGATAAATGACGAGAAGCAATGTGTCTATGGACGCATGTTGAGGATTTATGCCAGAGTGGGCGGACTCCCTCATAGGCGAGTCTCATAATTCACTAAGGAACACTCCTTGTCCCTCGGCACGCAGTTTAGTTGTAACTCACGTGTTTCTCAACAAGGACCTGATTCAGAATACAGAGAGATTTCTGATGACGAAAAATTGAGCCGCTGTTATTTTTAATTATTAATTCGTTCTGCCTTCCCCATTCTCAGAAAAGTAAGGCTACTATCGAGGTAAACTTTCAAACTACTACTGGGATAATAAATTTGAAGACCCTAGGATGTATAATACCCTGATGTATAATATATATTTATCTAATGTAGAATCTAATGCTCAATACGTATGATGTAATTGTGAAGACTCTTCATTCGGTCGATATCATGGATTCAGTTAGAAAATATTTTTGAGGATTAACTACAGTTATGCAAAGATCTTTTGGGCAGTTATTTCATTATAGGCCTACTCTCTACATTTAAATCATTGAAAAATTGCTGGTGTTCAGTTATAAGTATACCAAACTGATATTATTACACGGAAAAATTTTAAATAATTCTTTGTAACTCGACACGCTTATGTCTATATTTTATAGTGTATTTCAATATCGATGGTTTTTAATTCTTACCGGTTTTATCTGAAATACCTTGTTTGTTTTATCATCGTCAAACCTATTGTGAACCCAGTCTGCAGCTAAGCTCTTATCTTATTACCTTGCAGCTGACCCTTAATGTTGACCACATACCAAGGTTCATCGAGAAATGGAACAATTCATTGGGAACTGTAGTAGGTTTTTAAATGAGAATGCTGTAAATTTATTAAAACGTAGAAAGACTCGGTGGGACGGAACAAAACAGCTGGGGGTTGAACACTATATCTTTTAATTCACAGCTGCATAGAATAAGGTATGCGACATTTTTTTCAAGGGAAATCAATAAACAATCTGCAGTTGTTACTACGGCAGTACGATTTAAACGGCTGAACTGGCCAAGACAGTTACCTTGTTAATTAGCCAATGGTTTAACCGGTTAATCAGCATACGGTTCAATCGATTGACCGGCCCCGACGGTTATCCGCCCAGAAACTAATTGGTTAAAAAATTACCAATAATTACTTTTTTGATGTGATATTTGAATAATTTTTATTAATTCATACATTTCATCACATTAAGATTTATTTTCACTTTTAAAATTGATCATGAATTAATTAGTTTTCAATGGAGCCGCGAATAAAATAAAAATAAAATAATTAAAAATTGAAATAAAATTAAAATATATATATATGGGGCATTCCATGCCAACTCATCCTACCAATTGACTTTGCATCCCCGATTTGGCTGAAACTTGGGCATCTTTTTGTACCCTTCGAAAAAGGTTTCTGTGATTTTTTTCGAATTTTTTTATCCAGCCACTTCGGAGATGGTTTTTTTTTTTTTAAATAGCCGTAACTTTATGACAAATTGTCCAACATGGGTCTGTTTTTTTTTCAAAATTCGTGTTTTTTAATGAATTTTCTGAAAATTTCGTGCAAAAAATTATTCATGATCATTCTGATCGGTTTTCATTTATTTCAAAGTTAAACCATGAATTTTAAAACTGTTTGTATCCTTCGATTTTTTTTTCAAAAATTCTCATGAATACTACTCCTAAAAACACAAATTTTAAGCCTAGTCCGGTAATGGGATAATGATGGGATATAATTTTTTTTGAATTTTAAAAATAATGAATTCCTTTTTTTTGGGTTTTTTTTACTGTTAATGTATTATCGACGCATTTTCAGATGAAATGTGAAAAAAGCTCATACATGAAAATACGTCAATAATACATTAACAGTAAAAAAAACACAAAAAAAAAGGAATTCATTATTTTTAAAATTCAAAAAAAATTATATCCCATCATTATCCCATTACCGGACTAGGCTTAAAATTTGTGTTTTTAGGAGTAGTGTTCATGAGAATTTTTGAAAAAAAAATCGAAAGATACAAACAGTTTCAAAATTCATGGTTTAACCTTGAAATAAATGAAAACCGATCAGAATGATCATGAATAATTATTTGCATGAAATTTTCAGAAAATTCATTAAAAAATACGTATTTTGAAAAAAAAAACAGACCCATTTTAGACAATTTGTCATAAAGTTACGGCTGTTTGAAAAAAAAAAACCATCTCCGAAGTGGCTGGATGAAAAAATTCGAAAAAAATCACAGAAACCTTTTTCGAAGGGTACAAAAAGATGCCCAAGTTTCAGCCAAATCGGAAATGCAAAGTCAATTGGTAGGATGAGTTGGCATGGAATGCCCCATATATATGGGGCTATCCACGTCAACTCGACACGGCTCCAAGACCTCAACATCTCCAATTTGATTATTAATTTTATATGTTATTTCTTCATGTCTGGAGAACCTTCCAAATTTTTTTTGAATCTTTCAAATTGACGCTATCGGAGCTATGATTTTTTTCATCCATAAAAAAGGACCTTTTTTAAAATTCTGAAGAAAATCACAAAAATCCTGTTGATGATATAGAACAACCTTCGGCTCGCAGAATCGTGGGCAGAATTTTCCTTAAATTTTTTTTTTTTCATTTTCAAAAAAATTGTCTTGAACATTATTTTTCTCACTCGCTCGAAAATCAATTTTCAAAATGGATTTCGGCAGAGAATTTCACTGCGCATCTTTTTTTCCTATAAACTATATCAATATTTTCTGTCGTTTTTATAATAAATAATGATAATAATAATAGGTAAGCCTTTTTCGGAAAAAAAATTTCGAAAATGAAAAAAAAAATATAAGGAAAATTCTGCCCACGATTCTGCGAGTGGGAGGTTGTCCTATATCATCAACAGGATTTTTTTGGTTTTTTTTTCAGAATTTTGAAAAAGGTCCTTTTTTCATGGATGAAAAAAATCATATCTCCGAAGGCGTCAATTTGAAAAATACAAAAAAAATTTGGAAGGTTCTCCAGATATGGAGAAGTAACATAAAATTAAAAATCAAATCGGAGATGTTGAGGTGTTGGAGCCGTGTCGAGTTGACGTGAATAGCCCCATATATATTTGATTAAAAAAAATGAAAGGAAAAAAAAAAAAAAATTATTAACAAAATTATTAAATTAATTATGTATAAATAATTTATATATACAAATATATATACCTAAATATATATTTATATGAAATTAAAATAATTATAACGGAAAGCCTATGCATTTCCGGAAAAAAACGGCTAAGGAAATTTCGATCCCGTTTTTTTTATCAAGATTTACCCTATAAACTCGTCACGAATTCTGTGAGACCCTGTATAGGTAAAGCAAGTCCAACGAGTCCAACGCTGGCGGTTTTGGAGTACTTAGTTCGCCGCGCGTCATCATGCGGCGCGTAAACAATATGCAGGAGCCAATAGAATGGCTACATTTCCGATAGAGATTTTATACTAATGGCGGCATTTTACGCGGGATCTTATGCGTAGCATGCAGACCACGCTTAGACTATACATATCACAATTTTCGCGCGTTAGATTCTCGCGGATGAAGAAATATTTCGATAATCCGTTGTGCGTGAAAGCTAGGTTCTTTGGAATTAAATGTTTTGGGTTAAAGAGCGGAGGCTAGCCACAAATGTGCGCAAAGTTGTCATGAAATGTTAATAAAATAATCTGATACACGGAGGCACACTCTGACACGATAAACATGGCTGCTGCGTGAGCGCGGCGGGATTCACATTTCGGCGATCTAATGATTTGTTGCACTTGATGTGTACTGAGTAGTATTTCACCCACAACAATATTACAGTAGAAACAGCTGGATCACCATCACATGGTTTAGATCAATCTGTACACTGAGAGAAGTTTTTATTTAATAGTAATAAAATTTATTAGTATTTAATAAAACACATATTAATAAAATGTTATTATTAAATACTAATAAAATTTTATTTATGACTAAACTTCGTTTATTTTCCGGCAATCTCAATTATGAATATGTAATAGAATCATACATATTTATAATCAATATTTATTAATATGAAGTACTGGATCGAAAGAAATCCAAATACTTTTTTTTATTACTGGTAAATAAAAACTTCTCTCGGTGTACGCGGAGAATCTAGCAGGCGAAAATTCGTAGTCTATCACGGGCTTCGTACAAGCGGCCATAGCCAGCAAAAATCGTTGATTGCAAAAATCATATTGATTGTAGATATTTAATTTAATACTTACATCTTGTTGTTCCTCCGTTTATCGACGGTATACGTAAAGCCATCCTCGATTCTGTCCACTTGCTCCATTCTTCTCACCGTTCGCAACACTTGATAATAAATTATCGATAAATTTTATTCAATTGAGTGCAGTCTAAGCGACGAATATCAATCGAATGAAAGCTATTGATGCTCGATCAATCTACCACCCCTACACACCCCTCTGCATTTTGTCAACCAACGTGATAGGATGTACGAATAAAAAAGTTTAAACATTATTCGCTGATTGGTTCGCGGCTCGACGTTCTGCAGTTTTCAGCCTCTCTTTCCTACCGTTCTAGTTTATGGCTAACGAAATCATCGTTTCCCGATTTAACATGATTCTTGAACAATTATAGCCGGTATTCTTTTCTTGAGCGTAGATGTCTAGCGAATATAAGCTGATAGGCCAGTCAAATTAGATTAATCTAAGGGGTTGGCCCTCCAATTAGTCTTTATGAATCGCTTTGGTTTTAGATGCTATAAGCGAAATTCCTTCGGCTTGGAAAAATTATTGGAATAAAAAGTTGTCAACAATGAACGCGACTTTTTTTTGTTTATCCTCGAATATCTCGTTAACTAAGCGAAATAGGCTTGCAAACTTTACCTATCTTTTGTACAGACCATAAAATTGTCGACGATATATTTTACAAAATATAGATGTGTTCTATTTTTGTTATATTTTCACGATCGGAATTTTTGATAGAAAAAAAAAAAAAAAAAAAAAAAACAACTTCCACTTATTGTGTAACCGAAACTCCGATTCATTTCAGCGATACGTATATATATTCAAATTTTTATTATTTATCAACCTCGCCGCATTCGACTGACGCAACCATGATCGAAATTTACCGCTCTACGGGTTATTACTTCCAGCTATCACAGTTTTCGAAAGAATTCAATGATTACGCGAGAATTATTTTAAATTTTTGTTAAGAATATTAACGCGACTGCGACGAGTCCAAATTAAGCTACGGATGAAAGCATGCCAAACGCATATTCCTTTATTAACCTATGAATAGGTATATCTCTGCCTTGGAATTTTCGACAACAATATGCCTGTGATAGCTGGACGTAGGAAATTACAAGGTTTCAGAAAATGTGTTGCACGATGTTCTAGGATTATTTTGTGCAGAGCTATCGAACTAAGTAAGAAACTAAGAATACGAAAATAATTCAGCCCGCTCTTCAAGTCATAACAGAAATATTTGTCCCGGTGCTTGTGAAAACTCCGAATAGTTTTCAATAATGGAGTAAAATTTTACCAAATCATTATTTTCTCGAACTGTCATAGAGCCCTTCCATTGTAAACGGCAGGTTGAATCTGCGAGCACGTATCTACATATAGAATTCCGGATCGGGGTCGACGTTTAGCAGCCTATTTTATTGAAATAGATAATCCTCAAACTACGACAAAAAATTTAACCTAGTCTTCAAGTCATGATGAAAATAATCATATGGCGGGGTTATTTTAAAATTCCGAAGAGTTTTCACGTTTACGGCAGATTGAATCAGCTAGCGCTGATAAATACTTCAGCGAGGGTGGGGAACAATTAGGAATATGTGTGGAAGCTGAGGACAAGAGTAGAATAACAAAAATTTATTTCCACAAAAGGTTTTTATTCAATTTTTTTTCCCTTTGTATTGAAGTACCGACATGTTTCCGAAATCCGAATTCCGAAGTTTATAGTTGCGAAATCTTGAAAGTGGCAAGATCCACAAGTCGACACATACCAGCATTATCTTAACCCCTCGAAATACTTCAAGTTTTGTATAAAACTTTTTCTTGTATAATTTTTAGTTTTCGAGATATTCGTCTGGGGCGATCAAAATGGACCATCCTACTATCGTTACGAACAAGTATCAAGTCTTTTGACTTTCACGAGAATTAGTTGTGCAGAAAAAATTTATAGAAATTTGAGTTAACGGATGCGGGGTAGCTTAATATACGATTAGTCAAATACGTCATCAAGAGACTCGGTAGAGTCTCGCGCCAAGTAGTTAAAAAGAATTTTTTTGTAACACATGCATGATTTCTGCGTTTTTTTGACCTAAAAATAGGGTCAAAAGTAGCCGTTTATTGACCGCTTAAAAAGAGCGGGCAATAATGGATTCATTATTGCCCGCTTCTTCAATAAGCGGGCAATAAAGGATTCTTTATTGCCCGCTTCTTCAATAAGCGGGCAATAAAGGATTCTTTATTGCCCGCTTCTTCAATAATATATATATATATATATATATATATATATATATATATTAGGCCGGAGTGAAAAAGGTCGATTTTCGCGGATCGTATTCTAATAGTGCTGGAAAGTTATGTCTTGGCATCACTCAAAACTGTGCCAAAGGAAAAAATTTACAATAGATATCTTCTGTTCTGGCAAACGCCCCAAAGTTTTGAATTTTTTAACATGGGGTTTAAATGGAGAAAAAAGGCAAAAAGACAAATTAGTACTGAAAAATTCATAAAAACTCGCTGGGTAGGCCGATTTCAGTCTTCCTACGCTTATTCGAAGTGAAAAGAATATAGCTTTCGTTTGACGTTTTGAAATTCAGAATATCTTCCTTAGTTTCAAAGATACACGCGTTTGAAAATCGAGTTTTTCCCGAAAAAACTCTATTTTTCAATTTTGTATTTTCTAAAGTAAGTAAGATATTTTGAATTTCAAAACGTCAAACGAAAGCTACATTTTTCCCGCCTCGAATAAGCGTAGGAAGACTGAAATCGGCCGACCCAGAGAGTTTTTACGAATTTTTCAATGCCAATTTGTCTTTTTACCTTTTTTCTCCATTTAAACCCCGTGTTAAAAAATTCAAAACTTTGGGGCGTTTGCCAGAACAGAAGATATCTATTGTAAATTTTTTCCTTTGGCACAGTTTTGAGTGATGCCAAGACATAACTTTCCCGCACTATTAGAATACGATCCGCGAAAATTGACCTTTTTCACTCCGGCCTAATATATATATATATATATATATATATAAGTTGTAACATTACATGTTACGACAGGCTCCTTACCCCTTAGACGACCTTAGCGGAGTGTCTGAGTTTGGTATGAATGATTGGGGTGGCCCTGAGGCCTGGCAATAATTCCGAGAGACGACCGTGACCGACTCAAATCTGTAGAACTTCTTATTTATTCTTTTGTTTTTCTTTACGCATTTTCTCTGGCATGTGGGAGACGAGGCCTAGACGAAGGCGACCAGTTACTCCGAAACCACGGAAACACACACGCACGACGCCTAATATCGACCAGAAGGATCCCTACCAGCCAAGAACACCACCGGAGCTCTAGGAGGTAGTACTGGCCAGGCTACCTCCACCGCCTAAATAGAGGACACGGGGGGAATGCCGAGGGCATTCCGCAACGAGGGATATCGGTGGCGGAAGAGATTCCCGCCGCCTAGAAGAGCCTGCAACCCGTGTTCCTTTGAAGTAATGAGCTACAACCACCGCGGTGGATTTTGAATATTCGCGCGTAGCGAAAATAGGGATCTTTCGGTCGATGGGAAATCAATAGTCGATCGCCTGATATGTGCGCTAAGTACCGGCGCCATGCGGTCTAGTCACTCTGCGTTAGACTAGCGTGCGTAACACACGTAAACTACGATTTAGCGTACTTGAGCATTTGCATTTTTTCCAAACCGGATTCAATTATTTGAGCCTTTGAGCCCCGTGGGTATTCAAATTAGAAAAGAAATTATTATTAGTCCATTAGTGGTTGTGTGAGTGTGGGAGACCGTAATAATATCCCCGACGGGAACTAACATCCGAGGGATGAACTACGGACGGGAGAAGCTCCTGTTCCTGTGTTGGCTGGAAGACGGTAAGCGTTAGCCATTCTTACTTTGGATAATTCGCATCCGGCAACGGCTATCCGCCATCTTGCCATAGATCAAGCCACGAGGCTAATTAATATTTTTGGGATCGAATTAAGCCGATCTCCGAAGGGTAGGCCGTCACCAGTTTCCCTGTGCCTTAGATCTTGTAGTTCGAGTCTTTATTTTTTTGGAGTAATTATTCGCGTAATTAATAATTTAGTCAAGTGCGTACCTGTAGTACACGAGTACGACAAAGACAGAACGAGTCGGTCACTGTCGCTCTCTCTTCCTCCTGCGGGGAGAGACGTAAAGGGTTCTTCGCGTTAGAATTTTGGGTTCTTTATTTAATTTGCGGAGTTAATAAATTCAATAAATTATCCACAGGGTTAGTTTAAATAAGTAGTAGGAAAAGTCTGTAAATAGTTTGTAAATATTTTGTAAATAATAAGCTTTTCGGAGCAATACGGTAACGAGGGACTTCGTCTCTCGGAGACGAGCTAGTCGTCACGGTACGAGCTACGGCTGAATAACTCCTAATTAATCATTATTATACGATGGTTATTAACTAGTCATCAATTCTGCTCGTAGCATATATTTCATAAATTAGTAATTTAATTAGTATTGTCCAGCGAGGACTTGATTTGACGAGTTATATATTATTTGTTGCATGACTTCTTTTTATTTGTTATTGCTCTCCTACGTGGAAGCTAGTAGTTTAATTTTTTTATTGCAAAACTCGCCAAACGTGGCCAGGTCACTCTTACACGACCTGTAGTCAATTTATACCCGCTGGGGAGTACCCCCGGGTACTAGTATCATTATTTCTATTTTTTTTTATATCATTTTTCTTGAATAAATTCTATTTTCTTTGTTAAATTCAAATTTATCGAGTCGTTACTACGCCCTGCTAATCCTTCAATTAATCCCGACCCCTCTCCGCGGTACTGACGCTAGCCGGCGCTCAAGTATCTGTAGTTAGTTCTTTTTATTAGTAAGATTTTCAGAAATTGGCGATTATAAGCCTGGCGCCCAACATCTTTGTTTTATTATTAATTTTCAGTTGGCCAATTGTCGAGTGGACGGTTCTCAGACTAGCTTTCCGGTCTGGTCTGAGGACCAGGAAAAATCCACGTCGCAATATATATCTACATATATATATATATATATATTGTAACGTGTCCGACCGTCACAAGGCTAGGCTACGGTGATTGGTCGGAGTAAACACCGAAAAACTGGACAAATTCAGATAGACGAGCGAGCGACGCTTGTGACGTCACAAGCGTAAGCAAAAGAGTATATAAACACGCGTCGACAGAGCTCGACAGCGCACTCGTGGTATAGCACCCAGTCGACTCACAAACACTCTTACGAGCGCACTCGTGGTATAGCACCCAGTCGACTCACAAACACTCTTACGAGCGCAATCGTGGTATAGCATCCCAGGCGACTCATTTGATATTGAACTAAGGGTCTTCCGAAGGCAATAAAGTAGAATCAGTAAATTCACTATTATTTAGACAAATCAGAACATTCTTTAAAATCATATTCTAATATCACCTAACCGGGTTTAGAAGCATAATATTATATTGAGCATTAGCTATAGCAGCATTGTTACAATCATTTAGTTGAAAGGAGATAAATACGGATGAAATAGACTTTAACGTAGAATAAGATAGAATAAGATCTTTATATTAATTTTGTTGATATTTTATTTTTGGTTTAACAATACAGGGAATCAAATAACTACTGATAAATTTTGCCTGGTATTTTCTTATCATCCTGTTTGACAGTAATAAATACCAGAATAAGCCGAGTAGTTACAGCTTTGGCGAACAACGGAAGAAGCGAACGACATTGGCGTAAAAACCTGTGTTCGAGGGCCAACCGTTGGAAACCCGAGTCTGACAGGCAGTCTTGGTGTAAAAACCCGGATCTGTAGTTAGTCAATAAACTCATCAATAGCAGGCGAGACAGGCTTGGCGTAAAAACCCGGCTCTGTGGTGAGAATTCTGAATCTTAAATTCAGAACCAATACGGCTTTGATAATTAAAACTATCCGAGTCCGGTAGCTAGCGCAGGGAGATAAAATCTGAATAAGGTGGCTTTTGCATGGTATACCCATCCTTTTCCTCACCTTTCAGTACGAGGAGTCCATAATAATACTTAATTAATTAAATTTCAGAAAATAGATCATTTCGAACCCGTAGCAACCGACTTTTACTATAACCAATAGGTTCGTAAAAGCCGAACGGCTGCCTGTCAGACTCGGGTTTCCAACGGTTGGCCCTCGAACACAGGTTTTTACGCCAATGTCGTTCGCTTCTTCCGTTGTTCGCCAAAGCTGTAACTACTCGGCTTATTCTGGTATTTATTACTGTCAAACCGGATGATAAGAAAATACCAGGCAAAATTTATCAGTAGTTATTTGATTCCCTGTATTGTTAAACCAAAATAAAATATCAACAAAATTAATACAAAGATCTTATTCTATCTTATTCTACGTTAAAGTCTATTTCATCCGTATTTATCTCCTTTCAACTAAATGATTGTAACAATGCTGCTATAGCTAATGCTCAATATAATGTTATGCTTCTAAACCCAGTTAGGTGATATTAGAATATGATTTTAAAGAATGTTCTGATTTGTCTAAATAATAGTGAATTTACTGATTCTACTTTATTGCCTTCGGAAGACCCTTAGTTCAATATCAAATGAGTCGCCTGGGATGCTATACCACGATTGCGCTTGGTTTGATTTTAATATAGTGAGTCGACTGGGTGCTATACCACAAGTGCGCTCTAATGAGTGGTTGTGAGTCGCCGGGTGCTATACCACAAGTGCGCTTGGTTTGATTTTAATATAGTGAGTCGACTGGGTGCTATACCACAAGTGCGCTGTCGAGCTCTGTCGACGCGTGTTTATATACTCTTTTGCTTACGCTTGTGACGTCACAAGCGTCGCTCGCTCGTCTATCTGAATTTGTCCAGTTTTTCGGTGTTTACTCCGACCAATCACCGTAGCCTAGCCTTGTGACGGTCGGACACGTTACATTGCCCCCTTCCATCAATTGAATTTTTCATTATAAAATGCTTCGCTGCTTCTGGAAAATTCACATTGATGGACCTTATCTCCGTCGGCGATGAACTTCCTTAAAGTCGCTTCTGGTGTTTATAATCTCTTCACCCCGCGAGGATCCGAGAATTCGACGTTCAGAATCTATTCCGGTACTGTTGGATTAATGAATGGTGTCAACTCCGGTCCGGTATATCTGTCACCTTCGTTTTTATGATGGGAATACCACTCTTCGTAGTCTGCATTTTGCGACGTCTCTCCGGTATGTGGGGTCTGTGTTTGTCTATGAACGCCCACCTCCTCTTCTTGTATTCCTCTCACTGTTCTGCAGTGCGTTCCGGTATACTCAACGCCTGCAATCTCCCTGGTAAGTCTTTATTGCTCAACCGGTTTATATTTGTCGTATTATCCTTGTCTTCATTTTCTTTGTTTTTCAGAGGTATTACGATCCTTTTATCCAAGATGACGTCCTCAATGATTCTTGGCTTGCAGTTGGTTACTGGTATCGCCCCCTTCAAACCTTCATCTATAAACTTTCTGATGTTGTTCCAATCCTCCTCAGCCAGGTCTGTGTTAATTAAGTTGTTCTGTCCGGATCTTATTATATCATTGTTGTCTTTTTCTACTCCGTTTCTTCTAGGTATAGGCTCTGTCAACTTGCATACACGTTTGAAACTCGACATCATCGTATCTCTCCCAGGAACGTAACACCCAGATCCACTGATGACCACATCAGATCCAGATTTGCATTTTATTCTTGGATCTCTTCCTTTCGAGACTGCATTGGAATCCTTTCATCGTTCTAGTTATTGATTCGGATATTTAAAGCGTCGCCGCATAAGCTTGTATTATACGGATCTTTAAATGGTAATCCTACATGTCTAGGGATTATCTCCTAATCTTAATCTCTCTAATCTCTACCTTATGAATAAATTTGACCTAGTGTCCTAATTATAACGATAGTTGAATTATTGAATTTACTGGGATCATGATTTTATCAGGTTACCTAATTATTCAACCACCTTATGCGCTACATCTTATGTCTTACTTTGTAATTTTTAGTTCATCTATCCTAGTATTTGTTAACTTTAGGAATTTCTTTGATCGGAAATAGCGGATCGCCGGTAATTTAATTAATTTAATCCGTCCTACTTTTGTCTTAGCATTTGATCTATTTGATCGAGGATGGATCCTTGTCTTCTTCCTAATCACGCTATCCGTAATAGTCTTATACCGCACTTTAACCAGACAATAGTTATTTTTCGATACCGTGTGTCGATTGTTGTTTACACGTTGACGTACCCGATTCTGTAGGACGCACACAAATTGTTTGCCCCCTGGCCCGCGGTACATTGTTTTGTTTTTGCACCCGTGCGCAACTTGTTTTGTTTTGACTTTATTCGTGTCTATTTGTCTCAACTGCTCCGCTAAACTACTTCTCAACTCGTCATACTTGTGATTTAAATTAGTTATCATTGCTGAGTTATATTTCTGTTTTTCAACGATTTTAGATCTGATTTCCTTGCGTGTAGCCATTTGTTCGTTTCTAAAAAATTTTTCGCATGCCTCTTTTTGTACTTCATAGGTTGAGACCTCCATTGTTAATTTTGTTGAGATATCGAATAAGTTTTTATCTAATTCATTTATTTGATATTTTGTCTTAATTTCTCGATCATCTAATCTTTTGTTTACATTTTCTTCATATTTCGCCCGTTCCTCGACACCGTCAGCTTGGTCATTTAATATTGCTCGCTCAAAGCTTTCGAATTTGTCATCAAACTTTCTTTCTAAACGTGCTAATGCCTCAAATATTTTTGCATATGGGTCTTTTTGTTTTATATTATAATTATTTCCCGGATTCATGTCTGCTGTCGATGGCGAAGAATTGACGCTACCTATTTCTAAATCATGTCCCTGAGTCCCTAATTTCTCGATAATAGGATCTACTCTATTATTATTCCTACCGTTGCCTGGCATTTTCCTATCGGTCCCGGACTATGTTTATTCAAAACCGAGTCTGATAGGCAATGCTATTTCGGTCTATTTTTTCTAAGGAACCCTTGAACAATGACTCTATTTTGCAAAATTGAAGCTAATTTTAATTTGAATTTGAAATTTGATGAATATGAAGTTATATCTTGAATTTACGTTGCATTTGTTAAATTGATTTTAAGTTGAAGTATTGAATTTATTTTCCAAAATGAATTTAATACTGAGGAGCCCCACGTTGGGCGCCAAATGTAACGTTTCGGCTTTTACGAACCTATTGGTTATAGTAAAAGTCGGTTGCTACGGGTTCGAAATGATCTATTTTCTGAAATTTAATTAATTAAGTATTATTATGGACTCCTCGTACTGAAAGGTGAGGAAAAGGATGGGTATACCATGCAAAAGCCACCTTATTCAGATTTTATCTCCCTGCGCTAGCTACCGGACTCGGATAGTTTTAATTATCAAAGCCGTATTGGTTCTGAATTTAGCGCACTTGTGGTATAGCACCCGGCGACTCACAACCACTCATTAGAGCGCACTTGTGGTATAGCACCCAGTCGACTCACTATATTAAAATCAAACCAAGCGCACTTGTGGTATAGCACCCGGCGACTCACAACCACTCATTAGAGCGCACTTGTGGTATAGCACCCAGTCGACTCACTATATTAAAATCAAACCAAGCGCAATCGTGGTATAGCATCCCAGGCGACTCATTTGATATTGAACTAAGGGTCTTCCGAAGGCAATAAAGTAGAATCAGTAAATTCACTATTATTTAGACAAATCAGAACATTCTTTAAAATCATATTCTAATATCACCTAGCTGGGTTTAGAAGCATAACATTATATTGAGCATTAGCTATAGCAGCATTGTTACAATCATTTAGTTGAAAGGAGATAAATACGGATGAAATAGACTTTAACGTAGAATAAGATAGAATAAGATCTTTGTATTAATTTTGTTGATATTTTATTTTGGTTTAACAATACAGGGAATCAAATAACTACTGATAAATTTTGCCTGGTATTTTCTTATCATCCTGTTTGACAGTAATAAATACCAGAATAAGCCGAGTAGTTACAGCTTTGGCGAACAACGGAAGAAGCGAACGACATTGGCGTAAAAACCTGTGTTCGAGGGCCAACCGTTGGAAACCCGAGTCTGACAGGCAGTCTTGGTGTAAAAACCCGGATCTGTAGTTAGTCAATAAAATCATCAATAGCAGGCGAGACAGGCTTGGCGTAAAAACCCGGCTCTGTAGTGAGAATTCTGAATCTTAAATTCAGAACCAATACGGCTTTGATAATTAAAACTATCCGAGTCCGGTAGCTAGCGCAGGGAGATAAAATCTGAATAAGGTGGCTTTTGCATGGTATACCCATCCTTTTCCTCACCTTTCAGTACGAGGAGTCCATAATAATACTTAATTAATTAAATTTCAGAAAATAGATCATTTCGAACCCGTAGCAACCGACTTTTACTATAACCAATAGGTTCGTAAAAGCCGAAACGTTACAATACATATATATATATATATATATATATATGCCGCTTAAAAGCACAAAAAACGCAGAAATCAATACATGCGTTACAAAAAATATGGTGTGTACCAAGGGCTAAGTGGGCTTTTTGACCTCGTGTGGTTGCAGTACTCGTCTTCGGCTCGCGGATGCACTCGTCTTCGACTCGTGCTCCCTCGCCTCCGACTAGTACTGCAAACTCCACACTCGGTCTAAAAAAGCCCACTTTACGCCCTTGCTACACAATATACTATTAAGCGCGCGGCGCCAGGCCCGACCGAGTCTGTAATATACCCGTACGGGAGCAAACCGGCGTGGTGGGGGAACAGTATTTTCATAATTTCTTCCGTTTCGCGATATCCCGGGGATTGAAATAATTATCACAGAATGTAGGAACAAAGAGCCCTTCATTTGAGTCCAACTTCAATTGAATCAATACACGGAAAGTTGAGATATGATTAATTTAAGTTTCTGAGTGCCCATTTCGTCTGAAAATTTTTTCGTCTCCTTCTTCTTCTTCTTCTTCTTCTTCCTTTACTGTTTTTCGTCTCCTTTTTTTTTAAATCCTATAGCTTTTCGCGTAATCGCAGGTTTTCGTCTCCTTCTTCTTCTTCTATCCTTTTACGACTTATCGCCCTGGGATGGGCATGTAGTCGGAAGGTTTTCGTCTCCTTCTTCTTCTTCTTCTTCCTTTATTGACCTAACGCTCGTTTGAGCATGTGGTCCTTTTCGTCTCCTTCTTCTTCTTCTTCCTTTATTGACCTAACGCTCGTTTGAGCATGTGGTCCGATTTTCGTCTCCTTCTTCAGACCAAATAATCCTTAAACCTATGTGTCTGAGAATTAGCAAAGAGCGGCCACCACTAAATAGCAGAGATATACTAAGTACTCGACATCAGCTGCCAGGTGGCGCTCTTGTCGACGCTGTTGACGTCATGATCGCGAATCGATTGCAGACCTTAGACCACGGAGTACACAGACAGACTCCCGAGACACAGCTGAGAGCTGTCAGTTCTGTTCATATTCGTACATCTGGACATTTTGTAAATTTCATTCTCTTTTATTCTTCCTATACTTACTTATTATCGGGGGGTGAATCACAACGGAAATATGGTGTACACACGGTCGGAAATGTTAGGAAATATTAGGAGATATTGGGAGATATTGGGAGATATCAGGAGATATTGGGAGATATTACGGTCGGAAATGTTGGGAAATATCGGGAAATATCGGGAGATATTGGGAGATATTGGAAAATATCGGGAGATATTGGAAAATATCGGGAGATATTGGAAAATATCGGGAGATATTGGAAGATATCACGGTCGGAAATTTTGGGAAATATTGGAAGATATGGGGAGATATTCAGAAAAAGGGAGATATGGTGTACGCATTTCTGCTTGTGATTCACCCCCCGCTTATTATGATAAAATTCACATTTGAAGTGGAGGGCGAAATTATAACAATCTCTCATGAAATGACGAAGCGCGCAATTTTGAGGTTGGGTTATAGGTACAGTTATTGAATCGCATGAAGTTTAGTCTACAACATAAATTAATAAGTGACGAAGCTTTCAATCAACGTGGCAGTTCTTCAATATATTATTATTAATTTCCAAATATTTTCGTATATTCAATGGGTCAAATATATCATATTTAGTACATGCACATAAGAACATATCTTTACAGGACATGGAAAGCAACGAATGATCGCGTGTGTCAGTATTTCAGGCCCTTGTGCATTCAACATAATTATATTATACTACCACATTTAACATTATTGCTTGTCGAGGGATTGATTAATTAGCAGAACGCTGAAAACGAAGAGAGCCTAGCGAGCTAGGATACAGAAAGACCCAATCGAGCTAGCGTACGAGCCAGCACGATTATTAGGTAGTCAAGCAAAATTTTACAAAAACTCATTATATTACACTACCGCATTCAACATTACTGCTCATCAAGGGATTCAGATTGTATGAAATGCATCACCGTAAGTGTTTGAGATACTCGTAGAAACAATTGGCAGAATGGTGACAACTAAGCGAACCTAGCAAGCTAGGATATAGGAATACCCAAACGAGCAAGCGTAGCAAGCGATCATTAGATGATTAAGCAAAATTGTACAAAAAGTGGTGATATCAACCCCAAAAGCACCTCTGGTGCAGAAACCTTTTGCCAAATACAATAATCTGATCACTATCTCCAAAAATAATCTATCAACGAAAATTCCTCCTTAACAACAGTGGTACTATAAAAATGTCTACTTACAAAATGATTGAAATCAGATACAATTGCCAAGTGCGTATCCGCTATACAATTATAAAACAGAAAATATAAAAAAATAAAAATTTTGAGGTAGTGGTACTTGGCGGGCCTCTTAGAGATAAGTACGAGAAAACAGCCATTAAACTATGTCAATCATCCTGAAGTGACATGAAATATCGGCCCGCCAAGTACCACGTACTCCAAATTTTTCTTTTTTTATATCTTCTGTTTTATAATTGTATAGCGGATACGCACTTGGCAATTGTATCTGATTTCAATCATTTTGTAAGTAGACATTTCTATAGTACCACTGTTGTTAAGGA
Organism: Tenthredo mesomela; assembly: GCA_943736025.1. NCBI lineage: Eukaryota > Metazoa > Arthropoda > Insecta > Hymenoptera > Tenthredinidae > Tenthredo > Tenthredo mesomela. Next base: position 34,291,943 of record OX031013.1, read on the forward strand.
GGAATTTTCGTTGATAGATTATTTTTGGGAATAGTGATCAGATTATTGTATTTGGCGAAAGGTTTTTGCACCAGAGGTGCTTTTGGGGTTCTCAAATATTCATCTATGTATATTGGGTGTCAAATGATCTAATTTAAGCCTCATTTCAACGCAATCGGTGCACGGAGAGCCGAGATATGATATTCCTGATTTATAGGTATATTTGGAAGTTGTGTGGGCGTGAAAATAAGCGAGTTCGCCTGTCTAGCCACGAACGACATAGTCTATGACCGTTTCGTAGACATTACGTCTGCCTGCCACACGGACTTATGAATAATGGTGAGTCTACAATGGGGCACCAGCGCGTTGCGTTCGACGCTACGTTCTGACGTCACCCAGCAAAATCTTATGGGTGACGTCAGAACGTAGCGTCGAACGCGACGCGCTGGTGGCCTATTGTAGACTCAGCATAAAGGGACGAAACCACTGTTAGACAGCACTACAGAAATCACTTAATTCACGGATTGATATCCGGAAATAATATAAGTCGAATCTTCTCGTCATACATTTGACGAGAAGAAGAAGAAGTAGTTCTTCGGTATGATTTAGAATGCATTTTAATATCAAATAATTTGTAAATTCATAATTTCGAGAGAGACGTCAAGTTCCGCGGGCTTCCGATCAATTCCACCAATAATCATCGAATCTCAGATCTTCTAAATAAAAGCCCAGCAACCGATAGTCCTTTTGATAACGAAGCGGCTATCGATGCTTTGACGGCTCTGTGCGAGCAGATCTAGTCCAGTAAATAGAGATTGAATTTATAGGGTCACAATGCAAAGATTCTGATAAGGTTTTTTATTGTTGCAATCGTTTTATTGACAGATAAGGAGCTTAACTTCAAAAGTCTGCGGTCCCCCCTGCCCGGCGTCAACCGCATTCTTGAGAAACGCGTTTCATACCATATCTCGAAAGCGGCTAACTTGAGGATAAAAAACACTGGAACTTTTTGGTAGATAATTGAATTCGTCATATTTTTTGTTCCAAACTTTTACTGATTCAACTTACCGTTTCTCAATTACAGCTTGTTTAGTATCGCAAATCTTCGTTCAGGGAAAAAGAAGAAGGGAGTTTCAGAGGAGAAGGAAGATTTGCGACACTAAACAAGCTGTAATTAAAAAACGGCGAGTTGAATCAAAAAAAGTTTGGAATAAAAAATATGACGAATTCAATTATCTACAAAAAAGTCCCAGCGTTTTTTATCTTCAAGTCAGCCGCTTTCGAGATATGGTATGAAACGCGTTTCTCAAGAATGCGGCTGACGCCGGGCAGGGGGGACCGCAGACTTTTGAAGTTAAGCTCCTTATCTGTCAATAAAACGATTGCAACAATAAAAAACCTTATCAGAATTTTTGCATTATGATTTGTGGTCTATTAACTGGACTAATCTGATGACGTCGGAGATCATGCTCCGTCTTTCTCATCGAGTGTCCAAATAATACGCGCCGACATACTATATATAAATTAACTGTATTCGTAATATCGCAATTATCGTATATATCGTTAATCAGACACGTCTGTCTTGTTTCGTTTGTTCGTATACGTACTACTCGTATAATAGTCGCGACCGGCAGGTCGTCTCACCTAATCCTTTCGTTAGAGGATTATCTCACTTATTCCGCATACTTGTGCATACACACTCATACATATAGGGGAGAGCGAGGCAAAGAGAGCAGCGGGGCAAAGAGGGCAGCTCCGCCAAATTTTCGAAATTGAATTTCAAAAAAATTAAATTCTTTTGGGAAACGACTTTTCTTGAACAAAAAAAAGGCGAAAATTTTCCAAGAATTTATTTTTTTTTGGCCGAGCTACCCTCTTTGCTCCGCTCTCCCCTATACATTATCCTTTCATATAAGTTCGGTCGCTATTTAGGATAAACGATTCATTTTTGGAATTTTGGGATTTAAGACCCAACTCAACACAATCGGTGCACGGATATCATTCACGAAATCATTTTCTCCGTCTTAGTCGACATGACGTCATCGAAAGTTGTATGGGCAATAAACTATGTAGAGAGTACCTCAATGAGATGAAAATTACATAGGTTTCAGATCAGGAGGGGTATGACACTCTAGAATATAATTATGTTTCTATGGTCTACAAAACAGATGACCTCAATCTTGCGCATGCTCTATGGCCAATGGAGATGACAGCAGACAGCAAAATAATCAAGCAATGAATTAAGAAGAAGAAGACAGCAGACAGCTCAGAATCATTACGATATCTCAAAACTTCATAAAATAAAATATACTGTTTGATATTGAAGTGAGCACAGACGAGGAGTAAAACATCGTTCAATTCAGCCTCGACGTCTAAAAGAACAACAATAAATATTGCTAGTTCAATTAATCGGCTACCTCATGAGCTCGAGCGTTCGAGGTTATGTGAATTATATATGTCACATTGATGATTGTAGCATAATATAGGTGTTTATCAAGGGACTCGGTGGAATCTCGTGCCATGTATAACGTTGACAATTGTAATTCTAAGGAAGCTATGATCTAATACGTTACACATTGAAATTTCGAATGAATTTATGTTTAAATATATCATATTTCTTCAATTTATGTAACGCTAATTTAAAGATGTTTATTATTACATTATAGCTCTAGATGGATCTTGCGAGTTAGGTGAAACGACACCTATGCTGAAATCGGTTTCTCATGATATGTCGATAACATACACGCCTATTTACCAACGCTCTCTCCAGAGTAGCTATATCGCCAGTGTCCGTAGTTTGCTAGGGAACTTGAATCGTCAGATGTATTTGGATGATTGTTTAGTTTTGTGTAGGCGAGTAACAAGATGGTTGATAGTGACGTTGCGTGGGTGAGTTTCCAAAGCATCAAGAAACTCGCTAGAGTCTCGCGCCAAGTACATTAGAGGAAAGTTTTTTTCCCAGGCGCGACTCACCAAGTTTTGTTAGTACTGACTAAAGAGTACTCTTGCTACAGTACAGCGACATGTTAATGTCGGTTAATGTATACTAGAATTTGTCTTCTGTTTCCATATATTGCGACAATGAACTACGGTCAGTTTGTTTTAGATTTTGTCAACGTCTAGTCGCAACAAAAGTAATTCTTACTTCACTTTACCCGATGTTCAATAGTGTTGCGTTCCCATGAATTTCAGTAAATACATTCGTTATAATTATCCAAGTCTACTTTAAGTATGTTCCAAAAAACATTTTCACTTTCAGTCAGTTTAAAGAGTTTGATTAGCTTAATTCATTTTCATATCCCCATAGACAGGAAAATAAATGGTTGAATTTCATCGTTTGTTGTGTTTGAATGATTATTACACAGTGAGCGTGTGAAAATCAATGCAAAAGCGTCTGAAAGAGCGTACTGACTCAGTACTACTGAGTGAGGTAACAGCTGATGAATTCCAAAGAAACGTTAGAAAAGTAGTAGAATCCCTCCTAAAAGCACATCAGGTGCAAAAACCTTGCACAAGTAGTACACAAGTAGTACACTAATGTGATTATTATCTACAAAAAGTGTATTCTTATGCCAGAAAATACATACAATTATTATTTTATACAAAAATTCCTTGTGAAAAAAAAAAAAAAATTCACAGACTTCTCATCTTGTAAGAGACAGTTACTTTGAAAATGATGGACACTTTTTCTCATGTCAGTTAATTTAGTTCGAATAAGAACGTTTTTGCCTTCAAGCATTTGTCAAATCTTTTCATTGTGGTACGTCGCCATGGCATTTCTTGTTGTACTACCGAATATACGTTCGAAATCCTACACCCATATATATATATATATATATTGTAACAAATTTAATATTTGTTGTAATAATAAGTTAATATTTATGGATTCCCGAGGGAAATAAAGTGAATCAGATGAAAGAATATCAATTAGGCAAAAGGTTTATGTATTTGGAAAATACAGGTCTGCTTCAGTACGAGGCTAAAGACAAACTAATTTGTTCTATAATAATGTTTGTTGACGTAGCAGCCGTAGTTCTTATATTTTAGAAGATATCTTTTATCATATAGGCTACTTGATCTAGATCATATAGAATTAATATATAAGGGTGATTTTACCAAATGTAACAATATATATATTAGACCGGTTCAAAAAAATCAACTATTCTTTTTTTTTTCAACTTTCGCGTGTAAATACTTTCGGGGGGGGGGGGGGGGGGGGGGGGGGGGTGAAAAAGATGCCCGTTAAAAGCGGAGCTCTTAATATTAAGATTTAGAGGTCGCTCATCGCGGATTTCTATTTTCCATTTAAATACCATAGGAATTTTTTTTTTTTCTTCAGAATTTCGTAGCTCACAAACCAATGAACAAATCCAAATGACTCTTATATATTTTGATAGGGGATTGAACACTCTAAAAAATGTATCTATCATTGTGGAAAAAAAATCACAAAAAAAAAAAGTTTACTCAACTATAAATTGAAATTTGAGCTTGAATAACTTTAAAAACAGTCAATTTATAAAAAAATGATAAGAAAAGCTTTTTGTAGAGTGTTCAATTTCCTATGAAAATATGTTTGAGTCATTTGGATTTGTTCATTGGTTTGTGAGCTACAAAATTATAAAAAAAAAAAAAAAATTTCCTATGCTATTTAAATGGAAAATAGAAATCCGCGATGAGCGACCTCTAAATCTTAATATTAAGAGCTCCGCTTTTAACAGGCATCTTTTTTCAGCCCCCCGAAAGTATTTCAATGCGAAAATTTAAAGAAAAAGAATAGTCGATTTTTTTGAACCGGTCAAATATATATATATATATATATATATATATATTGTAACGAGCAATTTTCCTACCCGGAGGAAATTAGATAGAAAAATAAATCCCGCTCAAAGAAGTCCCAACGTATACTCACTCAAAACACGGTACGATACAGAAACGAAACGAAAGCTAAAAGATAGTGTTGGGCGCCAGGCACACGAAGGTGCCAGATAGAGTTAGCAAAACAAAACGCAGTAAGCAACAACTAAATTCAGAAACGAGACGATAACCGACTAGATAGACGGAGAGGGGAACGTGGGGGCGTAGAAATAACACACTTTGCGCAGAGATAGGTAGACGGTAACGAACTATAATTTCAAAAATCAAAAGCAGCGATACAAAAATAATTAAGAAATAAATAACAAAAGATTTCACATGACGGCAGAATAATACAAAAGTGAACTTAAAAATACGCAAAAGAACAAAAGAAAAGTTAGAGCACAAAAGAAAAAGAAAATAATAAAATATGCCTAAAATAGGTAGCGCAAATTAATTAAAAGGAAAAAAAGGTAGCGGCGGAATTTTGGTTCCGGCGTCGCAATCAATATGGCGGTTAGGCCGCAAAAGATAAATAAATAATACAAAAAAAAGAGAAAAGATATTGAAGCTAACGCAAGGTAATGTAGGGAAGACCAAGCTAAGTACTATTTAAATTTAAGTTAACGCACGCAATATTAGCAAAAAAAAAGTTATAGATAACGTAGGCGAGACGGCAAGGGATTCTTCCCGAGCAGCGCAAGTCCAGAAAAGATAATAGTCGCAATTATGCTAGTTAGCCTAAAGAAGATATCAGACCACGACAGCCCGTCAGTCGCGAATTCGAACTAGAAAAGCCGTTAGGCAACGCAGAGGCACAAGGCTTGCGGACGGACGGTCGAGGTCGTGGATAGGGAAGCCTACCTTTCAAGTGGGTCGCAGCCCAGGTGGTTCCAAAAGAAAGATGCACAACACCAAAATATAAACGCAGAAGGCAGAGAAACACTAAGAAAACCCCCACTAAGAACAAGAAAAGCTAAAGAAAAGAAACCCCCAAAAATAGAAAAGATAAAGATAGCGATAAGGTACTATAACGTAAGGTAATGACTCGACGTCCTCGGTACGCTGGTCGGCAACGGAGTGATCGTCGATCGGCGATCCAAAAAGTGGAGGGGGAAGCCTTTCCACACTCGACATGTTCTCCGCACCTAGAGCGCTGAACATGTTCAAAATCAGGCCGGGAGGTAACGGCTGGCGGCGATAGCAGGCTGGGAGGTGCAGCCCTCTCCCGGCCGGCAGGTGACGAGGCTGCAGAGACGGAGGCTGATGATTTAGGTGCGGTTACTAGTGCCGAGGCTTCCAGGACATCCCCCCAGATGATCCTGCGACGATCGACGACTCCCACGATGTCCTGGCGGTGATGTACCTGTGGTTCACAATAAAAAAAACTTACGGCAGACACACTATTCACAAAAACTAAGGTTGGACTTGCGCTTCGGTGAAGAATTTCGGTACGGCAGCGGCATGGTCGCTCACGTTTGCGAGTGGAGGCGCGGTCCAGTGGCAGATAATAAATAAAATATTAAATATCAAATCTGCCACGTTACAACACCCCCCTCACAAACGGAACGTGCGGGGCTCAGAAGGAGCGCCGCAAAGCTTCCGCAGACCGTCGACTACACCATCCTATGCGCGATTTTTCTAAAATACTAACGGCTTGAACGCTAGGGGACGGGTTATCGGGCTATATTCTTCACGCGCTGCTGGGGCGGTACGGCAAGAAAACGTATCGCTACCGAGTGTCTCAGAAGAAAGACTGCACAAAGCTTCGCAAACACCGACTTTTCCGTCTAAGACGCGACTCTAACGGAGCTGGTAATTACGGTGCGAAAATATTTCCGACCGACCAGACTCAGCGCCTTTTCGACGGAAAGTTGAGGAATAAACGAACTCAGGTAGCATCAGACGGTACGAGACGGCAAGATATTCACACTAAAACGGAGTTTTCGGTAACAGATCGGATCCGGCGGAAAAAAAATGCAGGAAGGCATAAAAAAAAAAAACCATCCGAATCACACGAGTCTGCCGCTAAGCGGGGTAAGGAGTTAATCTCGACCTACTCCGCGGTGCGGGGAATCTATAGCGACGCGCGCTAACCGATTCTCGACGTAAGGTATCCACGAGAGAAGCAAGATGGACCAGCAACCGCTGCTTCTCGATCGCGCTTCCTGGCGGAGACTTCGAACAGTTTTCACAGTTCGAAATCGTCACACCGGGGCTTCCACAGCGAAAACAGAAGCGTTTCCGCGGGACGGCACACTCCGAATAGGTATGACCTGGCTCTCTACAATTCCAGCAGCTGACTAGCGACCTCCTAGGCAACATCTTCATGGCCTGAGCCGAACAGACGGCAGGACGCGAGCGAACTGGATATCGCATGTGAGGTGGAACCAAGGTCGAAAAAGCGAGCTCAGTGGAATCAGAAGACTCACACCTCCACCGGTAACTCTCTGCGGATCTTCCGCCTAACGGAACCGGACCCACACCCAGATTCCGGAGGTAACTACGGTGTAGAGCCTCTCCCAGCATTTTCGGGCGATCTTCGTCTACGAAATTGCGTTTTGGGGACTCTTTGCTACGCTTTGACATCACAAAAGGTAAGATATTCGGTACGGCAGGTTTAGCGGATCCCTGTTCCCTTCTTGGAGGGTTATCCTGAGCTTTTGGACGGATCACGACCCCCGGGACCACGTCTACGTGAGTAGTATCGGTAGTCTGTGCCTCGGCTGGTGTAGCTTGGCTTTCCGCGCAAAGCTTGCTGCATTCGAGATGCATCTGAGCCGTGTTGCGCGGTGCCAGTTCACCGGTAACGCACGAAGGCGATTCATCAGACTCCGGGTCCAGCGGTATCTCAGATGGAGTAGAGGATCTAATTTGACCGTCAGCTTCAGAAACTCGCATTTGAGTCGGGAAATCTAACGCTAAACGGGAAACGTACGGTAAAAACGAATTTCGGTACGGTAGCGAGTCATATGGCGTGCCAGCGCACCTGACGGTTTGCGGTACTGCCATGCTCGGAACAGGAGCATAAGAGCGGCGGATCGACGCGATCACGGTGATCGGTCTCGTGGTGGTAGGTGCCGTCGACGGCAGGCAAGACACTACCGGTTGCACCGCGATGCTAGGACTCCCGGACGACAGAGCTACCCTCGAAGATACTGAGATCTCGGGCTCTACGGCTTCAGTCGTCAGGAAGTCTTCGCAATCGGCGGCTACCGGGTGTTCTCGCTCGCAGATCGGCGGTTGGTCGTCAAAATTAGCACGCACGCTCAAATCTAAGGGAACATCCTGTTCTACTCGCGGTTGTGCGGGGGGAACGATCGACTGCTCATCTTCCGTTCTCCAGGGGATGACATTACCGCGGCAGTGCATATGATAATGCACCAAACGCATGCAACGTGTAGACAAATCCCCCTGGGTACTCAATTGCAAGGAAGAGAGTACGTCGTCGACTACCTCAGACGAAGAGTGGCTAAGCTGCACAATCAGCTGATCTATACTCAAGCCTAGGAGCCAGTCGAGATCATATGGTCTCGTCGCTAGATCCATGGCGAGTATAGACAACTGTCAACTATACAGCTTACACACTCTCGCACTCACACACTCACACAAAGATACGGTATAGGTACGGCAATGAGTCGTTGCGAATTCGAAATTAGACTTTGAGCCTGAGCTTCGAACTCAGCGCGACCAGGTAAACAATAACAGTGATGCTCCGTGCGTCGAAGGCGATCACGTTATGCAGGGGTTCTCAACGTCGCTCTAGCTCAGCACCAATGCTACGTAGTGCAGTTATTCAAACTACAGCAATACGATCACGAAAAGAACGAGCTATGCAACGAAAAATCCTCCCAGTGTGTTATCTCGAGCCCCACGTTGGGCGCCAATTTGTAACGAGCAATTTTCCTACCCGGAGGAAATTAGATAGAAAAATAAATCCCGCTCAAAGAAGTCCCAACGTATACTCACTCAAAACACGGTACGATACAGAAACGAAACGAAAGCTAAAAGATAGTGTTGGGCGCCAGGCACACGAAGGTGCCAGATAGAGTTAGCAAAACAAAACGCAGTAAGCAACAACTAAATTCAGAAACGAGACAATAACCGACTAGATAGACGGAGAGGGGAACGTGGGGGCGTAGAAATAACACACTTTGCGCAGAGATAGGTAGACGGTAACGAACTATAATTTCAAAAATCAAAAGCAGCGATACAAAAATAATTAAGAAATAAATAACAAAAGATTTCACATGACGGCAGAATAATACAAAAGTGAACTTAAAAATACGCAAAAGAACAAAAGAAAAGTTAGAGCACAAAAGAAAAAGAAAATAATAAAATATGCCTAAAATAGGTAGCGCAAATTAATTAAAAGGAAAAAAAGGTAGCGGCGGAATTTTGGTTCCGGCGTCGCAATCAATATGGCGGTTAGGCCGCAAAAGATAAATAAATAATACAAAAAAAAGAGAAAAGATATTGAAGCTAACGCAAGGTAATGTAGGGAAGACCAAGCTAAGTACTATTTAAATTTAAGTTAACGCACGCAATATTAGCAAAAAAAAAGTTATAGATAACGTAGGCGAGACGGCAAGGGATTCTTCCCGAGCAGCGCAAGTCCAGAAAAGATAATAGTCGCAATTATGCTAGTTAGCCTAAAGAAGATATCAGACCACGACAGCCCGTCAGTCGCGAATTCGAACTAGAAAAGCCGTTAGGCAACGCAGAGGCACAAGGCTTGCGGACGGACGGTCGAGGTCGTGGATAGGGAAGCCTACCTTTCAAGTGGGTCGCAGCCCAGGTGGTTCCAAAAGAAAGATGCACAACACCAAAATATAAACGCAGAAGGCAGAGAAACACTAAGAAAACCCCCACTAAGAACAAGAAAAGCTAAAGAAAAGAAACCCCCAAAAATAGAAAAGATAAAGATAGCGATAAGGTACTATAACGTAAGGTAATGACTCGACGTCCTCGGTACGCTGGTCGGCAACGGAGTGATCGTCGATCGGCGATCCAAAAAGTGGAGGGGGAAGCCTTTCCACACTCGACATGTTCTCCGCACCTAGAGCGCTGAACATGTTCAAAATCAGGCCGGGAGGTAACGGCTGGCGGCGATAGCAGGCTGGGAGGTGCAGCCCTCTCCCGGCCGGCAGGTGACGAGGCTGCAGAGACGGAGGCTGATGATTTAGGTGCGGTTACTAGTGCCGAGGCTTCCAGGACATCCCCCCAGATGATCCTGCGACGATCGACGACTCCCACGATGTCCTGGCGGTGATGTACCTGTGGTTCACAATAAAAAAAACTTACGGCAGACACACTATTCACAAAAACTAAGGTTGGACTTGCGCTTCGGTGAAGAATTTCGGTACGGCAGCGGCATGGTCGCTCACGTTTGCGAGTGGAGGCGCGGTCCAGTGGCAGATAATAAATAAAATATTAAATATCAAATCTGCCACGTTACAATATATATATATAGCCCAGTCACTTTAATGAAAAAAACGTCAAAAAACGGACAAGGGGACCCAAAGTTTTGAAACTTGGTGAAACTGTTCCTTTCGGTATCCTATTGAAGCACAAAAAAGTCCTGATGTGTATCTATATGGCTTCCGCCGCCATCTTGGAAAAAAGGGACAATTTTTCAGTTTCTCACGTATATCTCGTGAACCGTTGAGTTTATCGAAATAAAGGTGGTTAACAAAAAGACAGGTAACAAAATTTCCCAAAAAATTGTGTCTAAAACGTTCAACTTCTAGTATAAAGTTGCCGCAATAATCAATAAACAGTCAGTGATGTCGCCGTGAAATTTTCAGCACTCCTCTCATAACGTACTTTAGAAGCAGGCAGTAGCGTATTTCAAGATTTGGCGCCCTGGGCCTATAAGGTTTGCAGCCCCATAAATTAACAAAAAAAAAAAAAACTTTCAATAATGAAAAAAAGCCATACAAAAAAATAAACATCGTTTATTAAAAATTTACATTCATACCTAAGCCTCCTCCCAAATTTGAAAATAGCGACGTAGCGAAATGCAAATTGTAATTAAACAAAAAGTTCAAATGGCCGGAAGCCAGATTTCCGAACAGCCGGTACCTCGATGAAGCGAAATTCCGAAGATCAATATGTCAACACGAAGAGATCAGATGTGTCAAAATACAGACAAAATACAAAATACAACTGAAAGTCCCAAAAAATTAAAATCCCGAAAAAGCCACCGCAAGAACGCTCGTTCATTTAATCGAGCACAATGCAATAATTTTCATTGAATCGGAATATTCTAACAGATATTTATGATCAATCAAGGAAATCGGAACTTTTCGTAGCATTTCATAAGAAATTGTAGTTTTTTCGTAATATGATTGACAAAAACGACGAATTTTTCTGGAAAGATACGAGAATCTACAATTTTTTATGATCCACCGAAATCTATCATTTTTCACAAAATGCTGAGAAAATCTTCAATTTTTTTATGAGAAACGACGCACATCTACAATTTTTGTATGAAAAACTATGACATATTCCAATTTCCCTAAAAATTTATAAAAATTCGTAAAAATAGAAATTTCTACCAAGGTAAAGCTGAGTGCGCGGGGCGACTTGCGCCGCCCTTCGCAGCCTGCCACCCCGGGCCATGGCTCCCATGCCCGTAGGGTAAATACGCCACTGGCTAGAGTATCACCTCAGAATATCATCTCCGGATCGATATCTTCTATCTGCATATAGAAGATCACCAATTTGAAAGTTTTTATTTTTTTCATTGCAATATATTTTATTAACTGTGCATCCTAACAATAATTTTGAATACATCATTTTATTGGAAATTTTGTTACCTATCTTTTTGTCGACCACCTTTATTCCGATAAACTCAACGGTTCAGGAGATATACATGAGAAACTAGAAAACTGTCCCTTTTTTCCAAGATGGCGGCGGAAGCCATATACATACACATCAGGACTTTTTTGTGCTTCGATAGGATGGCCAAAGGAACAGTTTCACCAAGTTTCAAAACTTTGGGTCCGTTGTCCGTTTTTTGTATTAAAGTGACTGGGCTAATACCGACGGTCTGCTATTCATTTTCACTCTCGCCAATTCATTTCTCCTACCACTACTAGTCACTGCTTATCTTTTCCTCCTTTTTTGCCTTTTTTCATTCTCTTATATTTTTTTTCCTCTCGCTCGCACTCCGACATTTTTTCTCTGTAATTCTCTCTCTATCTGGCTTTCTGGCTCTCTGGCTTTCGTAAGGGTCACAGCACCCAAACTGCATTGCTCAGAATTGTTATTGACGTCAAAAAGGCGGTAGATGTCGGGTGTGTTACTGTCCTGTTGCTCTTCGACTTTAGCAAGGCGCTTGATCGTATAACTCATCGTGTCTTGCTCGCTAAGCTCGTAATATGCGGCTTCTCGACCGAAGTCGTTACGTGGTTCCACTCGTACCTGACTGGAAGAACCCAAGCTGTGCGGAATCTAGCAGGCGGTTACTCTGGCTTCACGGTTACTTGCTCAGGTGTTCCTCATGGGTCCGTTCTGGGCCTCTCCTTTTCAGTCATTTAATCAACGAAATTATCCGAATTTTGAGGCATACTGTAGTCATGTATTTTCGCGGTTACCTCCAGGCTCTCCCTGAGGCCATGAATCGGCTAAACGGTGATGATGTATCTCAGTGGGCTGTGGAGGATGGCCTCCAGCTAAAAGACTGAGGCGATTGTCTTAGGTACACTGTTAAAAATTTCCAAGTGGAACTTCCTACATTTCGTAGGAAGTTGCGATGCATATACATGGTAGTAAATTTACAAGACATTTCCTTAAAATTAATTTACAAATACTTCAAATTTACTAAACAATTTAGTGAATTCAAATAAAATTTTGTGTTTCTCCTATGAAAGTTCAGTAAAATCAAGCAATTTATCTGTGAATTCACTTTACTACACCACATTTGTAATTTTACAACCTTTTGTGTAGTAAATGTATTGGTAAATTTACAATAATTTTTAACAGTGTAGTTCCGTTTTCGTGCGTCGTCTTAAGCATTCAAATCAGCTACCTCCTATCCGGAATAACAATTTGGTTGTGCCGTTTGTCGACTCAGTGCGCAATCTGGGTCTTCATCTGTCCGTGGATCTCTCTTGGAATTGTCATGTAATTCAGGTTTCGTGCAGGGTCTATGCTTTGCTACACAAGCTAAAATCTCACGCCAACTCTTTTTCAGTCCAAGTAAAGGCGATGTTTGTTGTTGCGCTCGTATTCCCTCATATTGATTATTGTAGTGTGGTTTATCCCTGCTAAAAATTTCGTATAGAGACGGATATAATTGCACAAAACGCTATACATAGCGGATAGCTCGCGTATCCGTTTCTATCCGTTTCTTCAGCGTTTTCTGCACATTCTATCCGTCCCCATACGAAATTTTTAACAGGGAGCACAACCCTTGGTAATAATAGGTGTATTCTCAGATATTACTGCCAGTACTACAAGTTTGTGTCACCCGAACACACCCGAATACTTCCGGAAATCACGTAACGCTCGCCACATTGTCCCTATAAACATTTTCAATGTTAAGGGGATATGAAAGGCGTGTTATACACCTCGAATTTTCGGCTGCCCGTTTCCCAGCTAAAACACATCCGATCAATGTGAAATTGATATCAATGACGCAGAAAAAGTGCACGGAGGGCATGACGCTCTTGGATTTTCGAAAATCAATAGTGTTCCGGGTGTTTTCGTATTTATAAAGTACAACGTCAGCATCAACGATTATTAGTTACAGAGCACTCTTGATAAAAATCTGTGAATCTTGTTTTGATTTTCGAAAATCCAAGAGCGTCATGCCCTCCGTGCACTTTTCCTGCGTCACTGATATCAATTTCACATCGATCGGATGTGTTTTAGCCGAGAAACGGGCTGCCGAAAATTCGAGGTGTATAACTCGCCCTTCGGCTTTTCATATCCCATTAAAAAAAGATCCGAAATCAGATGCTAGTGCCAAGTACCTCGTCAGTCATCACATTTACTCCTTCCATCACATGTTTTCCATAGTCTCCTTGTCTTGCTACGTTCAACCATAGATATAGCCAGGGGCGGATTTAGGGGTAGGCAGAGTAGGCCGCGGCCTAGAGCGGCAGATTTTTTGGGGCGGCAAATTTCCATTATTTTTTTTTTTTTTTTTTTTTTCTTTTTTCCCTCAAGCTTACGATTCATGTAAAAAAAATGTAGACGAAAGAGGTTGTAATTGGAAAAAATAAAATACTGCAAAATGTACTACTTGGTAATGATTTCCTCTCAAAAATAGGGCGGCAAAATTTGTTCGGCCTACGGCGGCAGAATTGTTTAATCCGCCCCTGGATATAGCGATGGGTAATTGACGCTTGGTGTAAACAGAGAACATAATATACAGGGTGTCCCAGAACTAAGTGCAATAAATGTTAGGGGTAATAGAGGGGGTCGAGCTGAGTAAATTGACCTAAAGAACATGTGGTCTCCGAGTCAGCGTTCGCGAGATACGACCGGTTAAAAAATCGCGTTGGGCGCCGGCATGTAGGCAACCGCGGACACAGCAGGCAGCGGTTCGCAGTCTTTTTGATAAGCGCGATCTTTCTGATACGAGTCATAACACTTTTGAATTCGAAAATTTCAAACAGAAACACTTTCGACATCGATTTTCCGTCAAACACAACAACATTACTTGTTTCCATAATAAAATTTCATATCAAAAGTATTTTTGTTTGAAATTTTCGAATTCAAAAGTGTTATGACTCGCTTTAGAAAGATCGCGCTTATCAAAAAGACTGCTAAACGCTGCCTGCTGTGTCCACGGTTGCCTACATGCCGGCGCCCAATGCGTTTTTTTAACCGATCGTATCTCGCGAACGCGGACTCGGAGGCCACATGTTCTTTGGGTCAATTTACTCAGCTCGGCCCCCTCTATTACCCCTATCATTTATTGCACTTAGTTCTGGGACACCCTGTATAGTACATTAAGCCGTTAGGGAGAGAGGTGAGCGATTTTGATGAGGGTGAAGTTTGCTGCACGAGCGAAGCGAGGGCAGCTTCACCCGAATCAAAATCGCGCCTCTCTCCCGAACGACTTACGATACTTTTTCTCATACATGCATCAAACTAACCCCATTTCAAGCATGTCTTACGAGAGAGAAGACTCACATATCTCATTCGGCCGTAATATGTGGTCGTCGCATGCGCTTTCACGCGATTTGGTTAGGTATGAAGCCTAGGAAGCAAAAGTGCGCGTAGGCATGATAATATGAACGCATTAGTACATGATGCTGTCAGGGTGACATACGCGATTTTGATTCGGGTGAAATTTGCTGCCCGAGCGAAGCGAGGGCAGCTACACCCGAATCAAAATCGCGCCTGTCTCCCTGACAGCTTCATGTAATGCGTTCATATCATGCCTATGACGCGCACTTATATGCTCCCTAGGGTTGATAAGTAACCAAATCGCGTGACTGCGCATGCGTCGACAACATATGACGGCCGAGGGAGATATGTGCGTCTTCTGTCCCGTAAGACACGCTCGATGTGGGGTTATTTTGACGCATGTAGGATAAAAAAAATATAAAAATAAAAAAATTTCAAATATAATTTCGAAGTAGACAAGCACGAGAAAATATCGATTGACCCATGTCAATGATCCTATATAGTGATATGAAATATTAGCCCGCCAAGTACCACGTAGGTACTCCAAATCAATTTTTTTTCTAATTTTCTTGAATTTGGTTTTACTTTGTCGAGAAAACTTACGTTGAACTTTATACCGCGACCGACATAAATTGAGAGCTAAGTGCTTGGCAATACGTGTAGGCAATAGTAGTATCTGATTTCCATACTTTTGTAGATGAATAATAAAAGGATTTTTGTCGGGAAATAATTTGCCGATTGTTGAACATCAATGAATCTTCGTATTTTTGTAGAAGATTTTGTACTGCATACGTTCTTGGCTGGAAAATATATTTTGTGGGTAAAAGCCACATTAATGTACTTGGCTAAAGTTTTTCGTACCAGAGGTGCTTTTGTAGGCGAATTATATATTCTACAGCAGGGTCAATGAAGGTTGAATGAGGTGCCGCTGCTGACGGCGTTAGGCGAAAGAAAAACCTAGTAGGAAAAGCAGAAGTCAAGAAACGTGGTCAATTCGCGAATATATCGATAACGACTGACTGGTCGAGGAAGAGAAGCCCCAACCCCCTCACTTCCCTCACCGAATCAGCCTACATACCGAGCCGAGGCTACTCGATCCACCTATGACACGGATGGTGAGGGCACGAGTGGGGAGCGGGGAGGAGTGAACTTTACTATATGCCATATCCTCAGCCTAGCTATTTTTCGTGGTCCATTTAAACTCGAGACAACGACTCGAACACTTTACCACTAGCACGAGTAAACGAGGAAGCAGAAGATAATATCGATTGATCTTATCTTAATCGCCAGACTTTATACCGAACACATAGATTAGACTTATACATCTCGGCTGCAACACATATATCTATATTTATGAAAACTACATAGTCATGAGCGAATGTTCCCATGTACTATGCATCAAATGAAACATGGTCCATTTTTTATTCAGTAATTATAAATAATTACGCTACAGAAGGTAAGTTGACGCCAGGTAAGTTGATTAAAGTGAATTAAACAAACTCAAATTTTTAATGACAAGAAAAATTATCAGGCAGACCGGGAATCGAACCCGGATCCCTTGAAAGCCGAACATTCGTTCGGGCGGCTATAGCTGTGGTCTAGTGGATTAAGTCCCCGGTTAGGCTTCCAAGAGATCGGGGTTCGATTCCCGGTCTGCCTGATAATTTTTCTTGTCATTAAAAATTTGAGTTTGTTTAATTCACTTTACCGAACACATAAACAGGATGGTCCATTTCAATCGCCCCAGAAGAATATCTCAAAAATTAAAAGAGATATACAAGAAAAGGTTTAACACAAAACTTGAAGGGCTTCGAGGAGGAAAGATAATCTGTACCCGGATTCTGTAACTTTTCGTTAACGAAACGATCGTATCGGCTTGTTTTGTCTTGTTTTCTATTGGGTGGATTTGTTTTTCCTGAAACCTTATTGGTCGCTGATGTTTAACGACAGCGATAATAATTCTCGATAACGAGTTACAGAATCCGGGTACTGGTATAGTGTTGACTTGTGATTGTTGCCACTTTTTTTACTTCATATAAGGTGTGAAAATGGGGGTTTGCACGCAAAGCGTGCGTATAACGTATGGACGTATGGACACTGAGTGAAGTAAAAGAACTATGTGGATTGATATCGGAAACAATCAACGGCATTGGTCCGTCCGACGTAATTACACTGACAAGTTTAATCTCACGTCGGACTTAAGGATATTGATGTATATTGTTTATAACGGTTCAGTTTATAATTT
Organism: Tenthredo mesomela; assembly: GCA_943736025.1. Lineage (NCBI taxonomy): Eukaryota > Metazoa > Arthropoda > Insecta > Hymenoptera > Tenthredinidae > Tenthredo > Tenthredo mesomela. The sequence continues at coordinate 34,309,164 of OX031013.1, forward strand.
CTTGTACCTACTTTTTATTAGATTAACGTAAAACGAATCCCCCCAAAAGCAACTCAGTGCAAAAACGTTGCGCCAAGCACATCAAAATGTTATAACTGCCGACAAAAATTCGTCTTCCAAACTTTCAAAGCGGAAGCATTTCATCTACAATAAAGTACATATTGAAATCACTCGATAATGCCAGGTAATACATTACATTACACTTTCTTTACATTTATTACTAAATGACACAGTAATTTTCTGAAAAGATGAATTCAAATGAATATAAATTAAAACCTAAAAAAAATTCGTACTCCATAATTGTTAATTTAATTTTTTTTAATTTCAAATTCATTAATTTGAATTTATCTTCTTTGCAAACAATGCACTGATAGAAGGATTTCTTGACTATATCAATAAACACATTTATTTGGAATTTTTTTTTTGATTTTTTAAATATAAATTGATATTTTTTAACATTTAACAAATCATCTTTGTGCACAACAAATATTTATCAAGTAGATGAGTTAATAAATCATTTGTCGACTGTTAACAAATATTTATTGGGTATATGAGTTAATAAATCATTTGTCGACTGTTAACAAATATTTATTGGGTATATGAGTTTATAAATCATTTGTCAAATATGAATAAATCTTATTAAATATCAACAAATCCTTCTATCAGTGCGGGTAGGGGTACGTGTTATTTAGTAATAACTGTAAAGAAAGTGTAATGCAATGTACTGTACTGTACCTACTGTACTGTACTGTACTTACTGTCCTGTAATGTAATGTAATGTAATGTAATGTAATGATTTCAATACTTGTGTATAGTATGTAAATGAAATGCTTTCGTTTTTAAAGTATATAGATGGTTTCTACGTAATACGTTGTAATGCTCGGCGCTAATTCGTGATCAAAATGAATAATTTTTTGCTCGAAAAAGATTCCTATGTTCTCAGCCATTTGAGACCCATAACTTTTGTTCGGTATAGTTGTGATATAGATTATGCAGTCCAAATCGAAGAGAATAAAGTTTGTTGAATTAACTCAAGACCTCGCTCAAGACCATATTCTCCAACATACTGTGATGACCATTGAAAACTACATACGTTTGAATAGCATCGTTTATGTTGCGAGGATTCTTTGTAAAGGATAGAGAATTATTAATCAACCAACGCCCTCTGTTTTCATTCAGTATAGCATGAACTCCCAGTGATTACACGCGCGGTGTAGATAATACCGACTGAGTAGTGAAACAAGCATGAGCTGCCGTTTTCGGCGATTTGACGATTCGGGAGAATAACGGATTCGGGAAAATGACGGATTCGGGAAAATGACGGATTCAGGAAAACAATGATTCGGGAAAACAACGATTCGGGAATTTGCTAGGTCGGGAATATGCCGATTCGGGAAAACAACGATTCGGGAAAACAACGATTCGGGAATTTGCTAGGTCGGGAATATGGCGATTTGGGAAAATGACGGGTTCGGGTATACGCCGATTCGGGAAAATGACGGTTTCGGGAAAACGACGATTCGGGAATATAGTCGGTCGGGAATATGAACTTTCGGGAATTTGACGATTCGGGAAAATAACGATTCGGGAAAACAACGCGGTACCTGCGATAATTCCGGTAGTTAGACTCTAGATTTGTCCACAAATGTCCCCTAGGACTCACACCGAATTGAAGCCGTGTGGCTGCCATATTGCTTGTAGTAGATTTGTCAATTTGAGCGGCAGATTCAAATGATAATAACAAAATTTTCGTTGAAAATGATGTAACTTGGGTGAAAATCAAATATTAGTATAAGAATTCTGTATTGCAAACGTTTAGGTGAAGTTGTAATTCCATTTTTAGTAAATAAAATGTGTATTGAAAATAATCTTCATACGAACACTGCATAATAAACACATGTGACAGAGTATTTTATAGAATCGTTGTATTAACAAAAATAACATCACAAAATAATAAAATTTCTTCATAATTTACAATGTCCTGAAAAAAAATTGAGTAGATAGATTTTTTCATCGAAGCATTCCTGTCTGAAATGCTCTGAACAGATTCTGCAGCTGTTCGATGCGGTGAAAGAATATCCCAAATTCATTTTAGCATCTTTTAAAGGAAATCTACATGAAGAGGATTTATCTGGTCATTTTTTTATTAACAAGGCATTTGAATACATATCCAGAATATAAAATATAAATTCCAAATAAATTATCGGTAGGAATGAAGTGAACATAACCTCTCAGCTTCAACACATAGATCTCAGCGTAATACTTGCTTATGGAGTGTCCTGCCTTACACCCCACCTTTTTTGCCGCAATATGTGCGAATCAAGACCATTGCCACTATTTCCACTTAGTACTAGGAATAATTTCGCACCTATGAATGTCTTGCATTATTTTTACGAGCACGAGTTTATGGGTGTCGCCATATTGAAATTGACAAAAGTACTACAAGCAACATGGCTTCTAATAGGCACAAACTGCCCATTGGAATACGCCATCCAGTTATTATAGGCCGTGTTCGGGGAGCGCGCTTAAAGCGCTTTAAAGCGCTGAAAATCAAGAGAGAGAGAGACGGAGCTTGGGGAAATCAAGAAGTGTGACAGAGACACAAGATTACTGACAGCGCTGAAAGCGACTCCCCGAACACGGCCTATGGAGTGCATGCTGGCAGTCTTGGCCCATAGACAACGTGAATATGAATGCGTCACACTGTGAAAATCATGTGAACTATCGTTCGTCAGTTCGAGGGGGCAACACATATTCCGGTGTCGCGCTGCACTCGCTTTCTCTACTTGTAAATGGGCTTCTGCTCTGTTTTGGTTTCTCCGTGTGGGTTGTGATTCTGTTACTTTCCGCTAACTCGCTAACTCGCTAACTCGCTAACTTCGTCCAATCAGAGATCGTTGCGGCCCGTAACGATTTCCGATTGGACGCTCCTCAGCCAACCAACGGTCTTAGAGCGAAAAGTTAGCGAGTTAGCGAGTTAGCGGAAAGTTACAGAATCGCAACCCTGGCCTGAGTTTTTATTCAATATTTGCTTCTGAATGACAGTATGGTACTACGTAATAAAGAGATGTACACAAAACATAATGTGATAACAGAAAATAATGACTAACAACGTTCCTTCCAGGGATCGGCAAAAAAATATTTTTCATTTTCCATTTATTCATTTTATCAAAAATTGGGAGTTACTGTCTTTATGAATAATAATTTCCAAATGAATTCCGACTAACTTCTTATGAATGTGTCATCATTTTAAAATTATTCTTTCTATCAGATTATTTTGATAATTCTAAAAAAATTAATAATATTTCAACAATAGAATGGTGCATTTCGGTCAGTCGACAATTATTCGGGAATAAATTTCTCATTTTATAGAAAATGGGTAATTAGTCATGAGTAAAATACTCATTTTCGAAAGAATAAACAATTGGTTACGAATAAAATGCTAATTTTCCTAAAAATGGATAATTAGTGACGAACAAATTGATAATTCTAAAAAAAAAAAAAAAATGGATAATTAATGACGACTAAAATGATAGTTTTCCAAGAAATGGATAATTAATGACGACTAAAATGATAATTCTCCAAGAAATGGATAATTAATGACGAATAAAATGATAATTTTCGAAGAAATGGACAACAAATAAAATGTAATTTTTCAAAAAATGAGTAGTCAGTCGTATACATTGTTGAAGAATTTCATGTACTCACATCCGTACCTTAGTATACTGTATTTCATGTATCAGTTCTTTCAAGGAGTAATTCATTCACTATATAGAATAGATAAACAGGAAAGTATAGGAAGTAATGGGGTAAGTTCTCGTAGTCCAGGTTACCGGCTTCGTAGTTCGTGTGGTACAGGTCATCGGCTGCGTAGTTCTTGTAGTCCAGGTCCTCGGCTCCAGGTCCTCGGCTTAGTGGTTCTTACGAAGCCGGGGACCAGGACTACAAGAACTACGAAGCAGAGGACCTGGACTACGAGAAAAACGGAGCGGAGCACCTAGACTACAAGAACTACGAAGCCGAGAACCTGGATTACGAGAACTACGAAGCCGAGGACCTGGACCACGAGAAAAACGAGGCGAAGTACCTGGACTACGAGAACTAGGAAGCCGAGGACCTGGACTACGAGAACTACGAAGCGAAGTACCTGGACTACAAGAACTACGAAGCCGACGACCTGGACTACGAGAAAATTTGCAATTTAGCTTTCTGCATTACTAATTTTTTCATTAATGAGCAGATTATCCTTTTAGATTGACCATTTTTAGAAAAATTAGCAATTTAGCCTTTCGCATTACTGATTTTTTGAATAATTAGCAAATTATTCTTCATTGATTGACCATTTTTCGAAGAATTAGTAATTGACTTTCCAATAAGTAACATTTTTAAATAATCTGTTATTCCAGGGTTGTTACGCATCCTGGAAAACCTGGAAACCTGGAAAAGTCAGGGAATTCTGCCTGTACTGGAAAAGTCATGGAAAAGTCAGGGAATTTCGTGAATGACCTGGAAATTTTCAATTTCTGAGTAAAAATGTCGATTTTCAGTTCGACCCGATAGTTTTGCGGTATTAAAAATTATCAGTTTTATTAATATTTCAATTTAAATATATCCTTGCTGTGCAAAAACATATGTAATGTATGAGTTCCCTTATAGTAAAATAAAATCAGTAACTTGTATGTTTTTTTTTTCACTCTTCATATTACACACACGATCGATATCTATTAAAACGAACCTGGGAAATCGGATATTAATATCTGGAAAACCTGGAAAAGTCAGGGAATTTCGGGGAGGGAGAAACGTAACAACCCTGTATAATGTTTGGTAGAGATTCTGTGTTTGTATAGCTCAATTTTGTATAAATTACGCCATGCGGTTCTATTTGTGTGTTTGCACTTGCAGGCACGGCCTTGTTGCTCATGTCATTACATAAGTCCCAGAAGTTATTAGCCCGCCAACAATATGCCATATAATGCCCGGGGATCTGAGCAACAATGCCAGCCAATCTAAAATACAATACACATCGACAGGTAAATTATGTAGCTATCGGACTTGTGTTGAATTACATAAGTACTACAGGAAAGAATAAATGAGGATACCTATATTGCTGACCACCTAAATCCAAAAGTGGAGGAAATTCGTTCAGTTTAGAAGACACGCCTCGAGTCGACGAAATGTTTGCTCGAATATCCAGTTCAATATATATTTGCTCATTGTATTCGCGTTTGACTAGGTACATCTCGGAGCAGTATTCATTGCGGCATTGACGTTTTTGAGTGTGGCTAGTCAATTCCATAGCATCTTGTAGCGATAGGAATCCTTTTTCGGTGATGATTATATGATTGACATATATTATGACGATTGGTAAGACGATGGTACCACATGTTGGACACTCACAAACCTCCCAAGCACTTGGATGTGACAAAAAGGATCCCTCCCAAATGTTAGCGGCACTATCCCATAGATCTATTGTATATGAAGTCAGTAAGTGATTTTTGTCGTAGTTCGCTCTTATTTTAGTCTCAAATGTTAGTTTTGCTACTCTTATTCTTTCTCTGTACAATTTGGCAGACGGTCCCGTTTCAATGAACTTTCGAACAAACTCTAAAGTTTTATTAGATGATGTTTCTATAGATGCCAGATATTTCGGATCATCCATGGCAGCGGCAGATAATATTTGGACGATTGAGTCCCATGCGCACTAGGGTGGTCCTTATTTGGGGGTCGGTGGAATTTTGTCTGTGCCGCCCCCTGGATTAGTTCGAAATAAATTCAGAAAAACGTGGGCCAAATGTGAGCTTTCTAGCTCAACGGGAAACCGTGCCGGTAAGCCCGTACTTTTTCCTGTTTGAATAACATAGGATTTTTCATCGAATGAATGCATTTTTTTTTTTACAAGCCTATCGTTCATCGGAAAAATCTATCATTCCGTCACTATATAGTATTATAGTGTGTAAGTTAGTGAAAATTTTTTAGGTCACCCCAAATCATATTCCACAGAGTAACTGCACACACAAGACGACGATTTCAAAAAGTTACAACTATATTCATCCAAAAAGGCTCGTATCATTTTTTGATGATGATTTCACGGACAAAATTTAAATTTACGGCTACGATTTGTTCCCTCCTTATCTTTGTCATCTTCTTCGTAACATATCTCGTCACCTTCAGGTACACTATTTTCGTGATCTGAGACATAATTTCGTGTGGCAATATATGATTCTAGCTTCTTTCTGGCATCATAAACAGTGCCATTTGGTATTGCTTTTATTTCTGAATCCAGAAACGCGTGCACGGCAACAGTACATGTCAAGAAGAAGATTTCTTGAAATTGCTCCAATGTTTGGGAGTCGCACAACAAGGCTACGCAATAAAGATAGAATTGACGGACTACAGTGTGCCTCATTTCTTTTATACATTTCCACCTGCGTATCATTGCCATGAAATGCGCAACATCTAGCCGAATGTATGTATTAATTGGCGGGCGGTAATAATACTCCTGGCTCTTGATAGCATACAAGAAACACGTCTCAATGTATGTTTTTATAGTTTGGTAATTGAACGAGAGGGACATTCCATTGAGAAGTGCTCTGGACGAATCACATACAGCATATTTAGGCCTTGGAGCTCCTAATTTTAACCAGTGGTTGAGCCACCACCAGAAAACATCTGTCTCCTGACTTTCGGTGAGTAGGTCATACACCGATAACGTTGTATGGTTAAAGTTTATCACAATTGAGTATAGAAATATGTGACGAGACTGAAGCTAGCAGCCAGAGTTAGCAGCCGAACGCTGCTGCTCAACGTTGAACGCCTATGCGCAGCAGCATTCGGCGGCTAACTCTGGCTGCTAGCTTCAGCCTCGTAAATATGTGCCCTGATTGAGATCCATCGTAGCGAATAATGGGTTTTACAATGCTTCCCGTACCATCGACGGATAATGTAGAATTTGTTTGCGAAGCTTTACAGTACTGTTTGTAAGCATGAAGTTGTGCCAGGCTTCCGAAAGAAACGTAAAACTTGTCGCGTTTTACTTCATGTATAAAACCATGATATGGCGCCATATTCTTGATCCTTTCAATAGTATTGACATCTTTGCCATCCAATGGTTGAACGTCAAATTTTTTGTCGATATATTCAACCTTAGCTTGGCGGAGAACTTCTAAGTTAGGAATGTTCATAGGTACCCGTTCTCCGAATTTGGTATCTTTGAGGACTTCTTGTTTTTGCCAGTTTCCACATCCTTGGTAAAACACAGCCTGACCAACCTGCTGTCTTTTGAGACCCCTCGAAGGGCGCTTTATATCGTCATGCTTTTCATATACAGTATCTCGTGTTTTGACAGTAATATCGCAAGCAGCGTCACCTGGGTCTTTATTGATGTAACAAAATATTGCATTGTCACATGACCTGCTTTTGCAATGTCCCTTGATTCTGACGTAGTGTTGACTTCCAGGAGTTACGTAAACTTTAGAATGTTTGTAAACGAATGCGCATGGGAGTCGCGTTTGCTGGAAAATGGCTAGTGCCAATACGTCTGTCCATACCCCTCTCCTTAAGATAGGGTACTTCCTATCGCCGTATTCAATAGGGTCTTCTTGGACCATTTTCCATTGTTCGTTGGTTAATTGCACTACAAATTCTGCTTCAGAGTCATATGGCTCGTCAGTGACTTCAATATTTGCAGTAGTACTATCAGTCGTCGTCTGAAGTGTAGTATCGTTGAGAGTTTTGTCGGCAGGGATATCATTGAATGGTATGCCCTTATTAGCACATGCTTTCGACACGATGGATCTTCTGTTGTTCCTAACATTAATATAGACATTGTGTGCAGTCCATCTTCCACCCAGGGACTTGCTCATATCTTTCCAGACATTGGAAGTGTATGGAGGATACGGTTTTTCCTTGAAATGATCTATAAATTGTTCGAACATCTTGATGGCATCCCCCTCAGAAACCACAGAAACCCGTGGCATTATATGCTAGCCACTTATTGTCGCCCGTCGGAAAAATTATCCAAAATTGGATTGAATTGACTTTGGCGCATATCAGCAATGTGGTCAGAAACCTGTAACCAAACAACAAGAAGATATGGAACACAGAGCTTTTTCATATGTTAGGCAACTATACTTTTGATGACAAAATCGAGAGTGATTCATTCATAATTTATCGGTAATTTAAAATTATCTAGTTCAATAGATTTCGATTTTGCATTCGTATAAATTTCACTCATGGGAAACTTACTATATGACCAAATATTTTTCAAGTTAGTTAAAAAGGTTATCGAATTTTTTTTTTTTTCACCGTGAATGATCGCAACTAGCACGTTTAACAATATACATGCACATTAGACCTCGCCAAAAAAAAAAAATTATTTTCGATTTTGTCCGAAACAACTTCAAATGAGAGTATTTGATCTAATACTGACCCTGTCAAAATTTGGGCTCCGTCGGATAATTCTAAGAGGTCGCGCATCGAGTCTTAAAATTTTCCTATTCAATTAACACGTGAAAATGGTATTTTGACCGTTCAGAGCTCATTGAATTTTTCCTGCGCGATTGCGAGCAGTCTGAATTGCTGTGAGGCCTTAATTATATGTTGTACATATGGGGCATTCCACACCAACTCGACCTGCCGTGGACCCTCACCATTTTTTATTTCTTTTTTCTTCGAGTAAGATGGAAGAGAGGGCGAAAAGTGGACGTCTGAATTATTTCAGATTTTTTGGACCCCCCGTTCAAAAGTTGACTTTTCTCAGGCAGACATGTATTTGGAGATCCGTATTAGTCGTACGAAAAAATCACCCATGAGAAAGTTTGCCAATAATATGAGGTGACAAAAACTTATTTTTAAAGAATTTTTCAATATTCGTGGATGCTGTTTATTTCGATAAAACACTCTTAATTTGGGATTTCCACTGCGTTAGCCGTCATCGTTTTTTGTGAAATTTTCACCATAAATTCTTTGTGAAAATACGAAACTTTTGAGACTATGCCGAAAGTGGTACTAGCTCTGGTTCAGATGCCAGAATTAAATGAATTCCGAATAAACAGAAAATACGAGTGAAGTGGACGCACTGCAAAAACGATTTGAGCTATGTTTGACGTATTGCATTTTTATGGTACCATATCGCGTGTCTAATGGTATAAGGTCGTATCCACCATTTTTTTTTTTTTTTTTTTAAATTTCCGACTTTTCTGAAATATCGATGTATTTTTGCGTTTCAGAAGTTTTTGGAGCATGTGCAAAAAAAAAAAGTGGCTATCCCAAATTAAGAGTGTTTTATCGAAATAAACAGCATCCACGAATATTGAAAAATTCTTTAAAAATAAGTTTTTGTCACCTCATATTATTGGCAAACTTTCTCATGGGTGATTTTTTCGTACGACTAATACGGATCTCCAAATACATGTCTGCCTGAGAAAGTCAACTTTTGAACGGGGGGTCCAAAAAATCTGAAATAATTCAGACGTCCACTTTTCGCCCTCTCTTCCATCTTACTCGAAGAAAAAAGAGATAAAAAATGGTGAGGGTCCACGGCAGGTCGAGTTGGTGTGGAATGCCCCATATGTACAACATATAATTAAGGCCTCACAGCAATTCAGACTGCTCGCAATCGCGCAGGAAAAATTCAATGAGCTCTGAACGGTCAAAATACCATTTTCACGTGTTAATTGAATAGGAAAATTTTAAGACTCGATGCGCGACCTCTTAGAATTATCCGACGGAGCCCAAATTTTGACAGGGTCAGTATTAGATCAAATACTCTCATTTGAAGTTGTTTCGGACAAAATCGAAAATAATTTTTTTTTTTTGGCGAGGTCTAATGCACATGTCAGGTTATGGTAACAGATCGAGTTGTCAAATTCAGTTTGATTGTTAAAAAGTTCTTCAATTCGAACATAACAATGCCTGTGTAAAATTAAGAGACAGAAATGTTTGGCCCATATAAATTACTTACGATTGTTCATCTCGCAATAAAGTTTTTTTGTTGATATACTTTTTTTTTTTATCCCGGAAGTTACGTACATTTCGGTTAATGTTCGTATCATAAAGTTTTATTTGAAAACATGAAATATCTACGTAAAATTAAATTGACTTATTCGCAATTGCGACAAATTGTAAGATATCTCAGGCTAAACATATGAAAGTTCTTAATAAATTAAAAAAAAATTGAAACCGTTTAGAAAAATGCAGATATTTTGAATGATTGTATAATAATAGATATTAACATGACACTAGCGGTTTCAGTTGAAAAGTTCTTAATGAAAAGTCGACTTTTAGTCACAATCTTAGCCAAAGCTGCAAAATGTTTTTTGTTAAAAAAAAAAAAAAAAAAAAGGAAGAGAAATGAAGAATTTCCAATGACATTTCGAAATGTGAGATCTGAATATTCCAGAAATATTACTGAAAATTTATTCACATGTTTGAATTGGGTTGCAAACTTCCGAATTCCAATCAATTATAGACATGCGACGGTTATGAATGTTAATGAAGTTCGCATTTGAGAAATTATGAAACTTAACGTGTTGAGGTGTCGAAAACCTTCTGGGCCTCTGTATGCTATTTTTTGCGACAATTTCAGCGAGATTGTATTAACAGTTTGACTGGAGACAAGAAACACACACACATAGGTATATTCATAGCCTACCAGAAAGAAACATTTTTAATTTTGGGCTCTCCGTTACAAGAACTAAATTCTCCGGCTGAGTAGATGTTTGTAATTTAATTCAACAGGTGGTGCAAGTGGAGGTGCCGACCCTTTGATTGATATGGAAAAATGAATGTCCACCTCAGGGAAGAATTAGTGTTTTTGGTGTAAACTAACTTTCAAATGCAGAAGAGTTCAAAAATAAAAATGTCAGTTTGATTTGACATAGCCCAATACATACACACACATATGTTTCGGAATTGTTTACAGTCTTGGTCAAATTGCCAGCTGCAAGTTGTCTATTAATCTATGGAAAGTTTATTTGGGCATTTCTTCTGGTTTACTCCGACTTATTTCAATCCCTCGCCTTGCCTAGTAAACACATACTTGATTTTTGGTGTTTGTTCAAACTGACTGCAGTGCTTACCCTTGGTCTAGATATGTAAATGTCATAAATGCTTGCATGTGTGGCATCAATATCGTGCAATCTTGTTGAAGATCCATATCCCAGACCACGCCTTATTCACCCCAATCAAAACGACGAAGACGTTGTTTGATCCATGGTATTTTCAATCAAACAGACTTGTAGTTTGAAGGCACAGTGTAGCGTGCAGCAGTAGTAACACACGCTTTCGCAAAACTTGTGCCAAGTTAGTATATATAGATTTCCCTCTAGATTCGTGAATCCCCTCACAGCTTTTTTCTTCATCTTGTCTCACCTTTCTCCGAATAGCCTGTCAAATTCGGAGTTATCTTTAATACTACGGAGGAGGCGATATTATAAATATCATTGAATTGTCACGAAAATATCACAATTGCAAGAAAAACTTAATGGGTAAGATTTAGGTCATACTTACAAAATATAGCCAGTAATCAAAAATGTTGTCAAAGTCTTGTTTTTACAATTTGTGAGATATTCGCTAGATGACTCGAAGAACACTGCTTCAATCATAAGTTTAGGTACTTTACTTTGGAAAAAACTGTCTGAAAATAATAATATCCAGTTTGAACGAAATTATTAAAACAAAGAAATGGAAAAAAGGTTAAAAACATGAATTGCTCTCCATAGTCACATTTGTTATAAACACTAATTGAATATAAACCTCTTCTTGCCAGAAATTCATAATTCAATTTGATGAGGCTGAATCTAGCGGCCGGAGCTAGCGGCCACCAGCCTGTTAGTGAGCGATTATCGATATTTCATAATTTTCCAAAGATCGTCCCCCGGGATTTCAATTCTTTTCTCAGTTCGAATGTCGGTCGTGAGTATGTATACGAAATTTTGACTCGATATTCGCTTGCAGTAACTTCGCGCGCTCCTAGCGGCCGCTAGCTCTGGCTGCTAGATTCAGCCTCATTTTAATTTGACATCGTTGAAAGAATATTCAACCAACCAGCATCCCACACGAAGCTCTACGTTATTTGTGTAGCGCAGATACTTCCTCACTGCCCTGTTGTGACTTCTGCAGTAATGATTTTTTAACACTTATATATTTTTCTGTAAGCTTGTGTAAGTTGTTTAAGCCAACTGACATGGGTTGTCCGATACCGAGCTTTGCTGCTTTTGGATTTCATCCTGGAGTTGATGCATCTATTTGGAAAAAAGACGAAAATCACAGATTACTCTGCATAGTCAAATTTGTAGTCCCTGACTATATTTACACATCTTCTGTTTTTTTGGATTTTTTGCTGTACCTGGGAGCAAGTTTATTGCCTGGAGCTACTAAGAAGCTGATGCTACCTGCCAGTGGGGATCTTATTGGTTCAAGTTTACTGTATCGTTCACTATAATGTTGATGGAATTGTAGAACAGATGAAGCTCTGAATCTGGTCAATGTTTTACCCATCACGCAGGGCATTATTGGAAGAGACCAGTCCATGGTTCCCAAACTTTTCTGAAAGTTTCCTGATCCTGCAAAATTAAATGACTAGTACATAACTTTGATCAACTTATTTGGCAAACAGTCCCTGAAGAAAAAGAGTGAGCCAAACGAAGCAGAAAACCGAAAAAATAAAAGGCCTCATCAGAATACTTACAGTCTGAACTGATAATTCTATGCTGATCCTTCAGCACACATCTGCCATTGAAATTGTCCAGTAAAATTTCGGAGTAATTTGGATGCTGGATACGAATAATCAGAAAGAAAAAGAAGATAAATCGGCGACATTATCTAATAACATACAAGGTTGACAACGGATACAATAATGCACTGAATACACTGCCAGGACGGTTTTTACACACTCCAAAATAATCAGAAACAGTCGCTTTGAGCAAATTGGAGCAGCAAGCGTTTAAAGGCCATCTTGATTCTTGAAGCATTGCACCTGCCGGAAGTAGGTATGATAATGACCCGTTTACATCGCAATCAAGTCGCAGCGACCAAATCTGGACAAGAAAGTCGGAAGAAATTTTGATTCATAAGTAGTTATCTATTAAATTCCGGAAATGCGCTGTATAACCAATGCGCATCTATTTAGAGTTTCCTGACTATTCCAACCCTAAATTTCCATTTCATACATCCGTCAGCGGAAGTTCAGGTTCGCACTTCGCTGTCACCCGAAAGTGAGGTTAGCTGACGATTAATGAAAAATAAAAAAAGTTGCAGAGGAAACGGATCCAAGGGAAATTTCTCAGGTCCAATCCGACCAGTCATATGGGGGGATAACGGGTGGCAGGGGAAATTCCCTAGGACACACAAATTTCCGGGGAAAATCTATGCCGTATATAAGGTTTGTTTTAATCTTTCCGGATCATCGGTTGACTATGGCCGTGTTCGGGGAGTCGCTTTTAGCGCTGTCAGTAATCTTGTGTCTCTGTCACACTTCTTGATTTCCCCAAGCTCCGTCTCTCTCTCTCTTGATTTTCAGCGCTTTAAAGCGCTTTAAGCGCGCTCCCCGAACACGGCCTATATCGAAAGTCAATGAAAAAAGTTGCCGGGGAAGTCAGTCCAGGGGAAATTTCTCAGGTCCAATCAAACTATAGGAGAAACCAGTCCAGGGGAAATTCCCTAGGATTCAAGAATTCCCTAGGGATAATCTCTACCATAGATTTGTTTTAATTTTTTCCGGATCATCGGATGACTATCGAACGTTCACTGAAAAGTCTCTCGAATAGCCAGCAATATAGTCGAGAGTGGTAGCCGCTCTAAGGCTAGCGCAGCTACCACGCTCGCCAGCACAGCTAGCGTGCTCGTGAGTATACAGCTACTATACATTGAATCGAGTTTAGTCGCTACTCTCAACTCCCGGCATTGTAGTCAATCACCTCAGCGCGCTAGCTACTCCCGAGGGACAGCTACTACCCTCAAACTTGCATTAGCCACTATACCAAGATTCGGCCTACTAGCTGCGCCCTGAGATTGCTGGCTGCTCGAGAGACTTTTCAGTGTTGAAAAAGCACTACTAAACACTAGCAAACGACCAACAAACGATTGCGCTAGTGATAAATCGAATTTGATAATAATTAACGGTAATGAGGGGCTGACTTAACGAAATCCCATTGGTTGTTTTGTTTTAATTTTTATTAATTAACGGATCACTATTAAACGTCGTAAATACGCTAACAAACACCAGAAAACGATTAACAATCGATTAAAACCAGAATCAATCTGATCGGGGTAAATAAGGGGCTAAGTATATGTAGCTGTGCAATTTTGGTACACTTGGGGACACGGATTATGAGACGGTCAGTTTTCTGGACAAGTCAGTTATGTTGGCAACACAAAATGAACACACAGCGCCGCATAGTCGGCCGAGCGCGAAGCTAACTCAATCTCACCAAATATCACGTAACTCATGACCTAAGGCTGTTTGCTCATGACAGTCGAATCTAACCTGAGAATACCGCGGAGGACTAACCTAAGAATAATAATTATTATAAGTAATATTATTATTAATAATAACCCGTTGGATTGACGTGTAAATCAGTTTGGAAATAATTGTAATTCATAACTTCCCCCTCGAAGAATACAAACGGGCGAAAGTTTATTTTTTTTTGAATCTTTTTAAGTGATGAAAAAAGAAATTGTAACCTGAAAGTTTACGGTAAGATGATTTTATAAAAATACAATTAAATTAGGTAATGCAAGTTACGCTATGCCTGAAAAACAAGATTCTTTGTGAATTTTGCGTGTGAAAGCATGTCCAGGACTAGATTCTAGATCATTGAGATTATCGTGTAACTCATTATTACTTCTTGACTGATACAAGACATTTATCAAACACAGACTGAACTTCGCAAGAACCACCCGTCGAAACAGGCAAAGAAAGGAAACATTCAGCTTCAGAGAAACGGAAGGAGTCAACTCGTACTAATCCAGAGATAAAAGGAACTCGTTTTGATAGAATCGTAGCCGGGACTTTGAATGCCTATTCCGGCGACTACATCACTCGTCTTTCACATTCTAAACTTTGACAATTCTTAGACTGAGACTTAATATACTATCGGAGACGACTGCTTACTTCTTATAATGTAAAATTCTTAACTTTAAGCTGAATAAATAAAAATGCATGCATGAAAATCTTATGTTCCAGCTGGTTATTCAATAATTATTCAAAGATTAAAACTTTTAGAATTGTAATCTAAATAATACCTATTAGAAAAATAAATTAGTTAATTAGTTTTTTTCTTTTATTTTATTAGTTAATTAGTTTTTCGTAGAAGGAGTTCTACGTCAGCGTCCACAGGATCATTAGAATCCTGAATTTTACATCCTCAGAAGACAGCAATCGTCTGTGATAGTATTCTAAGTCTTGCTCTAAGAATTGTTAGCTTTTAAAATGTAATTCTGTGATAGACGAGTAGTCGCCGTAGAAGGAGTTCTACGTCAGCGTCCACAGGATCATTAGAATCCTGAATTTTACATCCTCAGAAGACAGCAATCGTCTGTGATAGTATTCTAAGTCTTGCTCTAAGAATTGTTAGCATTTAAAATGTAATTCTGTGCTAGACGAGTAGTCACCATAAAAGAAGTTCTACGTCAGCGTCCAAAGGATTATTAAAATCTTGAATTTTACATCCTAAGAAGACAGCAGTCGTCTGTGATAGTATTCTAAGTCTTGATCTAAGAATTATTAGCTTTTAAAATGTAATTCTGTGATAGACGAGTAGTCGATATAGGAGGCATTCTAAGTCAGCGTATAAAGAATTATTAAAGTTTATAGTTCGATTTTTTGAGAGACCATCAGTCGTCTATGCTTGTATTCCAAGTCTGGATCCAATAAATTGTCGAAATTTCAGAAATGTATGAATAAAATCCAATGATCCAAATCTCGTCATTGTTATTTATGACCAGCAGGTTGTCACGTGCACCAAAATCTTTCAACTTTTCTTCTTATTAATAAGATATTAAAATGTTAAATATTTATAATACTGATAATAATAACTCGTGAATGTATTTTAATATAGATATATTATTATCATTGATAAAAAAGATATGATTTGATATTGAATATAATATTCAATTAATTGAATTGAAAATCAAGATGACTTCACCAACTAATTTATTTTTCTAATAGGTATTATTTAGATTATAATTCTAAAAGTTTTAATCTTTGAATAATTATTGAATAACCAGCTGGAACATAAGATTTTCATGCATGCATTTTTATTTATTCAGCTTAAAGTTAAGAATTTTACATTATAAGAAGTAAGCAGTCGTCTCCGATAGTATATTAAGTCTCAGTCTAAGAATTGTCAAAGTTTAGAATGTGAAAGACGAGTGATGTAGTCGCCGGAATAGGCATTCAAAGTCCCGGCTACGATTCTATCAAAACGAGTTCCTTTTATCTCTGGATTAGTACGAGTTGACTCCTTCCGTTTCTCTGAAGCTGAATGTTTCCTTTCTTTGCCTGTTTCGACGGGTGGTTCTTGCGAAGTTCAGTCTGTGTTTGATAAATGTCTTGTATCAGTCAAGAAGTAATAATGAGTTACACGATAATCTCAATGATCTAGAATCTAGTCCTGGACATGCTTTCACACGCAAAATTCACAAAGAATCTTGTTTTTCAGGCATAGCGTAACTTGCATTACCTAATTTAATTGTATTTTTATAAAATCATCTTACCGTAAACTTTCAGGTTACAATTTCTTTTTTCATCACTTAAAAAGATTCAAAAAAAAATAAACTTTCGCCCGTTTGTATTCTTCGAGGGGGAAGTTATGAATTACAATTATTTCCAAACTGATTTACACGTCAATCCAACGGGTTATTATTAATAATAATATTACTTATAATAATTATTATTCTTAGGTTAGTCCTCCGCGGTATTCTCAGGTTAGATTCGACTGTCATGAGCAAACAGCCTTAGGTCATGAGTTACGCATGGAGGTATAATTTTTTTTTTTTTTTGCCTTTTTGGCTTATCTCCGCTTTGGAAGGTAGCCTAAATGGAGGTATAATATGGACGGCCAGCTGCGCCAGCGGACCTGACTCCAATTCGCGGTCGGAGAATCAACTCGCGCCGTGGCCGACAGGCAGCGCTCTCGTCGGCTTGGCTATAAAGACTCATGAATTATGCATTCCGGCAATAGGCGCGCTTGACACATTTGAATCATTTTAACCGATGGAATCGCGTAAATTCGATTATTTGCGTCGGGTAAAGGAAATGAGAGTACGTTGATATGTTTATGAAATGTTTTCAGATGATTAATTTCCAGATTCTCATAGCAGAGGCTATAAAACTGCTGTCACGCATGCAGCTATAATTTTTTTAGTTCTGCACAATTTGATTAAAAGAAATTAATCTTTTTTATTGTATAATTAGGTACGTAGGTATAAACCCCTTCGTCTAGGGACGAATTGATCTGGTACAATTTCGAATTCCACTAGGTACCAAAGAGGTCACGAAAATTTTATGGTAAGGGCTCTCATACTGTATAGGAATTTCGATGTATTCCGCACTTTTGAGAACTAGGACTATAAGTATGCTAACCATAACTTAAGATATGGTAACCATTGCCTCAATTGTGAGAATGGTTACCATACTTATAGTCCTGGTTCTCAAAAGTGCGGAATACATCTAAATTCTTATGTATGAGAGCCCTTACCATAAAATTTTCTCCGTGTACGAATAACTACGCAAAATATAAAGATTTTGAATTGAAAGTTTTGTAGATAACTTTTTCAATATATGAACAACTATTGGTTAAAAATCAAAAATTCTTAATATACTAGTTTGGATGAAAAAAAATCTTAAATATTGACCCCCTTGCAGCCTTCCAATGTATGATGACTAATTAATTATATGAGTGTATAACCATGATGGCTATTTCCCTAATTATTCGCCTGCGCCTTGGAAATAACCTTATTAGAAACTATACTTTCCTTTTATCAGCACCGTCATTTCAAATCTTCCGGAAAAATTGCACATAAGAATTATCTCGACTGTAGTTTCCATCCCCAAAGTCCAGATAATAAGTGTTTTACCTCTTCTTTGAGTAGATGTAATGCTACGACGTGTTTTCCCCGTAATAACTGGAATTAACTCTCGAATCTTACGCAGTACATTACCAGAACATTACCTGTTACGTAGTGAAGGATATGACAACTCTTCAAATCGAGCACGAGCACGATAAATCACTTTTATACAGTTATTAATTGTTACATCCCGTGCAATTGCCATAGAATTGCTGCGCTTTTTATTCAAAAGTATAGCCATGCCGCCCGTGACGCACTCCAGTGGCGGCCTGCCGAACTATTTCAGCGACCGCGAATCGGGATCCAAAATTACGGTCGAACGGGGGGAAGCCATGGACCTATAAAATATAGGGACGGAGCACAAACCCCCCTTGTCTATCGCACGTTCGTAAGGGGGGTGACATGAACTACGCATGCGCTCCCCACTCCTTCGGTGGGAGCTTGGTGATTTGTCGATGAGTTTCGGCGGTAGTATGCGCGTAATGCGCTCCGCCAATCCGTAGACTCCCACCGATGGAGTGGGGTTACTTCGCCTCTCCCGATATACCAAGACCACCCCCTCGCCTAAGATAGGACCTTGTGCTCCGTCCCTATATTTTATAGGTCCATGGGGGAAGCTGGCCCTCCATATTATACCTCCATGAGTTACGTGATATTTGGTGAGATTGAGTTAGCTTCGCGCTCGGCCGACTATGCGGCGCTGTGTGTTCATTTTGTGTTGCCAACATAACTGACTTGTCCAGAAAACTGACCGTCTCATAATCCGTGTCCCCAAGTGTACATGGGACGGCAGCTTAGAGCATGTAGACATGGAGGGAGCCTTCTGGCTGAAAAGCGTGAAGACAAAGACGGGAACAGTAACGTGATAACCTTACTCTCTCCAACCGCTTCGCACAGCTCTGACGTGGTCACGTGACTAGTTTAAATCGACCAATCACATTTTGCCAGAGAGAGCGAGGTTATCACCTTACTATGTCCATCCTTCCTGCGCTTGCCACTTATGGAACAAGATAGGACTGGCTCCCTCTATGTCTATACGCTCTAAGGACGGCAGGGTTTTTCAAGACCCGGAACGGATTCGGAAATCCACTAGATTTCGTCTGCGTTCCGTTCCGTGATTCTGGATTCCGGCGATCCGGGCCTACATGGGACGGCACCATCAAAGACAAAGAATCGATTCTAGTCACTGATCTCTATATTACACTGGATAGGGTATCCCGTGTGAAACTTTTGTGACGAGTTGAAGCGGTGAGGCGGCCATGTTGCTTGTAGTACATTTGTCAAATTTAGGGGGAAATTCGAATGATACCGCAAACAGATGTGCAGAAAACGGTGCAAATTTATTGAAAATTAGATATTATTATAAAAATATTTCCATCTTGAGATTGAAATAAAGTTGAATTTGCATTTTTATCAAAGATTTATTCAGAATATATGAGATACAAAGAGTGGATACTAGCAATTTATGACCAAAAATTATTCATATTGAGAATTCGTTGAAGCAACGAAAATAGCAAGGAAAATAGCGTCACTAAAGAACAAAAGTTTTTCCATGCAAATATCATATGGGATAGGTAAATTCGGATTACAATCACTAGGAATGACATAATAAAGTATGCATAGGCTAGAAAAAAGTGGGTCCTAAATTGATCTCCAACCACACTTGGAAGGTCTGCGGATCTTTCAGAGGAAATCTATATAAAATAATGAATACGGCATGCAAGTATTCATTCAATTAATATTAGATCTAAACAAGTAAACATAACCTCGCGATTGTATATATGATACTTATTTGTGTAATGTTCTTCCTTCCACCCCACGGTTTTTCCCACAATATTAGCACACCAGCACCGGTCGTTTTTTATTTTACTTATCTGCAATAGCACCACTGACACTTTTTTTTCTTCTCAATCCAGCATGTAAACATACTACAGTCTACATAACCTAACAATCACGCGCGAACAAGTCGATTACGGGCGCCGCCATATTGAAATTGACAAATGTACTACAAGCAACATGGCGTTCAAGAAGTCACAAGGCTGCCCATTAGAATACCCTATCCAGTGTAATATGGGCCGTGTTCGGGGAGCGCTCAAGGGGGTTATCGTGATATTTCGTTTTCTTACGAATGTCGTGAAAAAATTCACATGAATAGCTTCTAGTACCACAATTAACACGTTAAAATTTCAGAGCCCTTAGCGGCATCAAACTCGAGAAAATAATTGGCAAATTGAGAATCTTATACATGGCATCTTATGGGAAGCGTCGTCTAGCATTAACGTTTTGAGTCATAACTTTAAAAGTTTTCTTACGATTTTGACCAAAAACTAACACACAATTCAACATCAATATCGAAATAACATATCCAAGAATCAAGACATTTGCCGTCTCGGTTTTCGAGATATAGCTTTGTAAAGTTTGCTCTGCATTGACATTACGCGTTGATCTCATGGCTTCGCTTCACTCTAGGGATGTTCGATTCTGAATCGATCTTCAGGAGAATCGATCTTTTCGACGCGAAAAATCGATTTTTTGTATCGATTCTCTGGCGTCCGATTTTTTTGAGAATCGATTCTTTTAGACCAGAATCGATATTCTTTGTCTTTGAGTCGTATCTGGGTTCCGGCTTCCAGTTTCCAGCAGAAAAAAAATCACTCATCAACTCAGAAACTTTTGTTTCCACCAGAAAAGAGGCTTCGGCCATGAAGGGTTGAGTATGTACGCCTTTTTTCACTCAGAAAGTGCAGTTTAGTTCATCGGCGTACGCTCGAGATTTTTCGTTTTTTTTTTAGACACCGGATAATACAAAAAAATCGATTTTCGCAAGATCGATCTTTCAGGTTCCGATTTTTTGCTGAATCGATTCTCAGACATCCGATTCAGAATCGATCCCGAAATCGATTTTTTTCGGAAGATCGAACATCCCTACTTCACTCGTGGCGCTGCTGCGTCGCTAGTTTTACGCGCGCGCATAGTATGCGTGTGAACACACAAAGCGCCACTATGTGTGCGTGAACAGTCACTAACAAAAGTTTCGCTACGGAAGCGGGGCTAGGGGATACAGTCAGGAGCATAGAACTTATATTACTGGAAGGGGAATAGGAGCTGTCGCACTGACGCCAACATGTTGAGACAGAGATATATCTCTCTCTCTATTCCTAACGTCCAGTCCCCTCTCCGCGCACCACCCTAGTCAATGCGATTCCTAACCTAATTGTTTGTTGCTTTTATGATTTTTGGGTGTTGTATACATACAAGTTGTATACATATTTATGCGATAATTGAATGAAGAATTTATAATCTACATAAAACGGATTTTATTAGACATAAGTACACAAAACTTATACACTTTAAACATCAATAAAGACAGGCTTCATATGTAAAAGTCTATTAGCAGTTCTAGCGTTTCCTCATTCTTCATTCCTCTCCACCATCCTGTTCGGAAACTAAAAAACAACCATACATTTTTTCTTTCATATGAGGTATAAGATGGTATGAGATAGAATGAATATATATGAATTTCGTCCTACCTGATAGTTCACGGTATACTTACCCAAATTGCCAAATTCATCGTCACTTCTCATGTCATGTCAAACCGAAAATTGTAATAGCATGTGAATTAATAACCATTGTCAGTACTGTATAACGAAACTATTGCTGTAATACATAATAGATTACAAGTTTGCGCTAACCATAACCTATCAATCTTCGCACGGTACTAATAGGCGAGGGGTATGCGCGGAGAGGGGACTGGACGTTAGGAATGGAGAGAGAGATATATCTCTGTCTCAACATGTTGGCGTCAGTCAGCCGCTCATTGCGCAAATGGGCTATTCCCCTTCCAGGAATATAAGTTCTATGGTCAGGAGTCAAGCGCTCCTGCTATACTTTTGAGGCTGTTTGTAGCACGATAACCCCCTTAAAGCGCTTTAAAGCGCTGAAAATCAAGAGAGAGAGAGACGGAGCTTGGGGAAATCAAGAAGTGTGACAGAGACACAAGATTACTGACAGCGCTAAAAGCGACTCCCCGAACACGGCTGTGACGTCACCAGCAGTAATCTAGTAGTTTGATAGGTGACGCCACTTGATTTGCGCGCTAATATTCGAATAAAAGTCCAATTAGATATTCAAATGAATAATGTAAAATAATTATAGATGAGAAACCGAACGTTCGTTCGGACTTTTGTTAATATTTAAAGAACACTTGAAATAAAGATTATATATAATATTTAGGTTTCAGAGTTTAACGTAAATAACACTTAAAGAAGTCCGTTGCATTTGTTTACGTTCTCACGAACCAACGTTCGTGAGAATCGAACTCGGCAATAGATGATAATATAGACCAGACGCATCGATAAGTGCTCTGGGAAGAAGGTTCGAGAAAACGGGACGATCTCAAGAAGGGGCAAGGCCCAGCCCTCATAGTCGGGGGAGGGCTGTAGCGCCTTTGCCCCTCCACTGATATTCTTTACTCCCTTAAGGCTAGGTTAAGATGTGTGCTGTATAGATGTGTATAAATGTACGAATGCAAGCTTGTGTGAAAAAGGGGATCTCCCTCCCTGGAGATCCGCCTGAGTCGGACACTTCTATCTTGGGACTCGTTTGAGTAACTTGTACAACCCCGTAGCTCAGTCTATTTCAACTTCTTATATCTATATATATCACATATTTAGTCTATTTTAATTTTAATAAAGTATTAGGTGCTCTTATTACATATTGCATCTTAATTTCATTATATACCAAATCATCTCCAAAATCCCTTGATCTACGCAACATCCTTGTCCAATTCTCGCTGGAGTGCTCATTAGAGCTTTAGCGACAAACGGATTCCAGCCGACTAAGTTAAACTTTCATGAGGACGCCTTCTGGTAGTTACCAGAATTACCTAGGACGTCACAGGAGCTAATTTTTGGTGACAGCGGTGGGATTTGTCGCATTCAGCAGAATTCAGAAATTGGGATTATCCACGGAGAACTTCAATACTTGCAGAGAATCATCGCTTGACGTCTGACGGATACCAAGTGCTGACAGAAGACGCTTCGTATAGTGCTAAGTGAAAAGTGAAAAGTGAAAAGGGCAATCTGTGAGTGAAATAAGTGAATAAGTGTGCATGATAGTCTCTAGAACAAGGTTGCATTAAAGGACAACAATCTGTAAGTCTAGTATAAGTTTTTATTGTATTTTCAAATTAAGTGGAGTGGACATCGAGATACTATCCAGGTTTTCTGTGGTTTCCCTGGATCTAGCAGTGAATACTGGTATCCTGAAAGAAAAAGAAAGGCCGCAGCCTAAATTAGGTGTCCACCCAGAAGAAAAAGAGCACTTAGAATATTTAAGATTTGTCTAGTTATAATAGTAATTAAGAGCTATTAAGACTAGCGATTAATCATGTCAACATCAACGACAGATTGGGAAATCGTTCCCGTAGTGAATGAAATAGTTGCAATGGCTGGGAATTCTTCCAATCTCAGCGAAAATGATTCTGTAAATTCTTTGGCATCTGAAAATGCCAACCGTAGTACCGCTCAGAGATCAATTCAGTTAGGATTTATGGGAACCAAGGAGGCTGTTAGTCTAATCCCGATATTTAACGGTGAGAATATCCCAGTAACCAATTTTATTGACTTATGTAAACAGGCAGCCAAATTAATACACCCTTCACATAAGATATATTTAACGCAATTAATTAAAGCACGAATACACGGGAAAGCAAGTAAATATATTTCGAACCAGTCAGGCTTAGAACTTGAGGAAATATTAGAGAACTTGAGGAGAGCCTTCGTGCCGCGAAGAACACTGTCGCAATGGCAGGTTCTATTGTCAAATGTTTTTCAAAAACCAGATGAATCAATTATGGATTATGTAGCTAGAATCAACGCGATCGTACGCGGAATATCCGAGCTGATCACAGAAAAATATTCGACGGGAATCCGTCTAGGGCTAATGGCTAGCACAACAGAAGGAGCAAGAGATAGCTTCGTAAGAGGGCTTAGAGGCGAGTTAGGATTGCGAGTAGCTAGCTGTAGACCCACTACACTTGCACATTCCATCGAT
The DNA here is from genome assembly GCA_943736025.1 of Tenthredo mesomela. NCBI lineage: Eukaryota > Metazoa > Arthropoda > Insecta > Hymenoptera > Tenthredinidae > Tenthredo > Tenthredo mesomela. Next base: position 34,333,287 of record OX031013.1, read on the forward strand.
TTAGCCATGGAATTGGAGAAGGAGATAGAACAGAGGAATTGTTTGTTCAAATTAGATCAACATATTAATGAGGCAGGTAGCAGTCAATATTAGGACGAACACTCGGAGAATAGTGTTTGAGCCAAGAAGGAATTTTCAAAGATCTTCCCATATCTTTTAGTTCAAAGTTGTTAAAAGGAGCAGAATTAAATTATTCCGAGGTAGAAAAGAATTATATGCGATAATATTTGCTATCAAACATTGCAGACTTTAGTAGGAAGTTTTTCTAGTTACCAACCACTGGATTTGGGTCTAGGTGTATAAAATCAAAGATCCGATGTCACGACTACTACGCTGATTGCTAAAATTGAGAGAATATGAGTCGATGTTATCTAAACATCACAGCGGTTGAATGCAAGCACTGCAGGGCTTTCATGAAACCCCGTTGAACTCAAAGTAGTAAATATAAAAATCATAAAGGATTTACAATATAGCGAAGCACTTCTTAAGGATGAACTCACTAGGATTACAATCAGAGAATCAGAGCCGGATGAAAATCTGGAAAATATAGGGAAATAGTATGGCATCGACTTCAAAGGTTGCGAGACGGATAAGCAGAGCTATCCAGACCTTTGGGGCAGCCGCCAGGGCTGCCAGAGTGGCCAAATAATTATCCCGGGCCCGGATGATGGTATGGGGGGGACAGCCTCCCATGCGTCAGATGCCTAGAGGACGTCCTCGTTAGAAATGAGAGACTTGAGAAAAATTATAGAAAACAAACCCAAATAATACTAACAATAGAGTCATCCGAAAGAAGTGAAGTAAATGTAAATTTACAGAGTTCAAAGAAATCTATCAATGAAAGTCAGATAGAATTATAGTTACGAAAATCAGATGCTGCCAGCAGTCGTGGTCGTGTGCGCCGAGACTTTGATAATTCCTTTTTCCAAAAGAATATTCTTCAAATAGATTCTCTAGACGATGAATCGTTTCCAGGACCCATCTCAGATGATGAAGTTGATGAAGCGAATAAATCTTTTCAGGAAGGTACCCAATTACCTGTAAAAACAGATCAGAGAAGTCAGTTTCAATAAATGTATTTTCTGAAAACAGAGACGGAATTTTTATGAAAAAGGATAATACAGGTTATTTCATTTCTGCGGACTTCAAGTCCAAAACCCCTATAACGCGTGAATTGATAAGCAGACAATATATTAAAGAAAATGAGTTTCCTACCAATAAGCCAGAGATTGGTGACGTGGTTATTTTTAAACATGGCAATTGCCATATCTTTACTATAGTTATAAAGAATAGTGTTCAAGACAAGGTATTATTAGCCAGAGTAATTATAGGAATTACTAAGTTAAAAAACGCAATGGATTATTTCGGAGTTAAAACAGTTAGGATAGCTAAGACTGGAGACGGAATCGATAATTTACCTTGGGGAAATATCAAGCTACATTTAGAAAAAACCTTTCCAGCAGGTTATCACATCACTTTGTGTTTGAATCAAACTCGAGTCCCAGAAGTAGATCAGCGACCTGAAATAATTAAAGAAATGCATGAATCAGCAGTAGGGGGACACAAAGGTGTTATGAAAACATATGAAAGAGTTAGAAATGAATATTTTTGGGAAAACATGAAATCTCAGATCCAAAATTTTATCAAGCACTGTATAACTTGTCAAAAGAACAAACTTGTAAGAATTAAGACTAAGCAGCCCATGATTATCACTGACACACCACAATTGCCTTTCGAAAAAATAGCGCTCGATATTGTAGGACCTCTACCGATAACTAGCTTGCGTAGTAGATATATCTTGACGATCCAAGATAATCTTACTAAATATTCTTTGGCAATACCGTTAATAGAAACTTCAGCTCAAACTATTGCTAAAGCCTTTGCAGAGAATTTTATATGCCTATTTGGTTGCCCTGAATCCATCCTGACAGATCAAGGTAGAAATTTCACAGGCGAAGTGATGAAACGCCTAGCGAAACTATTCAAAATCACACAGTTAAAGACCACGGCATATCATCCTCAGTCAAACGGGTCTCTTGAAAGGAGCCACTTAGTATTGGTAGAATATCTGAAACATTACATTGATGTCAATAAAGACTGGGATACCTGGTTGAAATATGCAATGTTTTCTTACAATACTGCTGTGCACGAGTCAACAGGATTTACTCCTCATGAATTGATTTTTGGTAGGCCAGCTAGGGTTCCCTCAAGTTTTACAAAAGAAAGTACATTACAAACCTACTCCGATTATTTGGGAGACCTTGTTGAAAAACTCAGAGAAACACGTATGACTGCTGTCGAAAATTTAGATCGAGCCAAATTCAAATCAAAAGAATATTATGATAGAAAGTTAAATGTTGCAGACTTTGTGGAAGATGATTGGGTTTTCTTGCTAAACGAGGCAAAGTCTAATAAACTTGATGCCAATTATTTAGGTCCATACCAAATTGATAAAATGTTGGGACATGAAAATGTGCAAATTAAATTGACTCCTCACACCACAAAGATTGTACACATAAATAGGTTGAAACCAGCCTACTTATAGGATAAGCAATTAGAACTACTATATGTATAACAATCTTGTAATAGCCAATAGTTACAAATAATTGAAATAATTATATACATTAAGCATAGAATAAAATACATTAAGTTTAATATAGGTTAGATCGTTCCCTACCTGCTTCCATGGAGCGCGAGTCGATGTCGTCGTAAAATAATGTAGCGTAACTGTAAACAATAACTTCTTCCATTTAAATGTCCACTCTTGATAAATGAGTAGCGATTTATTGATAACGGTATATAGCTCCGCAGATAAAATTCGACTTTATACCAAGCCGAATTTTCCTTTAGGGGGAAGGTGTGACGTCACCAGCAGTAATCTAGTAGTTTGATAGGTGACGCCACTTGATTTGCGCGCTAATATTCGAATAAAAGTCCAATTAGATATTCAAATGAATAATGTAAAATAATTATAGATGAGAAACCGAACGTTCGTTCGGACTTTTGTTAATATTTAAAGAACACTTGAAATAAAGATTATATATAATATTTAGGTTTCAGAGTTTAACGTAAATAACACTTAAAGAAGTCCGTTGCATTTGTTTACGTTCTCACGAACCAACGTTCGTGAGAATCGAACTCGGCAATAGATGATAATATAGACCAGACGCATCGATAAGTGCTCTGGGAAGAAGGTTCGAGAAAACGGGACGATCTCAAGAAGGGGCAAGGCCCAGCCCTCATAGTCGGGGGAGGGCTGTAGCGCCTTTGCCCCTCCACTGATATTCTTTACTCCCTTAAGGCTAGGTTAAGATGTGTGCTGTATAGATGTGTATAAATGTACGAATGCAAGCTTGTGTGAAAAAGGGGATCTCCCTCCCTGGAGATCCGCCTGAGTCGGACACTTCTATCTTGGGACTCGTTTGAGTAACTTGTACAACCCCGTAGCTCAGTCTATTTCAACTTCTTATATCTATATATATCACATATTTAGTCTATTTTAATTTTAATAAAGTATTAGGTGCTCTTATTACATATTGCATCTTAATTTCATTATATACCAAATCATCTCCAAAATCCCTTGATCTACGCAACATCCTTGTCCAATTCTCGCTGGAGTGCTCATTAGAGCTTTAGCGACAAACGGATTCCAGCCGACTAAGTTAAACTTTCATGAGGACGCCTTCTGGTAGTTACCAGAATTACCTAGGACGTCACACGGCCATAGAGATCAGTGATTCTAGTCTAGAAAAATCGATTCTCAAAAAAATCGGAAGCCAGAGAATCGATACAAAAAATCGATTTTTCGCGTCGAAAAGATCGATTCTCCTGAAGATCGATTCAGAATCGAACATCCCTAAGCTGGGTCGGTTCATCCAATCCATAGAACTTATATTCCTGGAAGGGGAATAGCCCATTTGCGCAATGAGCGGCAGACTGACGCCAACATGTTGAGACAGAGATATATCTCTCTCTCCATTCCTAACGTCCAGTCCGCTCTCCGCGCATACCCCTCGCCGTAATAATACCGTGCGAAGATTGATAGGTTAGGGTTAGCGCAAACTTGTAATCTATTATGTATTACAGAAATAGTTTCGTTATACAGTACTGACAATGGTTCTAAATTCACATGCTATCACAATTTTCGGTTTGACATGACATGAGAAGTGACGATGAATTGGGCGATTTGGGTAAGTATACCGTGAACTATCAGGGGCCTTATTCTGACTTTATATCACGCTGATACAGTGATACAGTGAAAACTCGGTAGAGTTCGATACAAGTGATTGCACGGATATAAAGTTAAACTACTACCGTTTTCATAAACGTTGGCTCTCCCACAATTTTTCCTTAGGCTGGATTTTCATGGCAGTAAATTGCTGCTGTAGCAAGCGGTGCTATTCGTTGTTGATCACGTGGTTACCAGCAACTACGTGATCAACAACGAATAGCGCCACTTGCTGCCGCAGCAATTCACGTCATGAAAATGCAGTCTGATTTTCAAAATTCGACATGAGCCGATCAGTTTTTCTCGAAAATTTCATTGTATACGTCGCAATTAGATCAATTTTGAATGATTCATTGTTCACGGAATATGACAGTAATCGGATTTTTATATCTAGTTGTGATTTATTTAGTCAATTACTTATATTAACTACTTACTATTGAAGTCGGACTTTATTGGACAACAAATTTTTTTATTTTTTTTTTAATTTAATCATTTCTATTTTTTTTATTTTATTTTTTATTTTTTTTATTTTACTTTATAAAGGTTGTAAATTTTGAAGTGTAGTGAAGCCACCCTTTTATGAACTTAATAATTTTTCGGATAAGAAAAAATCGTGCTACAAATTCGAAGGTCTGAAACTTTTGACAAAGATACTTACGAATGCATTAATTCAAAACGATTGAGCTATCCATAATAACGTATTTTACACAAGTGTTTCTAAAATTACTAATAGCAATGTATTTATTCAAAATGAGTAGAATAAAAAACGACACATTAGATACTTTTATCTTTAAAGAATAAACAATCAATTTGCTGAAATTAGGCCTTACGGATTATAGATCCCATCTATTATATTACACCTATATATCATCTATTCTTAACAATCAATGGGTAATTTCCCATCAATCCCATCTTTCTATACTTGATCTAAATTGAGGTTAACCTAACCCAAATCATATAGGTAAATTATTTCGAACATCTATCGCTCAATAATCTTACGTATTGAGCACTTTGGATTGTCAATTTTATAAGCGATTCCTTACCACGCTATAAAATAGACGTGATAGACTACTTTGTCCGAGTATATCACTGTTATTTAGCTTTTCATCTAGTGAGAAATTTCATTACGATTGAATCGCGTTTGTCACGACTACAATTTGGTAAAATACCTAAAAACATCAGCTTCGCGCATGCGCATTGCGAGTTTATTTTCCCTATATCACTGTATCACCGCGTGATAAAAAGTCAGAATAAGGCCCCAGGAGCCTTATTCTGTGAAATTGTCACTTGGGTCATCGGTGAAATGAACGAAATCAAGTCAATCTGCGCATGCGCATAGTCTATGTTTTCAAGAGCCTTATCAATATAGACTATGCGCATGCGCGGATTGACTTCATTTCGCTCATTTCACCGATGACACAAGCATGACTCAAATGACAATTTCACAGAATAAGGCTCCAGGTAGGACGAGATTCATATATTCATTCTATCTCATACCATCTCATACCTCATATGAAAGAAAAAATGTATGGTTGTTTTTTAGTTTCCGAACAGGATGGTGGAGAGGAATGAAGAATGAGGAAACGCTAGAACTGCTAATAGACTTTTACATATGAAGCCTGTCTTTATTGATGTTCAAAGTGTATAAGTTTTGTGTACTTATGTCTAATAAAATCTGTTTTATGTAGATTAAAAATTCTTATTTCAATAATCATAAATATGTACTATACAACTTCGATACAAACAAAAAGTATCGTATGTATACAACACCCGAAAATCATAAAAGCAACAAACAATTAGGTTAGGAATCGATACAGCTAGGGGGGTGCGCGGAGAGGGGACTGGACGTTAGGAATAGAGAGAGAGATATATCTCTGTCTCAACATGTTGGCGTCAGTGCGACAGCTCCTATTCCCCTTCCAGTAATATAAGTTCTATGATCCAATCCCTAGTCGAAAGGGTCAATGCGAAGATAAATACCGGACCACATGCTCAAACGAGCGTTAGGTCTATAAAGGAAGAAGAAGAAGAAGAAGAATGCGAAGATAAATACATCAACTTCAAGTGCAGTTAAACACCGTGTGTAGACCAGGCATAAGGTATTCACAAATGAAATTTCGATTTGAAACACCCGCGCAAATATCTGATGCAAGATGGCCACAAATCTTCGTGGACGCAGGTATTTTTCTAGAAGTATATAATATGTGTACATACATATACATACCTGTGCATACATACGGTACACATAGATGCATGCATACAATACAGTACACATGTATGGCGTCGTATGAACATCAAGTCGAAAACAGGTAGCAGAGAACGTATCCCCCCCTGCGCGTGCCGACACCTGTGTTACCTGGCCTAGCCAGGGTCTAGACTCTTTATACCATGGGATACTCAAGACCAACGGCACAGAGCGCGCAGCAGGTAAGCAAATCAGGTGCGATTTTATTCGCACCTCCGTAGTAATACCATGCTAATTTGGGATCGGTCCCTATGTCGCAGATATACACCTATGTAAACAATTACTCAATATTCCATTGAAACAATCGCGAATACTTCAGAAATTATATTTCTCTAAATGTATTAATTAGACGCATATATCATCCTGTGTCACACCCACACTTCAATGAACTCTCATAATTCAGTATTAATTAATATTATATGTATGTATATCTACTACTTTTTTGTTTTTATCAAACAGCCATTCAAAAAATAGGAAAAAAAATATTCCAACTGTATTTTTCACCACACGTTCTCAAACTGTGCGCTTTATCTATGACATTATTGAAATGACGAAAATTGTAAAATAAGAAGAAGAACCAGAAGAAGAAGAAGGAGAGGAAGAAAAAAAAAGGAGGAGAAAAGGAAGAAGAAGAAAAAGAAAGAGAAGGAACATATTCATAAAATTTTTCCTTCCTTATTCAGCCAACATGAGTTCTTCCTTGTCTGAAGACGTTAGCGTTGATGCAGCGACACCCAAGCCACCATATTCATCCGATGAAGTGAAAAGTAAAGGGAAAAACTGGGTCCAATTTGACGATGAAACTCCGCCTGAAATACCTGCCCGTCTGAAACCACCTGAGAGGGTGGAAAAACTAGGTGAAAGTAACCCTGTGGCAATAAAGCCTGACTCAGTCGCTGTGAATGTTGAAAAAATAGGTAAATCTGAAAACGAAACGATCCGCGGTAAACAGAAGGCGAGCAACGAGTATAGTGGCGCTGTTATAGTCACAGAATCCGTCCATATAAATCTAGATAGATCTGGTCTTAATAGATCCATATCTTCCGAACCACCTGATCTCAATTTACCTTCAGATGTAAGAGTGTCAGATACCAAAAGCGCTTCTTTGAAAACAATTGATCTGAGAGATGCATCTAACGGGAGAATGGCCAGTAACAATGTTGTTAGTACACCGATTGGTAATATCAGACAGGGATTCGCCAATGGAGATACAGTAGTCACGCTTTTACCAGTGAATACCAGATGGCCTTGGATTACTCCTGCTAAATTTCGACCCGAATTGGTACCAGAAGAATTAATGGCTCAGGGATTGACTGTGAGTTGCTTGACAATCACTTCATTATTCTATAATCACCCCATGTCTTACATGTTGACACGTAGTTATTTGCTTTGAAATTTCAAAATCCTTTTCCTTGAAGGTAAAAGCATTTCATGATCGGGTTTTGCTTGATAATAGTTGAAAACTTTTTTACTTTCCGCCTGACAGAGCGGAGAGGGAGAGCATCATGTGCGAATGTAAATGAACGGCACAGGTGATTGTTTACTCTGCCCATTATAGCGCCAATAATATTTCGTTCATTTCGTTTGGTAGTTATTCGCGCGATTTTGTTGACCTTCGTCTTGAATTAAAGATGAAGGATGTAGCCGGGAAAGGCTTATTCGGAATGTTGATGAAATAAAATTTCTCATCGCTGTGCCCCGACGCAAAGGTAGCTTACTTTTGAGACTGCTTATCGCGAAATGATTAAGGTGAAGTGAAACGTTTCAAGGCCACGGCCGGGTGCCTTGCACCGCGGTAAAACAGAACTACCGAACGTTTGGTACCTCTGTCCACCGCTAGATTATTTGCAAGTATACTGGCTGCAATTTCGATACATGGCTGTGATCTCGACTAAATGTCGATTCGGGTTGTGATCTCAACTGAATATCGGTTTTTTAATTATGAGTAACGGCGAATCGTCAATTCTCAGTCATTTCTCCATCAAATGACATGGGATTAGGCTCAAAGTGTGTGGTTTTTAATTGCGGAGTGGCTAATTATCGGGCAAATGCGATTATCTACGTCAACAATGAATAATCTCGCGATTTATGTGGTCGGTACGTCAATCTGTGAAAATTTTTGTCAAATTTTGGAAAAGTGAAATAATCAGCCACTTTCTGCCACAATTATGTGTATAATCCCTCAAAGTTTCATCGCGATTGATTTAGTAGTTTCGGAGAATTCACGATTCCCGTTTTCGAGGTTCTGACAAACGTTTCACTTCACCTTAAGGGATCTAAAATTTGGCAAAAGAGGTGGCAGAGATTCATCCTTCGTCTGTGAAATGACTTCTCAAAACCTGCATCATCTTGAATGATGAGGAATTGAGAAACAAAATGACAAGAGTCTGCACGCGGACGACTAGCCATAGTTGATGTCTTTAAGGAATTTATAGGAAGTAGTGGAAATAGCAGGAAAATCATGGATTGTTGCGTGAAATATGTGCAAAAGTCTGCCATATAGACTTCAAAAGTTGAAGCTTATCACGTACCCTGATTCGGAAATGTCGGGAGATTCTTTGGCAGGTTCCTTTTTCGGAGTACTTTTCAACCCATCAAAATCCTGATTGTCTTTGAAATAATAGATCTCATGTTAGTTTGAGTAATGGAATAATATAAGGCTTGCACCAAACTTGCCGAACTTTCATCTGTCCCTCCATTGGATCCAAGTGAGAATGATTATATGTGATAAGAATTTAGAGTTAGACAATATTTGAATATCGAGTCAGTGTATCGGGAAGAAAAACCTGTTTTCCAATTATCTACAAGTGTTTTGTACAAAACCCTGGTCGAAAAACTCATAACAGAGTAAATCCTTTTGAGTCTGAATTTGTAGCTTTCGCAATTATTTTTGAATCACTGACTTGGGTTAAACAATACTCACTACTACCTGTACATAAATACCTAAATAGCACAAATTATTTTCGATGTGTAGTTGTATCTGAAATATCCGTGCAGACAAAAAAACTAAAATAATATTTATCATTTTTCAGCTCACGGTAGAGGATTACGTGCACATAATGGAGCTGCTTGTCAATGACGTACGATTCAACATGTACAACATTTGCTACAAACGTATTCTTGTTTTGTGGATATTTACTGCGTTTGTCGTACTACTCGGTCTGTTATTCTCCGGTGTGACTGGACTCACATTATTTGGTCTCGGTGTAATGTGGTTGGTACTGAACGCGGCAGCAATATTCTTCTGCATGTTTGTTAAGATAAAGTTGAACCACAATCTCGAGAAATGTATGGCTCAAGTGAACAAACATTTATTGAAACACAAGATTTTACTAGGACTGGACGATCGCGGCAAGATATCTTGCCATAAAGTCAATTTATGCTTCATATATTTCGACACGGCAGACTGCATTGTAAGTACATATGATAACGAAAAATATCATCTTTGTCATCAACAAAGTACATCTATTCGACAAAGCATTATCAAATGAAGATTCTTGTCTTTATAACAATCTGTATCAAACAGCAGAGCAGATCATTTTTTTTTTTTTTTTTTTTTTAAATTATTTCTTTTAACTGAAAAAAACTTGTTAAACATTAGGGTTTCTATGAAAAAAGAAGTAAAGATTCTATTCTCTGCTCCCATCAGTCTGAACGTTAATTTTCACAAAACAGATTCCCACAACACTATCTGAACTCTGAGAGGTGACACAAACCATCTTTCTACTTATATTCAACTTTAAAGGCCATGCCACAGTGAAACGCAAGCGTGAACGCAGTGATCTGACGCTCCTGATTGGCTTAGCTTTGAAATTTTTTTTCAACAACCAATAAGGAGCATCAAATCACTGCGTTTGATCGTGGCAGGGCCTTTACTGAGAAGGGGTTTTCTGGGTCCTGGATTCCAGAGACGAGGTCAAAATGTAGAAATCCCAAATGACTGGTCCAATATGGTGTCAAACTTGTCAAAAGTCGAGAGCTTTGCATCTAAATTGCTAATTCACATTGATGGACACTAAAAACGCTGAGCAGAGATTTCCATGCAATGCAGCCTACTTTCTACTATTTCGATCCATCACATCGAATTTTCCTATTTTCACTACGGAGTGCCAATAAACGACCCCAAGAACCGGCGACTATTGACTTTGGTGTGAATCAGTCTCTGTATCCTGGTTCTTACTCCTCCACAATGGTCCCACCATTTAGAACTTCTGTATTCTGATTTCAGATCCAAAATGAGTAGTTCAGAAAAACTTTTTTGAGTGAGTTTCAGTGAAGTCGCATATCAGGGAAATTGTGGGCTGCGAAAAGTTAGTTAAGATTGAAAAAATGGCTTGCACCACCTCTTTGCAAGTTCATAGGGATTTTCCTTTTTACTCTATAATCAGTACTTACCCAATACCACATAAATGTTGAAAACTGTTCGTTTATAATTACTTCTTCACCATTGTTCAACAACTTTTATTATTAATTATAATTCTACCGTTCATTTCTAGAGTACTCATTTGTATCTGTTTTTCAATCAGAAAAAGTTGCAAGAGGTGATCGAGAGGGAAGAGCGGGAGGGTAGGATAATTGGTGGTGATGAGGCAGCTGAATCCAAACGTAGGCAGGATTTACAACAAAGAATGGATATTGACGACAGTGATATTGTTATACAGGGCAGCACAACGACGCGGGTATCGCGCAAGCAGGTCAGTTTGGAATTCCATATTTTCTAGCGTGTATTCTTCTAAACCGAACGATAAAAAGTTTGCTGATTTCTACGTTTTTAGAGGAACCATGCAATCGCTGTCTGCTAGTTTGCCATGTGAATACAGAAGATCATGGCATTAGGGATGAATCCCACCTTTGCGTTGCGCCGCGCGGCGAATTTATTCTTTTACGTGTACTCTTATGGAGATGCGCTCATTATTCCTCCGCGAATCGCGGCGAGTGCAGCTCCATAAGAGAACACTTAAAAGAATAAATTCGCCGCGGGGCGCAGCGGATTGCATCGCAAGGGTGGAATCAGGGGCCGTTCACTCAATTGCCGTGTCTCAATTGGTAAAGGTACACCCTCGTACACTTGCCCTTACAGCAGAGACATATCTATATATATTAGACTGTTGTTGACTGAAAGTTATTAGACTGTGTCAAAAAAAAAAACGACATCTTCTTTTTGTTCGTGCCCTTTCGAAAATAGTTAATGCTTAATATAAGAAAAATTGTCCCCAAAGCTCAGCTATGTAGCTTGAACACAGAATTAGCGCATTTGAAAATAAGATTTCCCATGTATTTCAAATGGCAAAATTTGATTTCAGTTTTATCTGTATAACTTTTTTTATTTAACTGATAAAAATAAAGTTAATACACGTCTTTGAACAGAGAGAAATTTCTTAGAAAATGTATGAAAACATAAATTTAAATTAATTTGTCGGAAAGTAAGTAGTAATCAAATCTATATATGACTTTGAAACCACTGTAACTTGTAACGGTTCAATTGAGCAACTTGGGCCATAGGACTATTTTTGTAGATCATGAAATTCTGTATAGAACCGTATGTCTACTTTATTCTTATCAGTTGAATAAAGAGAGTTATAAAAATGAAACTAAGATAAACGAATTTTACCATTTGAAATACATGGGAAATCTTATTTTCAAATGCGCTAATTCTGTGTTCAAGCTACATAGCTGAGCTTTGGGGACAATTTTTTTTATATTAAGCACTAACTATTTTCTGAAGGGCCCGAACAAAAAGAAGATGTCGTTTTTTTTTAAACAGTCTAATATTATATAGATATATCCCGTGAAGTTATGAGGAAGCCGAACAATGGCCGTACTATAGTTCGACCAACACACGCTCGCGTTGCTTACGTGAGCTTCTACTCGCTGCCAGTGACTGCCAAGTCGATTCGCCCAGTGCCTGTCACCGAAGCCGCGCTCATCTATAGTGTGAGCCGGGCGCATCGAATCGAGATGGCAGTCACTCGCAGCGAGTCGAAGCTCACGTACGCAACGTGAGCGTGTGTTGGTCGAACTATAGTGCGGCCATCGTTTGGCTTCCTCATAACTTCACGGTATAGTTATAGATCAATGGCAAGTGAGTTGAGGGCAAGTGTGCATCAAGTATACTTCGCTTACCAAATGAGACACGGCAAATGCTTTTAGATAGGAACGAATTTTGCCCACTGAAATATAATACAACTGGAACGAGCGCTCTGTGGCTAAGCGGGCGTCTGGCTGTCCCGAGAGAGAGAGATAGCTGCTATGTGACCACGTATCCCTTTGTATTTGCTACTGCGCATGCGCCGGACCGTCTCAGAAAAAATTTTCACCTAATGGGAGATACCACGTGCAAACAGGGGCATAAACTTTTTGGCAAACTGTATATTGTGCGAGAGAGACAGGTGGTCACATCCGAGCTATTTTTCTCTAAGGAATCCCCACCACCGCAGCGCTTGTTTCAGTTGTATTATATTTCAGTGATTTCGTCAGGCAGCAGGAATATTCTATACCAACATTATAGCAGAACGTTGACAGTTCCTATATTTCAACAATACTACCTCATTAAAATTATCAGCTCTCGAGATTTTCATTTTATTAAGTTGTCGAACATGAGTCCTGCCAGCTCTGACAAAATTGGGTATGGTGGGGGGCAGGAGTGAACAGCCCCTCGGTGGAATTCAGCCTTTATACTAGAGTTTCAAGACAAAGCAATTCAGACGAGCTTAGTAACCAGCTCTTTATAATTTACGATTGTTATCGAAGGCATGCGATATCTTGTTTATTCAATTCAATTTCCGCAACTTCATGCTCAGCCAAGACCGCCTTCCAATCTGCGTGTTGTTGTCATGCTTCAGTTTACTGTGAATCAAGGTGAAGCATAATGCCAGACGATTATTGTTGCAATTCCGAAATGAAAATGTAATGTTTCTCATTAAAATGTGAGCGCAACTTGACCAAATATCAGTAAACGATCCAGTGCCAGGATGTTTGATCGTCTATAACTTTTATCTATTATAGTGTGCAGTCACATCTGAAAGTGTATTGAGTTTCAGACTTCCTGGACTTAAGTACCCAGAAAGGTGTCTATTGATTAGTCTTTATTATTTTTGCCTTTTTGTCTATAAAAACTCGTTTTTTGGATGTTTTTTCAAGATCGGTCTTAAAATAAGTATCATATTTAGAAAGATCACACTTTATTCACTCGAAAAACACAGAGAGTCATGTTTTTCTTCCAAGACATGAGGACACTCAAGATGAAAATTTGAATTGTAGTACACATTATTCAACTTCGACCCGAATGTACTCAAACTGGGAATACTAATCGACTCTGTGAGCTTGAGACTTGGTGGATTTTCAGATCTGACAATGACTGCTCTTTATAAGATGTATAGGTAATACAGTCCGACCTCTCAATAAGCACGCCTGCAATAAGAAAGTTTCCCCGACTTAGCGCTCACAACCATCCCCCACTCCGACTCAAACTTCAAGCTCGAATCACACTTATGTGCGAACCTATCAATAAGATTGCTCGGCCTAGGAGAGTTTAGAAGAAAAAATTCAGTTGAAAATAGTAATATTTCAATTTTTGTTTATCCTTTCTACATTATTAACGAAGATGTGATGTATACCTAATAAGGAATCAGTAGTTTCTATTAGCAAAAAAATAATGAGTTTTTTGAAATAACTTCGAGAATAACTTTTTTACTTTAATCAGTGAAAATTATTACATATTCACAATACATAAAAAGTAGGTATGTGGTCGAGAACACGTTCAGGGTTGGAAAACCTGGAAAAGTCAGGGGATTTCATATTTGGAATTTCGGTCGTTGATCGTAGTTCTACTTTGATCTTTGATGGAGAATGTTTCTAGGTCATCACAGAGTGCGTATGATTTTTTTGGTCATTTTAAATCGGGTCCCATTGGAAGAATTGTTTTTTCCTTATTGTGAAGGAATGATAAATAATAAAAAATTGAAAAAATTAATTTGATAATTTTGAACCCTAACGAGCATCATATATGATAATTAAGTCAATCTAAAATAGTGAGGCTTTTGGGTTTGCTGGTCTGACGTGGAATTCCCCACATATAGATGATGATGTAGATTGTATTCAAAAATGTATATCAACCGAACTGTTATGAAAAATATGCAATTTTTCCATTGCGTATGAACATGAAAAGAATGGAAGATTAATATTTTACGACTGGAATACCTGGAAAGGTCAGGGAATTGCAGATTTCAGAAAGCGTACCAACCCTGATGTTTACACCGATGACGTAAACAAATCAACAGTCGTTCAAGCGGCCGTTCTTATTGAGAGGTTGCGTGCCAAAGTGAGAGAAAGAGAGACAGAGAGAGTGAGTAAGTGAAGAGTGCAAGCGAGGTGGGGGTACTCGAATTCTTGGAAAAACTCTTCCCCTTGGGGGCTTTTGCGTTCTTATTGAGAGATCGGACTGTAACTACAAACAATTCAGAATTTCGGCCTTGGATTATTAATTGATAATAAGTCGATTTGCCCACACATAGGGAATATAAAGAGAATTTGATTGTTCCATTTGATAGATGGAAGCTTTTATTTGATTCTGAAAATTGTTTGCCTCAGGAATATCATGAATAATACGCTCTTATTTTTTGGCAACATTAATGAAGCCTTATACCGTAATTTTATGTGGATGCGGCCCACTAGGGATACCAACCCAAAACTCGTTGGCAGCAGCTTAGTAACTCGCTAGATGTTTCTAAACTAGACATCACTAGATTTTTAGTGATTTTACTAAACATCTAGCGAGTTACTAAACTGCTGCCAATAAGTTTTGGGTTGGTATCCCTAGTGGGCCGCATCCACATAAAATCACGATATATACGTTTTTCTGAAGATCATAAACTGTGTCGATTGATAAATTGAAGAATTGCAGGATTCGATTCGATCAAGGGCATCAGCATAATTTTTCTTGCTGCAAACGGTGTGAATGAAATTTTAAACTATGCTTCTCATATAAAAATGCAATACGGGAGTTGCATGATTATCATTTATTTCCATTAATTTGGTGGTGATTAAACCATAGAGATATTACCATAGAGGAAGTGAGGTGGTCGAATCAGGGTAGTGCGAATAAAGAGAGACAGAAAACCGATATAGTAATAGCTTCCTTGTCTTTTGACGCATGCGCACTGAGTCTTTATAGCTGAGCGCACCGAACCAGGGGTTGTCGTTCATTGCGCATGCGTTAAAAGGCGTGAAAAGACAAGGAAGCTATTACTATATCGGTTTTCTGTCTCTTTTTATTCGAACTACCCTTCCACTTACACGCGGCCCTGTGTCTCACCTCCTCTATGGTAATATCTCTATGGATTAAACACCCGGTTTAAATTGACTGCACATAACGTTGCTCATTATGTACGTTGCGCCTGCGCGTTATAAGCCTGAACCAGCAAGCTACTGGCTGAACAAAACATACCTCGTGACGTTAAACCAATGGCGTTTCGTCAATGTTGGTGCTCAAACTGACGAATTTCTTCTTAATTCTTTCAGAATTCTATTTCAATTGACAGCATCCAACTTTCATGGGAACATATGATTTTGATTGTCCGCAGTTTCCTCCATCTTTAATCGGATGAGGATGCTATAGTCAATCTTTACCCATCACTACATAATCTTGCGAACAAAATCGATTTACGTGAATTGCAGATAATGGATAAGTATGATCGAGCACGCGAAATTTACCGAAATCGAATAAAATTCACTACTAATGCGTTTTTTCGTGTTATTCAAAATAAGTTACAATTCTGCGCTAGTACAGGCGACGAAGGCCAAAAACGAGGTTCTAGTTTTTATCACTTTTCTTTTTTGGTATCCTCTTGAACATCGTAAATAAGTTCTCCTCCTCGGAAGACATCTGCATTGGCTGCCGTATTGAAAAACAGGAGTAGAGTTTCAATTTTCCGACAATATTTCTGTTAAGGGCTTTTGAGCGCTCCTCTGTTTTACCCACGGAGTAGCATTTTCGGCCAGTTCTCACAACCGCAATTTAGTCCACGGATCACGTCTCTATTGCTCCACTAATCACTCTCAGATTTCGTAGGGGTGATCCTCAGAGTATCAGCTATGCCACGCTGATTTCTGGAAAGTAATCGAATGAAATTCCAATTAACAATTGATTTATTCATACGAAGCTGTGAAATCAGCTGACACTAATACATGGCCGATGCACAGACACAGAGTATCAATAACATTATTTTCTGCACTTTATCTGGAAAACCGGTGCTGGGTCAATCAGCCCGGCGTACAGGCTCTCGTTAGCGATCTTTTAATATTATTCCGCGGTAAATCAGAGCAGCAAAGCAATAACATCCGTGGACTAATATCCGAAGTGAACGGCTAGCATCGACACGAACACATGCAGAGACTGTCCTATAGAAGTAGTCATTTCAATAGGGATCTTCAGCTGGGCGCTAGATGCGCCCTTCCGATCGAGGAGCTGTTGGAGTTCGCTCAAAAGCGCTTCTTAGTTGTACATACAGCAATAGTATCTTGTGTAACAAGGGATGAAACAAGGTGAAAGCAGGCTAGGGTGAAGTTATCAGCCCGACGCCGAAGGCGAGCGCCACTGATATATATTATAACTGGATAGCCGATCGCGTATGAAATATAGGCCGAAGCGTGAGGCCAGTTGAGTGTCATTTTTTTTGGAGTCCCGTGTATCGCCATCTGTGCTTGGCGGCATCAAGCTACCTGTCAATTCATGATTTGATATCACAGTGATATATATACAGCATGATTCCCAAGTCACGGAAAAGATTTTACATGCAAATTCCTAATCGAAATCTAAGAATAAGTTCCTTATCAAAAACTTCGAGGGACCAGTCGTTCCTGAGTTATAGAAGGTTTAGTCCACCTCGTAGTTGACGTTGTCCAGGTGGTGAAACTGATGATTCACATTCCCCAGGTCTTTTGCTTCGAAGTTTTCATTTTAGTTGTCGCCAGGCAGGTGATTTCTGACCTCCAGGATTCTCACTACGTTTTTGACGTTGTCCAGGTGTTCAAACTGATGACTTCCGATCCCCAGGTCGTTCGCTTCGTAGTTTTCACTCTCGTTGTCTTCGAGTTGTTGACTTTCGTGCTCCAGGATTTTCGTCCCGTAGTTTACGTTGTCTAGATGGTCAAACTGGTGACTGGCGTTCCCCAGGTCGTCCTCTTCGTAGTTTTCACTCTCGTTGTCATCGGGTAGTTGATTTCCGTCCTCTGGGACTTTCGTCACGTAGTTTACGTTTACGGGAAATCAACAACCCGATGACAACGAGAGTGAAAACTACGAAGAGGACGACCTGGGGAACGCAAGTCACCAGTTTGACCATCTAGACAACGTAAACTACGGGACGAAAATCCTGGAGCACGTGAATCAACAACTCGAAGACAACGAGAGTGAAAACTACGAAGCGAACGACCTGGGGATCGGAAGTCATCAGTTTGAACACCTGGACAAAGTCAAAAACGTAGTGAGAATCCTGGAGGTCAGAAGTCACTTGCCTGGCGACAACTAGAATGAAAACTTCGAAGCAAAAGACCTGGGGAATGTGAGTCACCAGTTTGATCACCTGGACAACGTCAACTACGGGGCGAACGACGTAGGGCATGAGAATGATCGACCGGACTATTTCAAGAATAAAAATTACGAAATAACAAACCGAAATTTCAGGCAAAGTTCATACGACGCGGGCACTATCAATTTTACAGGATTTTACGTGGTTATGCGGAACAAAAAGTGAGCGCGAAAATTAGCGCTTGAAAAATGACCCTTTGCTTGATCGGCCGCACTGATATCGGTAATCGGCCGATAAATAACTGTCATGCGAATCTATCGGGATAACCGACAGATGGCGGAATGCGGGACTCCAAAAAAAATGGCCGCCTTGGAGCCCCAATAGGGCACATGAATTTTGGTCGATCGGCTATCCAGTTAGTACACGGAGAAAAGTAAACACTGGTGGCCAATGTGCAAGACATTGGTAGGCAATGTCTAGCCGGAACGAGCGGCGCTCGACACGAGCCACTCGTTTTTCGACATGGCCTGCTCGTGTCTCGCGCATTGGTCGCCAGTGCCTTAGACACGGACAGAAAAACATCGGGAATCCGTGTTTTGTCACTGAGAGCCAATGTCTAAAACACGGCCCAGCAGTGCGCTACACATACTCAGCGCGAAACTTTGTTTATTCCTAAACGATGGGTATGACTTTTGTAACATTCAAGTGTATTTATATCAACAACAAAAGCACCTATGGTGCAAAAACCTTTCGCCAAGTGCAATAATGTGGTCCCTACTCAAAACGAAAGAATAAAAAGAAAAATGTCCACGTACAAAAGTATTGAAATCACATACAGTGCCAAGTACATGTCTTCTGTATACCATAAGTTAACAACAGAAACGTAAAGAGTCTTGTGCTCGTTCACTCGCAAAAAAAAATTTGGAGTCCGTGGTATTTGGCGGGCCAATATTGTTCTCTCGTACTTGTCTACGAAGGCCCGCCAAGTACCACGGACTCCAAATTTTTTTTTGCGAGTGAACGAGCACAAGACTCTTTACGTTTCTGTTGTTAACTTATGGTATACAGAAGACATGTACTTGGCACTGTATGTGATTTCAATACTTTTGTACGTGGACATTTTTCTTTTTATTCTTTCGTTTTGAGTAGGGACCACATTATTGCACTTGGCGAAAGGTTTTTGCACCATAGGTGCTTTTGTTGTTGATTTCACTACTTTTTGTACAATTTTGTATTTCATACAGGTATGTGTTTATAAATTTTTTTTTTTTTTTTTTGACAGTCGTAACATGTGTGTTCGTTTTTCATTAAGTTCTACGAATTGTTTCCTTATAATCCGTTATAATAACTCTATATGCCTGCAACGTGTAACCCTGCGCGCAAACCTCCTCCTTCATCGATATATATATATTTTATTTATTCATGTGGTTACGCGAAACAAGAAGTGAACACGAAAATAGTGAAAAACGGAAAAACAAGTACCGAGCTCTAAAAACGGCGCTGATGAAAAACGCAGCTTCCTATTGTCCACAGATTCATGGATATTTAAATATTAAAATAAATAGTTAAAAATATATAGGGCGTTTCACTTTGCGCGCACCAACTGCTAAGTTTTCGTCCTCCAGGTCCACCGCACCGTAGTTTCCGTTCTCTAGGTCGACCTCTACGTAGTTTCTGTCCTCCAGGACCACCGCCACGTAGTTAAGAACGTCGTGTGTACAACATCAATTGTTCATCAATAATTACTTACAATCGATCGACCTGGAGGACGGAAACTGTGGTGCGGTGGACATGGAGGACGGAAAATACTTAGCGGTGAACCTAGAGTACGGATACTACGTAGCGGTCGACCTAAAGAACGGAAACTACGTAGCGGTGGACCTGAGGGCGGAAACTACGTAGCGGTCGACCTAGAGGACGAAAACTATGTAGCGGTGGTTCTGGAGGACAGAAACTACGTAGCGGTCGACCTAGAGAACGGAAACTACGTAGCGGTGGACCTGGAGGACGGAAACTACGTAGCGGTCGACCTGGAGGACGAAAACTACGTAGCGGTGGTCCCGGAGGACAGAAACTACGTAGCGGTTGACCTAGAGAACGGAAACTACGTAGCGGTGAACCTGGAGGACGGAGATTACGTAGCGGTCGACCTGGGCCGCGATTCTGGATCTTTTAGCGCAAGTGCTAACATGCAGATAACGACTTTTTCATAGCGCCTACGACTGTTAGCGAGCGTCGTCGTAATGTCGTCGCGGGCGGTTGGCTGCTGACAAGCGATTAACGAATATGAGAGCTGTATTTTTCTCAAAACATAACGTCAATAATTATCGCCGGGCGCTACGTAGCACTGGAAGATCCAGAATCGCGGCCCTGGAGGACGAAAACTACGTAGCGGTGGTCCTGGAGGACAGAAACTACGTAGTGGTCGACCTAGAGAACAGAAACTACGGTGCGGTGGACATGGAGGACGGAAACTACGTAGCGGTCGACCTGGAGGACGGAAACTTCGTAGCGGTAGTCCTGGAGGACAGAAACTACGTAACGGTGGTCCTGGAGGACAGAAACTACGTAGCGGTCGACCTGGAGGACGGAAACTACGGTACGGTCGACCTAGTGGACGAAAGCGACGTAGCGGTGGTCCCGGTCACAAATAACGAAAGCGTATGATGTATGAAGACAACTCCCGGCGACGACTCCGTTAACACTCGGAATTTTTAAAAATATTATAAGAGCGCCATCTTGCAACTGATGTCACTGCTGTCTAGTGGTGGCCACTCTTTCCTCATTTTTATCCGCATAGCTTTAGTGAACTGTCAGATCTGGCTGAAGGAGGTGAAACGACGAACAAATTTTCAGACGAAACGGGTACTCGGAAACTTGAAATAATCATACCTCAGCTTTCCGTGCACTGATTCAATCGAAGTTAGACTCAAATGAAAGCTCTTGGTACCCACATTCTAGGATAAATATTCCAATCCCCTGGATATCGCGAGAAGAAAGAAATTAGGAAATACTGTTTCCCCACCACGCCGTTTAGCTGCCGTTCGGGTATATATGCCGTGTCTCAATTCGTTTCGAGTCCCTTGCGCATTTGCCTTTACCCTTACCCTTCATGGCGCATTCGCCTTTCACAATTGAACTGCTTTAATCAAGTATACACTTTCGAGTGTTCTGCACTCTGACGTGGTATAAATGTACTATAGACTTGCTTATTGTGTTGATTGCGATTTCTAGGTTATGAAATTCAAATTTCCAATATGGCTGTCTAAAGGTGGTCAAAGGTACACAAAAGGTGCATCTCCCGTACCTTTGACACTTGCACCTTTGCGCACTTCCCCTTTATCAGTTGGATTGCCTTAATGACGTCACTACCGGTTTGTCCAAGGGTAAATGCGCTTCAAGTGTATACTTTGTGCGAATTGAGACACGGCAATAGACTCGGTCGAGTCTCGCGCTTTTTTTATTATTGCTCTTGGCGCGAGACTCTACCGAGTCTCTTGATGTAAAATGGTGTAAAATAAAAAATGTGTTCTGAAAACAGCTTTTATATTCTTCAGATTTCAATTGCATTTAGAATAATCGTAGTTGTATGAGTAAAAAGTAATCGTAAAAAGTATGAGTAAAAAGAATATCGAGTTTCCCAGACGAAAGTTTTGAATTTTAAGATTCGCAAAATGTGAAAAATCGAGTATTTTGAAAAAATTTATGGTTTTCAAGATATTCGAAAAATTCTGAAATCTTGAGATTTTCAAAGAATCTCAAAAGTTGCAAATTAACGTAAACATAAAAATTACAGTCTTTTTCAAAAAATTCAATACTCAATATAATCAAGGCATACAATGCGTAGCGCACTGCTGGGCCGTGTTTTAGACATTGGCTCTCAGTGACAAAACACGGATTCTCGATGTTTTTCTGTCCGTGTCTAAGGCACTGGCGACCAATGCGCGAGACACGAGCAGGCCATGTCGAAAAACGAGTGGCCCGTGTCGAGCGCCGCTCGTTCCGGCTAGACATTGCCTACCAATGTCTTGCACATTGGCCACCAGTGTTTACTTTTCTCCGTGTATATATATCAGTGGCGAGCGCTGACATCAACTGTGCCTGCATTCATGTTTCATCCCGTGTCACACACTATTGCCATTTTCCCGTGGGTGCACTAGTGCGCACTGAGTGCGGTTTTCTCTAGATTTGCTGTATTTTCATTGCTTGGAAACTAGGGAAACCGCACTTAGTGCACATCGAATGCACTCACAGCAAAAGGGCATATGTTTTTCATAACATCGATTCATGCAACAAGGATCTACCCGCACACTCTTGTGTCAACCTTTGTATTTGATTCTCACGTTTTTCATGCAGTCTTATTTTGTAATATATATAGTTTTACGTTGTC
The DNA here is from genome assembly GCA_943736025.1 of Tenthredo mesomela. Classification (NCBI taxonomy): domain Eukaryota; kingdom Metazoa; phylum Arthropoda; class Insecta; order Hymenoptera; family Tenthredinidae; genus Tenthredo; species Tenthredo mesomela. The sequence continues at coordinate 34,355,678 of OX031013.1, forward strand.
GCGTTACCACATACTATAAAACATTAGTCAAATCAAGTCAGACATACGATGTCAATAATTTATAACTATTGGGACACTATTCGTCAATAATTGTTAATTATCAGTGCCACTGAATATCGGATACGTCCAAAGAGTCGGATTTTTACTACAATTTGTAAGTAATAAACTTGAACATTTTTGTCCAACTCTCTCTTTGCCTCACTCTTGAAAAGTTAGATACCTATCCCTTCCTCTTGGATCCCCCAAATGAACTCCCTTGTGAGAAGAGTCTAATGATTATTAACAATCCAGCCGATAATTTGTTTTGTTAATTTTATTAACTACCTAGCGTCCAACAAAATGTCATACAGGGAGCAGTTAGGCAAAGTTAACAGGGGAGAGAACCGCTTCTGTCTCACCTTGTAGGCCTAATCCACATCAATTTTGTAGTTATTTCTTTTCGTTTAGAAGTAGATGGTCCTTCGAACTCTTCTCCTTGGGCAGTTTTCTTAGTTCTCTCATATTTCTCATGTATCTCACGGCCATTTCCTGAATCGTCAAATATTTTGGTTTCTTTGAACATAAATAGGTCAAATTGAATGTCAATATCTGTGTCTGGGTTCAAGTTATTGAAAGCGTCGATCTTTATCCTAATTATTTTTAGCGAAGAGCCGCTACTGCCTGTACTACACTATGTGAGTGAAAATTCTTGGTTAGGAAGGTCAATCGTAGATTAATATAATGTATACGAACCACTGACGTTTCGGCTCATGGTGCGGTCCTTGCTCAGAGTGCAAATTTTATTACTGTCAAAACAAAGAGACAAAATTCCATACAGAGATTGTTACAAGGCGCTTACAATGAAATCCTAACCTCCAAAAGAGTCGCAGAATTTAACTAACCTCAATTAGCTTTTCCTGGTCACCACGAGTCAAAATGACCCGAGCATAAACTTCAAAGGTAAATTCCAGTAAGTCCGTGGCAGAAGAACGCAAAGAAAAATTAAAAATCCAAAATGCATTGACCTCCTTACGATTTTTTTGAAATGTTGCCAGTTGAATTTTGATATATCGACTATTGCTACATCTTCTGAACGTTCAAAGTATGTTTTGGTATTTTTTTGGTGCCAATCGGACTGATAGTTTTCACGCAGCAACCTTTTAAAAATGGCTCGGGTCAACTTGATCCGGTGTGACCAGTTCAATTGAAATCGGAGGTGTGACCACGAAGAGCTAATTTGGAGGATCAGGCGATTGACGTGAACTATTCGCAATCTGGCGCCCCCAGTTTTCCATCCCAATCAACTAAAAGTAATAAATAAAAAAAAAAAATAATATATAGAACCTGTGAGAAATTGAGAAAACCATAATAGGTTAACACAGGCAACTCGTAGGCTTATGGGTGACGCCACGCAACTCTTATCGCTGACCGCACAAATCAGTACAACGGAAAGACATTGATCAAGTTCCAACAGAAAGACCACAGTAAACGAATCGTGCAATATGGCCACACTTCCATAGTCAATCCGCTGGTCATCGCTCAGCCTGTGCATAGTCAACGCTGTGTGCCTATCTACATCTTTTTTGTGGTTATTTTTAATGCACTAATAGGCGATTATGCAAATGTCTACTGCCTCTGTCTGTCCTGTGTATACTCCATCGCAATCGCCGCAACGGATTTTATAGACCACATTGGAACGTAAACATCGTATCCAGTGTCGAATAAATGCCCACTATACAATGCTAAACTATACAATGATTGAAAAGTGAATTTTTCTTCATTTCGGTGTCTTTCACGTGCTAGACCAATACTATTTTTTACTAACCATTGCATAAATTGATTTCACATCGTTCTCTTGGAGTTACAACATGCAAAATTATATCGCAGTCGGTCAAGACTGACTATAGCGTTCTCTTAAAGATAAGGTTTCACCTTGTTCCTAATTGATTACCAATGTGTAATAATTGTTGTATAGTTCACAGCTTTACTAACCAGGGTGTCCAGCGATCCTAGAAGTCCTAAAGATTTCGAAAATGCGACAAGGTTCACAACTTATTAAAACAATGTAAAAATCTCCTGAGATTAACTATTAGTTAATTATTATGTTTGTATAAATTCAGATATTGATTTTAAATCAAAGCATATAGTGTTTGCATAACGAATCTGTATTCATTTCTCTTTTGCATCTATCAGTAGGAATAGTTGAAAGGAATACGATGGAAAAGGCCTGGATCCTCAGGCTTGAATTACGCTGGACACTCTATTAGCTGGATTATATTGTCAACATTTATCATTTGTCCTCTTCATTCATTTTACTTGAAATGAAATATTAGGGAAAAGGCGAGCAAGTGCTCTGTCGTTACGTACAGCGATGGGCCAAGGACTTCCTGCGACGTCGATTGGATTGGACCGTTGATGAGGAAGGGGGAAACCCTTCGTGTCCTCGTCATTCCGCATCTGCTTTATGTCCTTGTCAATATGTTGAGGAATGGTTGAGAAACAAGCCACGTATTCAGGGCAGAGACTTTTGCCCCGCGTGGAGTGGATTTCTCAGAGATCGGGGCATCTAGTTATAAATTGATAAAAATACATATTTGGTACATCCAAGTTCGTCCTCTTAACTTCAAGGTGAAGACTGCATAGAGCCTTGCATAGAGCAGTATTTTAAAACAAACAGATTTGATATCACATCAACTGATTTCAGTCACCCTGTAAACCTTTTTGAGTTTCAGCTTACACTCGTTTAATTATGTGTATCAAAATTACAAACCTTGCACACATAATCAATTATAAATCACATCTTTGTGATATTACGTGCCAGAATGTCTCAACCGATACCAAGATGGTTGGGACAAATCAATTTCAAAAACTATGAGCAATCAATTGCCTTTGCATATTACGGACAAGTACTAAAGCTCTTTAGTCCAGCAGGTTTCAGAACAGTGGCAAAAGATGAATCACAATAACATGCATGCTAAAAATTCAAGTTATGTATCATTCATTTCGAAGTGATTGCATAAAACTATCAGCTAGACGAAAGTTTCTTCGCTTTTGTGGACAATATACTATCTACGTCATACGTTTTCTAATCGTGTTCAGAACAGTCCAAACCTTGGATATGAATATCAACTTTATCGGTGCAGGATGAATTCTAATTATGAAATTTGTTGATGATTAATAATTTTTACTGCATAGCAGAATGAAATTAAAAGTTTTAGTACAGTATTGTGGTAACAGCTGTGAATGGCATACCAAATTGGTATTAAAACTATAAACTCATGATGGATTGTGATGTACTATACGAAAAAATTCCAATAATGGCCAAAAAAGGTGTTTGGGACCTTTTGTGGGAAGTAAAAAAAAATCACCTTCCAACACACATTACATTCTCATCAGATATATATAAATAGCTTTATTTTAACATAATTTAGTATGTTTTATCTCCCATATTAATTAATATTTTATCCTTTATATCACAAAAGGATTTTTACTTTTTTTTATTACATTACATAAACGATGCACTGCAATAATTACATAAAGTTCTGTTTATCGTATCATAACTCATCATGTCAGTAGCTAGGAACCGTTGACTGCGAATAGAAAATTTTGTGTGTTTCTAAAAAAGAATAGGATGTATTGTTTCGAAAACCAATTATATTTACCTATACCAGAGCATAGGCATACGTGCGATATGTGTGACCAACAGGGCCGGAACTTGGACTGAGGAGGCCCCGGGGCAAAACAAAATTTGGGGCCCCTCCCCCGCCATTTATGAATTTTTTTAATGGATTTTTATTTTTTATTCAACTTTTTTTTCAATTTTAGATCCGGTTGATCTAATTTTTTTTTCAAATTTTTTTTTTCATCCTCGGCCAGGGGGCCCCCTCGGGTCGGGGGCCCCGGGGCATTGCCCCGCCTGCCCCAGTGTAGTTCCGGCCCTGGTGACCAAGGATCTACCGGGATGATTTCTTGATAGTATACAGGTGACTGCGCATGCGCGAGTTTCGTCGTATGCTGAGGCAGGCTGGCCTCAAATACCACTGCGTGACGACTTTACCGACCAATGAAAATGAATTATTTGGCGCATGCGCTGTCACCTGTATACTATCAAGAAATCATCCCGGTATACATACATTCCATAGCTATAGCTTTTCGGAAATATTTTCAACGTTCTCATTTCTGGTTTGTATTTGAATGTGGACATATTGCCTCTGAGTATTGAGCATTTTGAAGCAAAACAGTATTACATGCAGTATTTTTATACACATATCTACAAGTGCAAATGACACGGTTTCTTTTTTTTTTTTTCTCTCTCTGAGTAAGAGTGACGAATTTTAAGAAAATCACAGGTACAGAAGAATCAATGAAATAGTGAAAAAAGTTCCTTAACAATTGAGAAACTTGAAGAATACGTAGTTTATATGTGTCCAGTGGTCCGTCTCAATTGAGATACAAATCACACATTTTCATAGGAGTTCAGGTACATTGTGTATTTGGCTCCGTTTTTGGTTTGCTGACTACTAACAATTTTTAATACGCCGCAAGTTCGTGTTGTTCTATTTACATTTTCATATCTCGACTATTCGGTATACTATTCATCACAAACTTAATTTTAAGATAACATACACAACTTAACAAGGGTGTCAAGCGACGGGGAAAATCTTCTAGAATCTGTGGATCTCTTCACTTTGATGAAAAAATTCACAATACTCGAATCGCTTATTAAAATGACATTCGAAATGTTTAGATTTGAATTTCGTTCGTGTGCCAATTTTCATCAATCTTCGTGTTTTGTTTTTGGTAAGCAAATATTGTATGAAAAACATAGAATCTTTCCAGCCAGGAAGCACCCAGCTGCTGGGCATCCGTATAATTGTATATGTGTTCAGGCGCGGATCTAGACTTTCAATTGGGGGGGGGGGGGGGGGGGGGGGGGGGGGGTCACGGTTCCGTCTGGAGTTCAGGCACAAAAACAATGTCAAAACACACCGAAAATTACGAATCGAAATTGGAAATTTTAGTTTTTTTTTCGTTCACTTAGGACGCAGGGGGGGGGGGGGGGGTCATGACCCCCGTGACCCCCTCCCCCCCCCCCCCTAAATCCGCGCCTGTTAGTGTTACAGATTTTCGCTTTCATGAATTTAGCGCTATTCTTAATGGTATAAAAGTACCCGTAGACTGCTGAATCACAAACAATAAACAGTACATTAATCTACTAATTGCAAATCGGTTTAGTATAAATTTAAATTTCGAACATACATGTTAGGCCGTCAGCCCGCTGCCAAAAAGTGCAATGATAGTATAACCTATGCCCTCTAGGGTTTTGGCAGTTATAAATATGATGAACAATGAACAAGCAAAATTAGCGCGTCCCCGTGGAACTTGCACTAGAAAAGTTAATTTTTAATATTTATACACAGTAGGGTGTCCGTTATTTACCAAGCTGTTTTTTTTCTTTGCAGCGCCCCCTAAATTTTTAGTTTATGATCTAAAAAAAAACATGAGACCAAAATAAGCCCTTAATATTCATATTAAACCGTGCCACAAAGACGATATATTTTCCATTTAAATAACATGGGATTTTGTCACTTTTTACATTTAATTTTTTTTTTTCTGAGCAAATGAATATATAGCAACAAAAGACATATATTCTTGTAGGTAATTGAACGCTCTACAAAAAAGATCTCTTATGATTTTTCGATAAGTTAACTTTTCTCAAAGTTATTAAAGGTTAAAGTTGAATTTAGTTATTTTTCAAATTTTCCACTTTGACAGCAAAAGTATTACCATTTAGATATATAAATGAATTGTTTATATCGAAGAATAACTGGTTCTCACTGTATTATATGAAAAATTTCTAAAAAAAGTTTCAATAACTCGAAAATAATGTGATTAGACGTACATTATTTTACTGCGCTTGCGTGAGTAAAAGTGGCATTTGTTGGTAAAAAATAATTTCTAGGTTATTCACTGTGCTGCTGGAAAAGTCTCATTTTATAAAATTTTACAAAAGCGTACGAAGTTTTCTGAAATTTCATAGAAATTGATAGCTTATAATTAACCTAAGAATTCTGGAAACTAGTACCAAATACAGTAAAACCTCCCTTATAGTCCAAGTCCGTGTTTCAGAACCTCTCTTATAGTCCACAAGAGGCGTAACGCGAGCTACGCTCATCAGCCAATCAGCGAATAGCACTCAGGGATGTAATATGTAAGAATGGGACCCTATGCGAATTTCTTACCCCGGGGCCGTAGCATGTGCCTACAAATTTGTCTGTTTATTATGAAAAATACTACGGTACACTTTTAAATTGCTCATCAATCAGAAGTCAATTGACAAATTAAATCTGTAAAATGTTTTTCTATCCAGTGTGTATCCAAAAAGCCTGATTCATGAATAATTTAGTTGGAGTAAATGGAAAATTATGAGCTAATTTTCTTTTTTTTCGCACCTCCATATTTTTTCTTTTTCTACCAGTGATCAGATATTTGGGAAAAACTTTTCAAGAATGTACCACGATACATCGTACTAAAATAACACTCGTATACTACTCAATAAAACACTCCAACTTCAAACAGCATTCGAGGTTATGGTCGTTACTAGTCGTGACGCGCGTGACGTCATGAAACGTAAAGGGGCCCCAAGCTCACCGACGCTCGAGTCTGTGTGGATGTATTGGTACACAGTAGGCGGAGCTTATAGACTATAAGAGAGGTTGTCCTTGGACTATATCGGAGGTTGGACTAAACGAGAGGGGACTATAAGGGAGGTTTTACTGTACGCGCAATGTAATACAAAATTTTGAATGTATTGAAATTTTTTTTCAGTAATTTTTTATATAATACAGTGAGAACCAGTTATTCTTCGATATCAACAATTCATTTATATCTAAATGGTAATACTTTTGCTGTCAAAGTGGAAAAATTTGAAAAATAACTAAGTTCAACTTTAACCTTCAATAACTTTGAAAAAAGTTAATTTATCGAAAAATCATAAGAGATCTTTTTTGTAGAGCGTTCAATTACCTACTAGAATATATGTCTTTTGTTGCTATATATTCATTTGCTAAGAAAAAAAAAAAATTAAATGTAAAAAGTGACAAAATCCCATGTTATTCAAATGGAAAATATATCGTCTTTGTGGCACGGTTAAATATGAATATTAAGGGCTTATTTTGGTTTCATGTTTTTTTTTAGATCATAAACTAAAAATTTAGGGGGCGTTGCAAAGAAAAAAAACAACTTGGTAAATAACGGACACCAGGTGTAAAGATTGTCAGACCCGCGCTAATGGTATACCCTCTGATAATTGTGCATTTTATGCCAGAAGCTGTTGCATTTTAAAAGGGCATGAGTTATACTATGATTCAACAATGCCGTATTTCGTGACACATTTAAGGGCGTATGCTGACCCTTAGGACCCACCCAGCACGTATGCCGATCGTTTTTCGATGGATTTTTAATTAATGGAATATCGTTTGGTATGCTCGGCATACGCTATACTATCATTGAAAAACATGATTTCTTTTTGCAATCAAAAATTAACTTGTCCAGTGCAAGTTCCACGAGGACGCGCTAATTTTACTTGTTCATTGTTCATCAAATTTATAACTACCAAAACCCTAGAGGGCATAGGTTATACTATCATTGCACTTTTTGGCAGCGGGCTGACGGCCTATGTGTTCTGAAATTAATTAATCGCTTCAACTAATGGGCTGGTATTATTTCGCGAATAACTCAAATACTGCAAGATTCAGAAAAGGATGTTCAGTGGGTACTTTTCTTTGTATATTATAAACCTTAGAATTTAGTTGGTTAAATTTATTCCCATTTTTATCAACCACTTGTACAGATATACCGTGACATTAAAACGAAACCGAACGGTGACCGCACTATCGTTCGACCAACACACGCTCGCGTCGCGTACGTGAGCTTCTACTCGGTGTCAGTGACTGCCAACTTGATTCGCCCGGCGACTGTCACCGAGGCGAACACACTATGCATGAGCGCGGCCTCGGCGACAGACGCCGGGCAAATCGAGTTGGAAGTCACTGTCAGCAAATAGAAGCTCACGTCCGCAACGCGAGCGTATGTTGGTCGAACTATAGTGCGGTCATCGTTCGGTTTCGTTTTAATATCACGGTATATTAAAATTAGATGTAGAAAAGAGTAAATAGTATAGGTGTTGAACGGTGCTGGTCTGTGTTGGTAGGAGCGGGCGGAGTTGCTGCTGCTGAGATACGCGTCTCGATGGGCGCGACACTTTGCACGGCGCAGACTTGACCTCGTTATAGATTCCCAGGAGAGAAATAGATCTGTTACGGGGACGTCGGTCACACCGCGACACTGCGTCTCCGCCCGCTGTCCCTGCCAGTTTATTGAGGACCACCTCAAATACAAACCCAAAGGCAAGTTGACTATATGTCAATTCATTTATATTCCAACTTTTGGCTTCCAATGAGACCGGCATTTTATTCTCTACGAGGATCGATTCATAAAGTTGTCTGCATATCGTATAATATCATCCTACCTGGTGATAATATTGCCGATCTAATAGTACATTATGCTATTAGGGAGAGAGGTAGGCGATTTTGATGAGGGTGAAGTTTGCTGCGCGAGCGAAGCGAGGGCAGCACCACCCTCATTAAAATCACGCCTTTCTCCCGAACGACATACAGTAGACATCCCCTTACAAGAGTGGTCTAGGGGCTGTAGGGGAAGTTTTTCTGAGAAGTACAGTCCCCCCCCCCCCCCCCCCCCCCCCCCCCCACTATCGCGCGTCGTGCGACTTCGTTCCGTCAGTTCCTTTATAAGAGTGTTATGGTTTGTTGTATCTTATATGCATTTTAAACGGTTACGTCTTGAACATTGTATATTAGCTCTGTTCGTGTTAGCTACACTTTCTACACTTTTGCGAAAAGTGTACACTAAAGCGTTCGCGTTAGCGGAAGTGACGACAGAATGCGCTATTCGCGCTAGAAAGTGTACACTACACTTAGTGCAGTTTGCGCTACACTTTCTACACCTGGTCTGGAGCAAGTGTAAGAGAAGTGTAGACTTCAGAATAGGGTTAGCTATGGCTGCAACTGGGCGCTGCCATCTTTTTGGACGTTTGCGTTCGCGTTAAAAAGTGTACACCTTCTCATTTTCATGCAAGAGGACTTACACTAGCTACACTCGGGCTACACTCGAGTGTAAGAAGTGTAGCTAGCACGAACAAACCTATTATGTTTGACGCTTCTTCTTCTATCCTTTTACGAAATTATGTTTGACGCTTATAAGGGAATGCTTGAAACCAAACTCAGAAAGCGGTATTGGGTGAGGGAATGGTGTTCTGAGCCGAGTTGCGTCTATGGCGGGGAACGCTCTTATAAGGGGACTCTTATAAGGGGATATCTACTGTACGATATTTTTTACCCCACTCTCTTAAAAGAAATCAGTGGGAAATCAGTGGAATTTCACTGATTTACCAATGGATCTCACTGATTGCCCAGTGAAATCTTACTGATTCAAACAGTAAACATAGAAGTGGGGATAATTCACTGATTCAACCAGTGAATTCCACTGATTGAACCAGTCAGAACCACTCAGAACATAACCAATATAATTATACTTACGCGCATGCGCGCGCACAGCTGATCGAGGTTCACTGGTTAACTCAGTGAGCCCGGACTCACTGGTTGAATCAGTGAAATTCCACTGATTTCTTTTAAGAGAGCACATGCATCAAACTAACCCCATTTCAAGCGTGTCTTACGAGAGAGAAGACTCACATATCTCAATCGTGGCGTGATATGTGGTCGTCGCATGCGCTTTCACGCGATTTGATTACGTATGAAGCCTAAAGGCCCTGGCACGATCAAACGCGAACGCGTGCGCAAGCGCAAACGCAGTGATTTGAGGCTCCTTATTGGTTGTTGAAAAAATTTTCCAAAGCTAAGCCAATCAGGAGCGTCAGATCACTGCGTTTGCGCTTGCGCACGCGTTTGCGTTTGATCGTGCCAGGGCCTTAAGAAGCAAACGTGCGCGTAAGGCATAATAATATGAACGCATTAGTACATTATGCTGTTAGGGAGACGTACGCGATCTTGATTCGGGTGGAGTTTGCTGCCCGAATCAAAATCGCGCTTGTCTCCCTAACAGAATCATGTAATGCGTTCATATCATGCCTATGACGCGCACTTTTGCTCCCTAGGTTTGATCAAAGAGGATAGGATAGAGTAGAAGCTGCCATAAGGTTGTGATGTAATTTTGCGTACACGAGTTTCAGCGACATCTGTCAGCTCAGATTCACATAAAATCCCCCCTCCTTAGGATTTGGCGGAAAAATTCAAATTCATCTTACCCGTCAAATACTATCAATGAAAATGATATGTCGAATTCGGATCAGATAATAGGAAAGTGAATACACATAATACGATTTCATCAGGTTTTATATTCGAATGACTGTTTTTTTTTTTTTACATCACTGTATACTTTATATTATAATAATTGCAAACAACACATATTCGGCTACATATTTGGAAAGTTTAAAGGAATTTCTTCATTTTTTTTTCATTTTTCTTCAAAGTTTGCGGAACATCCTTCTACTCCTGAAAATTCAAGCTATCTTTGGCATCTGCGGGTAATTATTGATATGTAAATGGTTAAAAATGTTGGAATGGATCATGGTCGTATATAGTTTGATAATAAGGAAGCATTTATGAGCGTTAGGAACCAGCAGGATGTGAGTCTAATGCGTACAAATTGGACCTCTCTTTCTTTGAGCCCCATTTTATAATGAGTATCGAAAAATAGTCGCTGATACGCAGGTCGGTTATAAAACTATACACGTAAATTCCGTGTAAAGATTTATTTTATAACCTATAACTTATTTTTATAATTTCATTTAATACTTACAAATCAGGTTGTTTCGGTTGCGCGAAAAATGAATGCTCCTTATCCACGCGACTATTTCTTGTACACCCTTTCACTTTACACCGAGCCATTACTAACTAAAATTGTCACTTTTTCTCGCGTTTTCGCTGTTCAAAATACACGTTGTTGTTGATCAAAAACTCAATGGCGGTTAATTCTACAATGTCAGCTAACCTATACAATTTTCATAAACTACTTGAGATCTGAGCTGATAGAGGCGCTGCGTTCGGTACGTCCAGCTTCCACTCTATCCTATCCTCTTTGGGTTTGATAAGTATCACTGAGAAAATAATTCCGTTGTGAGACCGTTAGAGTGCCCCGTCATTACTACTCAGTAGCCAACACAATTGAATCTACTGTGCTGGTTGTGTTATCCCCACCATGTTATCCAGTATGAGGCGCTCTCGTATTCACATATTTTTTCTTTTGCATTTTTAATACTCATGTTTTCAGTATAGCAGTGACATGTATGTATCAATGGATAGTGCATTTACTCTAGCATAAAAAGAAATTAAGACTTTTTCTCTAACATTATCTATCGAGGATACATGACAATTTTTGTGAAAAAAGAAAAGTGTGACTTTTAACCCCGTGTCAGGGATAGTTGTCACAGTGTCTGGGGTAGGTAGTCACATAGTAAATCAAGGGGGGAAATAAAAAGAAACGCTTAATAAAATAAAATGAATGTTTTTTTTTTAAACAAATTGGTGCAGGTAGCTAATTGTACCCAAGAAAAATAAATTAAATTAAAAATTAAAAATTAAAAAAATTAAAATATAAAAAAAAAAAACGTTCATGTAGCAAAACCCCAAAAAGTCAATAAAAAAAGACAGCAGACGTGTATGGTGTTGGTCGTTACATGTGATTACCAGCCCCCGTCAACCTGAGACAACCTGCCCCAATACACATTTTAGAACATGACCTTCCAAAAATAATTCAATTTGATGTATATTAAAAAAACCATATAATGATATCATGAAACACACATTTAACATTATAAATAGACGAAAAGTTAGATTATTATACAAAATTTAAGTATAGTACTTAGAAGACTCGACACAGATACATAAAAAATTACTTTCATTGTGTGAAAAAATCAAACGCACATATCTGCGTCACGGCATTTCGGAGCGGACTGAAATAAAGTAAGGAGGGTGGTGTCGCTCTTGTGATCCTTCGACGCCGATCGATAAATTTGTTCATTCAGTTCTGTGTTATGACCGCTGTGACAACCAACCCGTGAGACAACGATACCCGGTCTCCCCTATACGGGAGAGGCAACGCAGCGCCTTATACTGGGTAACATGGTGGGGATAACACAACCAGCACGGTAGATTCTACTGTGTTGGCTACTGACTAGGAGAGTATCACACCTCCGGGTCATCGATCTTGACCAAACTTATAGGGGTGATTTCTTGAGCCAAAATATTAATTACCCGCTGAATAACTCTCCGGAATGGGCCTTTAATCTGTCAATTTACCTAAATGTACAACAGAAATCAGCGTAACCTGGGTTTTGCAAATCGCCATGAAATAACCAGTTTTGGTGCTGCGTTATGAGATTCTACGTTGCACTGAATATTTATACACTGAATACAGTCATTATTGTACATCAGATTGTTGAAATTTAACATCGCAGCTATAGAAAATCACCTTATGCTGCGCCTATCGACACATTGCTTCTCATCGTTTGTCGCTCGTACACATTTATTGGGTGAATTTGAAGAATTACTCCGACTTGAAAGATGTTGAATATATGGTCAGTTTCAATACTGACACTGGCAGCTTAGAAATCCTATGAATAACCACATAATATTAGTTTGACCACAATACAATAGTTATTATTTCAGAAGAATATACCTATATTAAGGTCAACGCGTACTACGTGGAAGCGAAGCGAAGGTATCGAAAGCGATCGGATGCTATAGGAGTGTCCACATCTTAAAAAATGTGTAAATTCAAGTTAAAGTGAATTACAATATGATGGAAGGTTCATTCGCTTCTCGATGACGTCCAGAAAAATGTGCGAAGGCTTCATACCAGACCCGCTCATAAACACTTGCAGAAGTTATAAACATATTAAAATTATCCCGAACCAAATGAGCCCTCAATCATATTTGAATTCACTTCAACTTGAATTTGAACGTTTTTTAAAATGTGGACACTCGCATAGCATCCAATCGCTTCCGATACCTTCGCTTCGCTTCCACGTAGTGCGCGTTGACCTTAATATAGGTATATTCTTCTGAAATAATAACTATAGTATTGTGGTCAAACTAATATTATGTGGTTATTCATAGTATTTCTAAGCTGCCAGTGTCAGTATTGAAACTGACCATATTTTCAACATTTTTTAAGCGGGAGGAAGTCTTCAAATTCACCCAATGAATGTGTACGAGCGACAAACGATGAGAAGCAATGTGTCGATAGGCGCAGAATAAGGTGATTTTTTATAGCTGCGATGTTAAATTTCAACAATCTGATGTCCAATAATGACTGTATTCAGTATATAAATATTCAGTGCAACGTAGAATCTCATAACGCAGCACCGAGACTGGTTATTTCATGGCGATTTGCAAAACCCAGGTTACGCTGATTTCTGTTGTACATTTAGGTAAATTGACAGAGTAAAGGCCCATTCCGGAGAGTTATTCAGCGGGTAATTAATATTTTGGCTCAAGAAATCACCCCTATAAGTTTGGTCAAGATCGATGACCCGGAGGTGCGATACTCTCCTAGTGAGTAGTCATGACGGGGCGCTCTAACGTTCTCACAACGGAATTATTTTCTCAGTGTAACCAAATCGCGTGACTGGGCATGCGTCGACTACATATCACGCCCGAGGGAGATATGTGAGTCTTCTGTCCCGTAAGCACGGTCGTATAGACAGGTCCGGAAACTCCGGTGGTGGGGGTGGAGTCGTTAGTGAAGCCAAAACGTTTCCCGAATTAGCCGCTATAGTTGGGGCGCTGCTGTAGAGTAGTACATAGTTACAATGTAAACAACGTTTATAACCTGAAAGTGAGTGCAAATCACACGGTGGTGCAAGTCGTAGTCGAAGTGCATGTGCGACGGGCGTATATTGCAAGCATGCCATCGATCTATGCTGTGCCAAAGTGTCGAACAAATCGAAATGGAGAACAAAACAGCTCATTTATGTGTATTTTATCAATTTCCATGACTAAAACTCATAGCATTATTTATTAGGCTGAATCTAGCGGCCGGAGCTAGCGGCCGCTAGCCCGTTAGTGAGCGATCACCAATATTCAATAATTTTCCAAAGATCGTACCCCGGGATTTTAATTTTTTTCTCAGTTCGAATGTCACTCGTGAGTATGTATACGAAATTTCAACTCGATATTCACTTGCAATAACTTCGCTCGCTCTGAGCGGCCGCTAGATTCAGCCTCATGCATTATTTACCAGCGACGTAATGTTTTAGTTCGAACAATTACAATCGTCTTAAATACTAATAATTGATATTAGTTATTATTCCGGCTCAATTACTGAATTCTTGCCCTCAATCCCTCCAATGAACAGAAATAGGAGGTTACGTGTTTGTTTATTATCACAACCATACACTACTCTACCGCAGCGCCTCCGTTCCCGCTATCAGTATCGGAAGCACACCTCGACACACTAAGGGTATCATCCCCGCCACCGGAGTTTCCGGACCTGTGTATACGACCGTGCCCGTAAGACACGCTCGAAATGAGGTTATTTTTACGCATGTAAGTCAGTCAAGCGGGACGGATTTGGCCAAAAATTTACCTCGATGTTTCTGATTCTTTTGTAATTTTTTTGCCATATTCTGTGGGCAAAATGAATGAATGAAACATTTTTTTTTTTTTTTTTTAACTCGGAAGGCTTAGAAGTTACAAGGGGTTGAATTTTCGAAAAAACCACCAAAAATCGGAATCGCGGTCTCCTTACGTTAATATCTCTGGTTCCCTTTGTCGTACAGACGTCACCAAAAACTCATTTTGAAGCTTATGAATTGCACTTTTATGTTATGAATTTCCAATTCATGTAATAAACAATCTTCTACAGTAAACTCTGTATAGTTGCACGTCCTCGGGGCTGTAGGAGAGTGAAAAACGCAACTATACAGCGCCCCTTCCCATGTCTCCCCAGCCCCGCCTCCCGACCAATCGCGTGCACGCCGCTCGGGCGCGCCGGCATTCAAACACGTAACTTTCGCGCGAACGAAATGAATATCTTTCTTTTCGAACTTGGTAATGTTTGTACGTATATGTATTCGAAGGTGGAGTGAACGGAAGATTTATTTCAGACATTAAACAAATACAGAGATCCATATGAGAGAAAACTAACGATAAAAAAGTATTTGTATGTGTATCGTTAAAATGTTAAACGAATCTATAAGTACTATTTCAGATTTCATTCTGACATTTTTTTTTAAACATTCTCTCATCGTTAATTACGTAAAAAAATTCTCGCATCTGTTGTAAATGATCAAAATTGTTATAATTTGTGAACCAACAAATGGTATTTTTTTTTTTTTTTTTTTCTTGTTTCAAAAAAAGGTGAGATTTTTCCGACGGATTTACATTGAATAAAGTTGAAAAATAACAAGTTTTCGATTTTGAATGAATTTTTTAAGATATCGAGCTTTGCATCGCTGTAAAACCTGAACTATTAGAATTGAGGGTAAAAAATATTCAACATTATTTATGTAAAATTTTATGCCCTACAACATTTATTTGAAACTACTTTCTTAATCTCACTTTGTTTACAAGCTTTCGGCGAAAAACGATTTCCAGGGGGTGTTTTGACGATTTACCACCCGACCCCGGGGAGTGAGAACTTTGGCACGTTACACCGACTTTGATCAGGGTCTCATGCAACTTATATAAAAAAAATACATGCATACATACATAGTTTAAATGCCTGTGCGACTAGATCGGACATGTATGTACACGCGCGACGGCGTCAACTATATTGTAGTGGGGGAATTGTGTCAGTAGGCGCTGTGGTGGGAGAGCGCTCACTGTGCTAGTGACAGTCGGTGTGAGGGGAAGCGTGCAAGTATACAAGGTGCAACTATACAGAGTTTACTGTATTTGTTATTAACAAATGTATTTTTCAAAAGCGATTTTCGAGATGACTACCATCTTCGAAAATTCTGAAAAAAATACGAGCGTGTTCCTTGATTCATTTCTACAAAATCTGTAAGTTTTAAAATGGAACTCCGATGGAAACTGTATTTAAAAAGCGATTGATCCGTCCGGGACGTCGCGCGCGACTGTCTACACGGGTGCGCCAGTGGCGCGCGACGTCCCGGACGGATCAATCGCTTTTTAAATATAGTTTCCATCGGAGTTCCATTTTAAAACTTACAGATTTCGTAGAGAATGAATCAAGGAATACGCTCGTATTTTTTTCAGAAGTTTCGAAGGTGGTACAGTAAAACCTCCCTTATAGTCCCCTCTCGTTTAGTCCAACCTCTGATATAGTCCAAGGACAACCTCTCTTATAGTCTATAAGTTCCGCCTACTGTGTACCAATACATCCACACAGACTCGAGCGTCGGTGAGCTTGGGGCCCCTTTACGTTTCATGACGTCACGCGCGTCACGACTAGTAACGACCATAACCTCGAATGCTGTTTGAAGTTGGAGTGTTTTATTGAGTAGTATACGAGTGTTATTTTAGTACGATGTATCGTGGTACATTCTTGAAAAGTTTTTCCCAAATATCTGATCACTGGTAGAAAAAGAACAAATATGGAGGTGCGAAAAAAAAGAAAATTAGCTCATAATTTTCCATTTACTCCAACTAAATTATTCAAGAATCAGGCTTTTTGGATACACACTGGATAGAAAAACATTTTACAGATTTAATTTGTCAATTGACTTCTGATTGATGAGCAATTTAAAAGTGTACCGTAGTATTTTTCATAATAAACAGATAAATTTGTAGGCACATGCTACGGCCCTGGGGTAAGAAATTCGCATAGGGTCCCATTCTTACATATTACATCCCTGAGTGCTATTCGCTGATTGGCTGATGAGCGTAGCTCGCGTTACGCCTCTTGTGGACTATAAGAGAGGTTCTGGAACACGGACTTGGACTATAAGGGAGGTTTTACTGTAGTCATCTCGAAAATCGCGTTTGAAAAATACATTTGGTAATAACAAATAGAAGATTGTTTATTACATGAATTGAAAATTCATAACATAAAAGTGCGATTCAAAAGCTTCAAAATGAGTTTTTGGTGACGTTTGTTCGACAAAGGGAATCGGAGATATTAACGTTTAAAGGAGACCGCAATTCCGATTTTTAGTGGTTTTTTCGAAAATTCAACCCCTTGTAACTTCTAAGCCCTTCGAGTTAAAAAAAAAATAAAAAAATGTTTCATGCATTCATTTTACCCAGAGAATATGTAAAAAAAATTACGACGATTTTCAAGAACATGCGGTCAAAAAGGTGTCCCGCTTGACGTGGATTGACTCATGTAGGATAAAAAGCAATAATTATGTTCTTGCCAAAATAATTGTTCAGCTTTCCAGCATATTGCCCTTTTTGAAAACACATTAGAGTGTCTGAAAAAAGAAGAACGACATTTTATTTTTTCTACTGCCACCGCTGCAAATGTTGGTCCTCGACCGAAAACAAATCTTTCCACAAGATGAAGCTATGTCTCAACTCTAAGAGGTGGCGCAACCCTTTTTACTATGTTTATTTAACTTTTTGGAGCCTATACTATTCCTGATATGCGATCTTCCTGAAACGCACTCTGAAGGCGTTTTTTGGGCCGCTGATTCCAAATCTAAATCAAGATATTACCGAATTCACATTACACACTGAAAATCCTGGCAACAAATAGTACATATTGTGCACCAATGGAGCAAACAACGATTTTGACGAAACGAGAGGTTTACGGCACGAGCCGAAGGCGAGAGCTGTAACGAGGTTCGTCAAAAAGCCTTTACGTACAAGTAACGATCATTATTTTTCATCAGGATTGCCGAGAAATCGCGACGAAGTTGCGATTTTGAGGTTAGAATAATGAAAAATACTATACGTCACATGGGAGTGAAAAAGGCCATCCCAAACTGCGTTTTGGCCACCCTCGCTTTCGGCTCGGGTGTCAAACTCACACGTAGTTTAGAATAGCCTACTTTCCCTCCCTAGATCCGTATATTACACACTATTTTGCTCCCGTGGTTCACACGATATTTTTTTTTTTTTTACACATGAACGGAGGCCGATTTTGCTGCCTGTTTTCGGGAATAGCAGTTTTACCGATTATTTTTAATTAAAATTAATCGAAAGAATATTACTATTTATTAATTTATATTAGAGAAGATTACACAAACAACTAAAAAATGATTGACAGTAGACTCATAGTTCGCAGTTATTCAAATATTTCAAGCGATGTGGCGCTGCTGACCGAGTGGCACTGGGAGGAAATACTTTCAGGGAAGAAAGACCAGGGCAGTAAGACTTTCCGGTCGGTAAAACCGTTCTTTGCTCCCCGAAAACAGTTAGCAAAATCGGCTTTTGCGTTCATGTATTAAAAAAATGGCTTTGTTTCATCTCTTAGAGTTGAGGGCTACTGTGTATGATTGTTAAATTCTGTATTTCATTCTTAGATGAATTTTATACTTGTTAATTCAATTTTTAAAGAGTTTTCAAACATATGACATACCTACTAGTGTGAATGATTGAATATTGTTTCGAAATTTTAAGTTTCAATATTGAAGAATTTCCTATTGAATTTCAGCCTGGATAGTATTGGGATCCTTGGAATGGGCGTGGCTTTGAAATTTTAGTGTATTTGAGTAGTTCTATTTTTGTCACTAGTTGGCGTATCGAGGTTCTAAGCCCTCTCATTGGTTACTGTAGTGTATTTGAGTAGTTCTATTTTCTGCCACTAGTTGGCGTATCAAAGTTCTAAGGTTCCCAATAGTCACCCGTAAACAAAACCCACCTATGGCCAAGTACCAAAAAAAAATATAAACTGATTGACGGGCGAATTATTTTCAAAAAAGTTACAGGATTTTTTTTAGATATATTCACCGTGTATCAAATTGTGTTTATCATCATATGTTTATCTCGGCTTGTCATAAAAGGCGTTTTTTGGCGAGCCTCAAAATACTACCGCGGTAGGTAATGGTATGGGCGGTGCTTAAGGCTGGTAGAGCTACCAAGATATACCCTGCTCAAGACTAGGGTATAGCGTGGTAGCAACTTGGTACATACCAACATCGGTTGTCACGCCCCTACCACACGGAACCAAACTCGCCAAAACGTTGTGGTATTATACCACAACGTTTTGGCGAGTTTGACAAAACCACCTTTAAACCACCTTTTTTTTTTTTTCAGTTACCACCTTTGTGCTTAGCACGGCAGTATAGGTTGGTATACTTTGGTAGGTATACCACTCGCTCGCCAAAAAACGCCTTATATGGACGCTGGATCGATAGTGTTTGTCAGGGAGCACTTATTACTTTTTAGATTCTTTGAGACTCATATACCGAGAACAGTCGGTGAGACTAAAGGATCCCCTTCCTATGGCAAAACCAACACAGCCACGCACCGCGTGCGTGAGGCTCGTTCGGGACGAAATAAGGTACCAGTCGAGGTGCCAGTAGCATTGCATCCCCTCTCGAACGAGCCTCACGCACGTGGTGCGCGCCTGTGTTGGTTTTGCCGTAGGAAGGGGATCGTTTAGTCTCACCGAATATTCTCGGTATAATGAGTAGTAGTATACAAACGGACAATATCATTTCTCTAATAGTCTAATAACACGAAATTTTTTTTTCATTCCTCTGGCGTCTTATGCCAGAAAGATAGTTCATTACAGAGAATTGACATTTTATTAAAGTGTACACAGGGACAGCCAAATAGCATTTAAAAAATACGTTCGGAAATCTCCAGGACAATTGGGCACATGCCTGAGGAACCTGTAAAACGATATTCCCAATGCAACACACGCGATAAGATTTTCAATTTACAATAAAATAATGAAAATTTCTTCCGTAAACCATACAATGAGTTTGAAGCTAATCGGAGAGGTCTAGTGATAATTTCGTACCCCTATTTGTTAAAATGTCAGAGAATAACTCATAATATGAATAATTCACGATTTTGCGCGTTTGCATTGGTCAGATTATTTTTTGCACAAAGAAGCTTCACCATCGTCGCAAACTAGCACCGTACATTGCACAATATTTTTATTTTACTAATTGTCAGATCCAGACTATACAGAAATGTAGAAGTCAAATTCAATGTTCTGATAGATATATAGCGTAGGCACATATTATCTAATTTATGTCCTGGTTACGGTCTGATACTGAGGCGAATCCTAATACGTGGATTATAACTTATGTCTTGGTTCAACGATACATCTACTCATCCTAATTAGGAATTAGAATAGAATCCCAGAAATGCAGACCACCTTATATACTTTCTATAGCATAGGGATGTTCGATTCTGAATCGATCTTCAGGAGAATCGATCTTTTCGACGCGAAAAATCGATTTTTTGTATCGATTCTCTGGCGTCCGATTTTTTTGAGAATCGATTCTTTTAGACCAGAATCGATATTCTTTGTCTTTGAGTCGTATCTGGGTTCCGGCTTCCAGTTTCCAGCAGAAAAAAAATCACTCATCAACTCAGAAACTTTTGTTTCCACCAGAAAAGAGGCTTCGGCCATGAAGGGTTGAGTATGTACGCCTTTTTTCACTCAGAAAGTGCAGTTTAGTTCATCGGCGTACGCTCGAGATTTTTCGTTTTTTTTTTAGACACCGGATAATACAAAAAAATCGATTTTCGCAAGATCGATCTTTCAGGTTCCGATTTTTTGCTGAATCGATTCTCAGACATCCGATTCAGAATCGATCCCGAAATCGATTTTTTTCGGAAGATCGAACATCCCTACTATAGCATTCTTTTTGAATGTATATAATATTTAGGTGAAAGATTTTCTTTGTAAATGTATGATATTTTCGGGTTACTAAACAGTGATACGATCGATAAAATTTAATAGCATTGCTTGATCAAAATGCGGCAGCTAGTAATTTAAAAATACTTCGTGGTGGCAGAAATTTGGTATTCTATAAGACTGACTTGTAGATCTAATTTACCAATGGAATAATACACATCTCACAAATACTTTACTACTAATAATGGGTAGAAGGAAAATACACACAATCTCATATCGGTATTTTGATTCACCGTTTCATAATTATTGAGAGTACTAGGTATATTCACATGCATTGCTTCAGATGTCGAAGTAAAGACATTCTGTTGGTGTGATATAGGCTGATCAATTACCGGCAAGGCTTATTTGAACCCTGATTTAACTGTCTTCATCAGATAACAATAATGAATCATTCAGGATGATGAGGTTGAAATACTATGAAAAATTTTCACCAACCACTTAAACTTCGTCATTATTACTGAAAATTGAAAGCTCGGGGTAATTGATTTTTCACCTTGCAGTTATTTTTGAATTTATTCAATATCATTCTGTTATTGATGAATATGATGATGTTGATATAATTATCATGATCTTTTTAGCGTTGGAAATAATTTGCAGTCATATATTGTCATCAGTTGTAATAAAAGATTGTCAAACGGTCCACGCTCCACAATTTATGGCTTCTTTTATTTACTGATAACGTGATTATTGCAGCGTCTCCGACCAATTGTTGTATTAATCCCATGTATTATTAAACTTCACTTTGTATTATTGTTCTTCGCTATTCCGTCCAAAACGAACCTGTAGTAAATCTCGATAAAGCATTTTAATTGAAATATCATTAACACGCTTAAAAATTAGTTTCATAACAGTACTTATATACATATATACATGTTATTCAAGTTGTTCAGGTTACATAAAAATGTCCAATTATGTAATCCTGAATTATCAATTGAATGATAAATGCCAAGCATTTGATATAATTATTAAAAAAACAAATGATATATATTTTTATGTACACATTATGTATCCTTGTTGAAAACTGTATTAAATACTTATACAATTTACTTATGGTTTTTTTTTTCTTATTTCTTTATTTAAATACATAGGTATATACGTTTTTAATTTACGTACTTCATTTCTCGATTTAAATATTCCTAAACTGTTTCATTACTCTCTTAAACATCAGCCTGTTTCATATTTTAATGTAAGACATTAATTGAAAAATGGAGACCAATCATTATTTATGGACTTGTGAGGGCAGACTCGCAGAATGATAGAGTAGCGCATATCAAGTGAAGGTAAAAGCAACTGCGTATTCTATAGCGTGAAATTCAAACTACGTTACTATCCCCCCCTGACCTAACATGCTCATTTTACATCAATTAATATTATTACCAAACGAATTGCATTTTACTGGAAATCTTACTATATTTTTTGATAATTGGTTGAACTACTTTCAAATTGTGACTAATATTTACATAACAATTGCATGCAGCTGGACAAAAGACTTTGCAGGTGGCAGTTCTATCTGATCCTCGTACGTTAACAGCATAAAGCTTGTTCATGGTTGATTCATTAGTAAGTATCATTGATCCGAACAACAATATTCCCTCATATCATATACAGAGCGATTCTGTGGATAATGACGCGCCTAAAAGGTAGACAAACGGAAAACATCTGCATTGAGCAGCTCAAACATCGACGCTTGGTTTGTATTTTTCACATACTAAATAAAACCCAATCGTCGATGTTTGATCTGCTCAATGCAGGCGTTTCCCGTTTGCCTACCTTTTAGGCGCATTATCATCCACAGAATCGCTCTGCATGTCCTCCTATCTTTCTTATCTCGGAAATTATAATTTTATTTCTTCTACAATCTTTTCAATGAAATTATTCCATTTTTAGAAATCATATAATAACTTGTTGAAAAATTTGAACAAACTGTTTGTTGAACATTTTTTATATATACATAGGTGTAGTAATTGTATTTACTTCACGCAGTGTGGTAATGGACGTTTTACCCACGCTTCGCTTCGCGTGGGTAAAATCCCCATTTTCAGACCTTATGAAGTAAAATTTTATACTATATTTTTACTATCAAGTAAAATTTTATACTATACCCGACGGAAAAACTTCTTCTGATCTCGTGTGATTGCAACACTCGCCTTCGGCTCGTGATGCAACCTCACACTCGTCAGAAAAAGTTTTACCGGACTCGTATCGTAATGTACTATTAACGTTTTTGGACTAAATGTGACGAGGAGGTACTGAAAATGGCCGGCCTAACTTTTTTTTCTAGCCATAGACTTTCACTTCTACAGGGTGTCCCATTTAAAATTACGCATTAGAATATCTCTGAACCTAGAGCTGCTGTTGACAAATGTTTGGGATGAAAATTGTTTGGTTCAAAGGGGGACACAAACTGGTAATATCAGATCAGTTGTAACTATCACTGCTCCGGAGATACGAACACAAATTTGATTTCTTTAAATGGCAAGTACATTTTTTTCAAGATAGAAAACGTACCTCACGTCAAGACAAATTCAACCATATGTGCAGGGAAAAGTTCATGTCGTTACCCTCCGTGTCTTACGGCTACGCGAAATCCTCAAATTCTCAAATGCCTGCAATCATCGGAACAGGTATTAGGAGTTTATTAAATGTTCAAACACATTGCCTCCTATCCGATTTCAAACAACACGGGAAAACATGAGACGAAGGATAAGAACTGCTCGTCGTAATGTCCAGCGTAGTACTTTGCTCGCCACACTCCAGCAATTCCATCGTCGTTTGCAACTCTGCGTTCAGACAGGAAGCAATGTGTTCGAACATTTAAACTTCTAAATACTGTCCAATAAACTTCTAATACCTGTCCCGATAATCGCAGGCGTTTGAGAATTTGAGGATTTCGCGTAGCCGTAAGACACGGAGGGTAACGACATGAACTTTTCCCTGCACATATGATTGAATTTGTCTTGATGTGAGATACGTTTTCAATCTTGAAAAAAATGTACTTGCCATTTAAAAAAATCAAATTTGTGTTCGTATCTCCGGAGCAGTGATAGTTACAACTGATCTGATAATACCAGTTTACGTCCCATTTCGAACCAAACAATTTTCATCCCAAACATTTTTCAACAGCAGCCCTAGGTTCAGAGATATTCTAATGCGTAATTTCAAATGGGGCACCCTGTATAGAAAGAAATTTTCACCACACCTGCACGGAAAGTATGACTTTCGCTCCCTTGCGTGAGCGAGAAGTCATTCTTTCCGATGCAGGGGGTGCTGAAAAATAGTATACCTCACACGGGAGTGAAAAAGGCCATCCCAAACTGCGTTTTTGTCACCCTCGCCTTCGGCTCGGGTGTCAATCTCTCACGCAGTTTGGGTTAGCCTACTTTCCCTCCCTAGGTGAGTAATATACTATAACACTACTCAGATTACATCGGATGTCTTTCGGCCACTTATCTTGTTTTCAATTTTCCGTCAGTTATTCAATGATACTATAACTAGATATTCTACTTTTTCAGGATATCCGCCTGGTTTCACTTGGTGCGCTTATCTTAGCGATCCTGCTGTCAGAGCCAACACGCTACCAGACTTAAATTATCACTAGCAATGATTCTGGTGAAGCACCACGCACAGTATTCTTCATTACATTTACGATATTTTCTCATTAAACTGGCGGCGTAGCAGACTGTTCGTGTGTCTATGAAGTCGACTTCACGACGAGCTCTATACAGAGCAAATAACGGATATTGTTTAATGATAAAATCAATGGATTTATGGATTATGGAAATAAGTTATCATAATATGGGACAGCATAATATGAAAAGCCCCAATGATAGAAATGGGTGAGAAATTATTTTTCAAAAATGAATATTAATGCACCTTTGATAGAGAATTTTTGAAATAATCAATAGGGATTAACGAATTTCAAATATTTTCAAATCTCAATTATGAAATCAGTAAATTATTCAAAATTGTTCGAAATCCTGCGATGTTTTGACAATAATTGTTGGCTTTTTTTCAAAACACTAGCGGTAACAGTAGAAAAAGTTCACCCAACGCTTATATTTACACCAAAATAGTCATAGCGAATTTCGTCCACATGTTTAGCCCCTTTCCGCAACGCAGACGGGTCAAATAAGTTTTGACCGCCACAAGTGTGTATTTGTTCAGCGCGCGCATGCTTCCTATTTTGAATAAGAGACGTCCTCGTATAGTCCTCCTAGCATCGCTTCTATCAAAATTGCCGATAGCGGACAACAGCAGTATTGTGGTTTTCATTTATTCGTTTTTCATCGTCATTTATTCGTGATAAATATGACTGGAAATCTAAGTGTAAAATCGCTAATCGTGCGCCCTATACACTTTAATTTGAACTTTGTCATCGCCGAGTGGCTAAGTATTTCGAAAATGCAATAAATTAAATGCTCCTGATGAATTTTACGATTTTTCTGATATAACTAAATCTGTAAAAAAAATTCGAAAAGAAAAAAAAAAAAAAACGAAATATTTGGCCAGTATATATATAATATACGAAATAAGTACAGTAGACCGTTTCAAAAAAAAAAAAAAAAAAATCGATGGTGTTTTTTTTTTTGTTTCATACAATCTGAAACGATACTTTGACATGAAATAATAACCTGTGTGCAGAATGAGCCCTGTCCTCAAAGATTTAGAGGTGCCGCATCGGACTTTTGTCTTTTTTATTTCATTTGGATGAAATATTATTTACTACACTCCGTGTGATTTTGGACGTTTTACCCACGCTTGGGTGAAACCCCCATTTTCATACCTCCTGAAGTAAAATTTCGTACAACACTCGACGGAAAAATTTCTTCTGATCTCGCGTGATTGCAAAACTCGCCTTCAGCTCGTGCTGCAACCTCACACTCGTCAGAAAAAGTTTTACCGAACTCGTATTGTGATGTACTATTATTTTTTATTTTAATTTTTTATTTATTTTTTCTCTTTAGAGCATACCCCGGCCTTACTGTGCTCTTCGGAGCAGGCCCAGCTCTAAGTGACAATTAGTGCGACCCGAAATCCCCTCGGTCTACCTGAAAACGGTCACTCGCCCTTACCTGGAAGTGCGATGGTAGGGGCAGCGTTCAGGAGAAATAAAAGGAACTAAGGGGTGTGCGGTCTATTTGGGACGGCAACAACTGCGTAAGACCGTCCAGGTCTTTTCATACTTGCATATCCCCACTCATACCTACCAAAATCCAAGAAATGGCATTAAAAGGATTACTGCCGGTGAACGGGTTAAGTGGATTAACAGCTTAGACTCTTTCGACTAATGAGTGTGCCGGGGTATGCTTTAGAGGAAGGACTCAGTCAATCAAGTCGAGTTGACTTTTCTTTCTTAGTCCTTAGCCAGGTAAAAGACGAGAAAAGAAAATTTGCCTAGACTTGATTCTTCCTCTAAGAAAAAAAAAAACAAAAATAACAATAATAATATTTTATCCTAATGAAATAAAAAAGACAAAAGTCCGATGCGGCACCTCTAAATCTTTGAGGACAGGGCTCATTCTTCACGCAGGTTATTATTTCATGTCAAAGTATCGTTTTAGGTTGTTTGAACCAAAAAAAAAAAAAAAATCCATCGATTTTTTTTTTGAAACGGTCTAAAGTACAGTATAGTATAGTTGGTATTTAAGTCGTCCATTTTCAATATCGGCCGTGTTAAAAAAAAAAAATCATTTTGTTTTTTCAGAGCAAATAACGAATAACGATTAAAAGTTATACATTTCGTACGTGCTAGATATTTCGGTTCTTTTTCTTTTTTTTTTTTTTCCGCTTTAACGTAGCCAATATTAAATGTGAATTAAACAAACTCAATTTTTATTGACAAGAAAAATTATCAGGCAGACCGGGAATCGAACCCGGATCTCTGGAAGCTTAACCGGGGACTTAATCCACTAGACCACCTAGCTGCCCACCGTATGCTACCTTCCAACTTCTCTTGTCATCTGCGTTTGTTTACTTTTTCTTGTGTCGTGTGATATTTAGATAGATTTGAAACTCGCGGCATTCCAACACATATATATGTATGGTAATACATATACATTTTTAATTTGTTGACTGAAAGATAATAGCAATGGTGATGAACTGTTACTATTGGAGGTAGGAGAGGGGATGGAGGGAGGGGGGGCCACCCGCCCACCCACTTCCCCCCCTTCCTCCAGGGGGTTACTTGGACTAATTCCACTGCTTGAAAGATTATTCATCTCCGACGTTTCGGGCGCTAAATATCTGCTCCCGTCCTCAGGAAAGGTTGTCTGGCGACTTCCCATCAAAGAGTGATCAAATTCCGCGCTCCCACCGGTATATATAGGTTGGTTGTAGGTGGCGCCAGCTACGCCTGGTGGCGCCGCCTTGGCCTGCTCATGGCTTCCCTCACCTCATCCCTGTACAAAGGTAACCATAATTTGTTAAGTTCTATGCTGGGTTGACTTACAGCATTTGGTGTCACTGCTATGCAGGCTGATTCCTTCAGCTTCCGTTTGATAGGATTGGATTCCTTCAACAATATCCGAGCATCATCCCACTGGAAGTGGTGTTCATTTTCCCAGGCGTGATCGGCCAATCTCGATTTCGATCGTTCGCACATTTTAACGTTTTTCCGGTGTTCCTGGATGCGAACGTTCAAGGGCCTTCCTGTTTCGCCGATGTACACATCCCCACATTGGCATGGGATCCCGTATACACACTCCTTGCTTTCTTGCGCAGCATGTCGGGGCTTGGTTTCTGTCAACAAGCCACGCAAAGTGGACGTTGATTTGAACCGTACCTCAATGTCATATGCTCTGCATATGCGGCGGATCTTCTCTGCAGTCCCCGCTATATAGGGAATCGTCATGGCGAAACTCGGAGTGCCAACGTCCACAGGGTGTTCTGACCTCATTCTTTGTGTAGTGGTAGTCCGGTGTTGCGCTTTTTGCTGCGCTTTTTGAATGACCCTCTCAGGATAGCCGTTATTACGTAGAGTTTTTCGCACTATTTCTAGTTCCTTCCTTAGGCCTTCCGGCGTCGTACTGATCTGGAACGCGCGATCCATGAGACAGTGCGCCACACCTTCTTTCGTGCTACCTGAGTGGTTCGACCGGTAATCTAGATATTTTCCCGTGTGCGTGGGTTTCCGGTAAACGCTTGTTTGTAAGGTATTTTCCCAGCCTCTCTCTACTAGTGTATCCAGAAATGGGAGCGTATTGTTGTCTTCGACTTCCATTGTAAAATGGATCGACTCCCTTACGCTGTTTAGGTGGTCTCTGAAAACCTGTAACTCCTCTTTTCCATGCGGCCAGATCGCGAAGGTATCGTCAACATATCGGACCCACAGAGATGGTTGGAGTTTTGCCGTCCGTAAGGCCAGTTCTTCGAAATGTTCCATGTATAGATTCGCCATAACCGGTGACAAAGGGGAACCCATTGCCATACCTTCGTCTTGGCTGTAGAACTTGTCCGATACCTGAAAGTAGGTGGTGTTTAAACACAGACCGAGTAGTTCGATAATACCTTCTACGCTCAGTTCCGTTCTCTCCTTCAACGTCAGGTCCTGTTCCAACCTTTCTCTGGCAACTTGCAGAGCTTCTACGGTAGGGACATTAGTAAATAAACTTTCAACATCAAAGCTCACCAAGACGTCTCCGGGTTGTACTCTTTGGATACGCATCAGTTCTACATAATGCAAGGAATTTTTAA
Organism: Tenthredo mesomela; assembly: GCA_943736025.1. NCBI lineage: Eukaryota > Metazoa > Arthropoda > Insecta > Hymenoptera > Tenthredinidae > Tenthredo > Tenthredo mesomela. The sequence continues at coordinate 34,384,235 of OX031013.1, forward strand.
CGTACGACGGGCTCTTTCCAATGAGTGGTCTTATAATTGGTACGAGATACTTAGCCAATGCATAACACGGCGAGTTCCTTGAGCTGACAATTGGCCTGAGAGGGACTCCAACTTTGTGGATTTTTGGTAAGCCATACAGATGGGGTGGTTTGCTATGGTGAGGCGTTAGCCGTGATGGGTCTTTGATGGGAAGTCGCCAGACAACCTTTCCTGAGGACGGGAGCAGATATTTAGCGCCCGAAACGTCGGAGATGAATAATCTTTCAAGCAGTGGAATTAGTCCAAGTAACCCCCTGGAGGAAGGGGGGGAAGTGGGTGGGCGGGTGGCCCCCCCTCCCTCCATCCCCTCTCCTACCTCCAATAGTAACATTTTTAATTATTAGAAAACTCCATAGACACGAGCGAATGTTTTCATGTGCTATGTATAAATGAAACATGGTTCATTTTATTGAGTAATTATAATAATATAATTACGTGCCCTTATCGCCATGGCGGATCAATAAATGTGAATTAAACAAACTCAATTTTTATTGACAAGAAAAATTATCAGGCAGACCGGGAATACTGGCCTTGGTAGCCGATATTGGAAATAGACGACACGATTACCCGAATAAAACAATACCGTATCTGAAAATAAAATGTAGGATTCATTGGAATGTCTATGAATATTTCAATTCCCAATTCTTTTATCGTTCTATATTTTCAGGACATTTCGTTGCATTTTTGACGAACATTAATTTGTAAATGTTCTAGGGCTTCGCATAAGACGAGACAAGACGAGACTTTGACAAATCTCGTCTTGGTCTCGTAATTTTGTCGAAATCATTGTCTTGTCTTGGTCTTGACGGAGTTTTGGTGTTACCAGTCTTGGGCTAATATACACCCAGAGAAAGATTTCTTTAATCTAATAGTATATTGTGTAGCAAGGGCGTAAAGTGGGCTTTTTTAGACCGAGTGTGGAGTTTGCAGTACTAGTCGGAGGCGAGGGAGCACGAGTCGAAGACGAGTGCATCCGCGAGCCGAAGACGAGTACTGCAACCACCAGTGCCGTCTTTATCGACCTCGGGGCTCTAGGCCTGATGGGCCGGGGCGGGGCCCTCTTAAGGCGGCGAAAATCTCATGAAATGAATATGTAATGTAAATTTTTACGAAACGATGGCTTAATTTTAACTCTAGTTTTTTAGTTAGTTTGAATCAAAGAGAACATTTCCGATATTCGATATTTCTGTAGATATATTGAAAATTATTTTTGTATTCAATACAGTTTTCGGAATTTTTTTTCGAAATTTTTATATCTTTCTCAAAATTTTAGCAAGTACTCCTTGGCAGGGGGCCCTTGGGGATGCCTGGGGCCCTAGGCCCGGGCCTTTCAGGCCTGTGCATAAAGACGGCACTGGCAACCACACGAGGTCAGCAATAATAACGAGCTGAGCAATAATGGATTCTTTATTGCCCGCTTCTTCAATAATATATATAAACTACTCAACAAAATTAAAGGCCCCCTCCTGGCATAACCTGCTATTTCCAGAAGCCTTGACCGATTCACTTTAAATTTGTACCAGGGCTAGTCCAAAGCAGTGTTGGGCAGCATTAATTACTTTCAGTAATTAATTACATTCAAATTACAAATTACAACTGTAATTAGTAATTGAAATTTTTCTAATTACAAATTACAATTGTAATTAGTAATTGAAATTTTTGTAATTACAAATTACAATTGTAATTAGTAATTGAAATTTTTCTAATTACAAATTACAACTGTAATTAGTAATTGAAATTTTTCTAATTACAAATTACAATTGTAATTAGTAATTGAAATTTTTGTAATTACAAATTACAATTGTAATTAGTAATTGAAATTTTCGTAATTACAAATTACAATTGTAATTAGTAATTGAAATTTTTCTAATTACAAATTACAATTGTAATTAGTAATTGAAATTTTTCTAATTACAAATTACAAATGTAATTAGTAATTGAAATTTTTCTAATTACAAATTACAATTGTAATTAGTAATTGGAAATTTTCTAATTACAAATTACAATTGTAATTAGTAATTGAAATTTTTCTAATTACAAATTACAATTGTAATTAGTATCGAAAAATCTTCTAATTACAAATTACAATTGTAATTAGAATCGAAAAAATTTCTAATTACAAATTAAAAATGTAATTGAAAACATTTTTCGAGCTAATTACATTTCGGAAATGTAATTTAGATCATTTTTCGAGCTAATTACAATAATTCTAAAATTTAATTATGCATTTTCAGTTCAACCATACGAGTTGATACGAGTATATGGGTGATTTCGAGCATATATGGGTACATCTGAGTATATATAGGGTATTTCCATTATATGTCGGTATTTCCAAAATATATGGGTGATTTCGAGCATATATGGGTACATCTGAGTATATATAGGGTATTTCCATTATATATCGGTATTTCCAAAATATATGGGTGATTTCGAGCGTATATGGGTACACCCGAGTATATATGGGGTATTTCTATCATACATCGGTATATCCATATTATATGGGTGATTTCGAGTATACATGGGTATATCTGAGTACGTATGGGGTATTCCCCATCATGTATCGGTATATCCAAATTCTATGGCTGATTTCAAGTAAACATGGGTGATTCAGACTAATTCAGAGTATGTATGAGTATATCCGGGTATATATGGATGATCGAAGCATATACGAGTAATTTGAGTGTATACGGTTGACTCTAAATATATATGGGTCATTTTGAACTTATATGGTACATCCGAGTATGTATGGGTGATTTGGATTAATTTACAGTTTGAATGGGTATAGCCGGGTATGTATGGGTGATTTCGGTTATGTATCGGTATATCGAAGATTATATGGGTAATTTCGAGTATATATGGGTATATCCCACTATGTATAGAGTATTTCGAATAGCTCGGTATATCCGGGTATGTATGAGTAGTTTCGAGTAAATACGGGCTTATCCGAGTGTGCTCTTCGGCTGGAATGCTCAGCCTAAAGCCCTGCGCACACGACGCTTGTTTCAATGCTGGATTGCCTGCTTGATCTCGCTGCTGGGTTCCAAGTGAGCTGTTCTGCTGGACGCTGTGATGGCTCCTCTGCTATGTTGGCTGCACACGATGTGTGTTGCTGGGTTAGGTCTGTAGGTAGCTTCTATGCATGCGAAGTGACCGTTCAAAAACAGACTTCCGAAATTCAAGCCTAGGTTGTGGAGTCGTCCGTGGCTCCGTACACTAATGACTAATAGCAGGATTTTTTAACTGTTAATAAATACATTTATTTGGAAACATTTTTTTATTTTTTAAATATAAATAAATATTTTCTAACATTTAACAAATCAATTTTGTGCACAACAAATATTTATTAACAGTTAACAGATATTTATTGAGTATACGTGTTAATAGATCATTTGTTAAATATGAATAAATCTTATTGAATATTAACAAATCCTTCTATCAGTGTAGTCCTGGTAGCCATATATATATATCCACGTGACACAACCCGACGTTCGCATTGGTCAACACCGATATCCCAGAGAAACCAGCACGAAAAATACGACATGATCTATCACGGAATTCCAGCACGCGTTCAAGTAAGGGAGCACGCACTGACGTCATTTTCCATCACGGCAGCCATCAGGGTTGCCATCACAGTGCCCTGCAGGCAATCCAGCATTGAAACAAGCGTCGTGTGCGCAGGGCTTTATATGGGCCATTCCACCTCAAATCGGCCAATTTTGGGTGTTCTTTGACCTCTTATTTTTTGAAACGACTTAAAATTTTTTTACGTGAAATCTACGTCAAAAAAGTAGACCAGTATTTTTTCGTTGGTCCAAAAAATTTTGTTCACACTAGTTATGAATTATCGCATTTTACGGGCGCTATGTATTAATTTACAGGCACACGGCGCGGCAACCTGACGCAGCGCTGAACAAATAATTCTAAAAAAAATATTTACTAAAATTGCTTTATCAATTTAAAAAATTCGCCATCTTCAGAATTGAATAAGGAATGCGATGATATTTTTTTTTTAGAATTTTAAAAATGGCCTCAGTTTGCGAAACAAATCGATAAACATTTTGATTACTCATAAAAATAACAAAACTATATTTTTCGAAAAGTTAAAAAATTCTATCGAAAAGTGTCTTTCATCGCCTTTAAAACGCGTTTTGGAACATCTCTTTACGCTGAAGGGGACCCGAGATATTAATTCTCAAAGCCGGCCTCGCGCCACTTTTACAGTAAAATGCGATAATTCATGACTAGCGTGAACAAAATTTTTTGGACCAACGAAAAAATACGGGTCTACTTTTTTGACGTAGATTTCACGTAAAAAAAATTTTAAGTCGTTTCATTAATGAGAGGTCAAAGAACACCCAAAATTGGCCGATTTGAGGTGGAATGGCCCATATAAGACATGAGCATTCCAGCCGAAGAGCACACTCGGATAAACCCATATTTACTCGAAACTACTCATACATACCCGGATATACCCATCTATTCAAAATACTCTATACATAGTGGGATATACCCATATATACTCGAAATTACCCATATAATCTTCGATATACCGATACATAACCGAAATCACCCATACATACCCGGATATACCCATTCAAACTGTAAATTAGTCCAAATCACCCATACATACTCGGATGTACCATATAAGTTCAAAATGACCCATATATATTTAGAGTCAACCGTATACACTCAAATTACTCGTATATGCTTCGATCATCCATATATACCCGGATATACTTATCCATACTCTGAATTAGTCTGAATCACCCATGTATACTCGAAATCACCCATATAATTTGGATATACCGATGTATAATGGAAATACCCTATATATACTCAGATGTACCCATATATGCTCGAAATCACCCATATATTTTGGAAATACCGATATATAATGGAAATACCCTATATATACTCAGATGTACCCATATATGCTCGAAATCACCCATATACTCGTATTAACTCGTATGGTTGAACTGAAAATGCATAATTAAATTTTAGAATTATTGTAATTAGCTCGAAAAATCATTTAAATTACATTTCCGAAATGTAATTAGCTCGAAAAATGGTTTCAATTACATTTTCGAAATGTAATTAGCTCGAAAAATGTTTTCAATTACATTTTTAATTTGTAATTAGAAATTTTTTCGATTCTAATTACAATTGTAATTTGTAAACCCCAAAAAGCACCCCTGGTGCAAAAACCTTTCGCCAAGTACATTAATGTGGTCACTACCCCCCAAAAAATCCACCAACCAAAATTCCTCCTTAACAAAAGTGGTACCATCAAAATGTCTACTTACAAAAGGATTGAAATCAGATACAATTGCCAAGTACATATCTTCTGTATAACAAAAGTTTACAACAGAAGAACAGAAAACTGAATAGTCTTGTATCGTTCACTCGCTACGCTCGCTCACTCGATCGGCTCTTGATAATTACAGGGAAAAAAATCAGTAAAAAAAAAAAATTTAGGAAGTGGTACTTGGCGGGCCATTATATCAATATGTATCGAACAAATGATACATAGACCGAAGTGAAAACTCTTTTACTTACTCATGAATGGCCCGCAAGTACCACGTACTAAATTTTTTTTTTTTACTGATTTTTTTCCCTGTAATTATCAAGAGCCGATCGAGTGAGCGAGCGTAGCGAGTGAACGATACAAGACTATTCAGTTTTCTGTTCTTCTGTTGTAAACTTTTGTTATACAGAAGATATGTACTTGGCAATTGTATCTGATTTCAATCCTTTTGTAAGTAGACATTTTGATGGTACCACTTTTGTTAAGGAGGAATTTTGGTTGGTGGATTTTTTGGGGGGTAGTGACCACATTAATGTACTTGGCGAAAGGTTTTTGCACCAGGGGTGCTTTTTGGGGTTGATTTTATTTATCAGCATGAATTTTCACGTCAGTCGATTCGCATAACCTCAAAAGCTCGAGATCGTAAGATTTAAGATCAACCTATCGAAACATTTTTATTGGTGACTATCACATTAATGTAGTTGGCGTAAGGTTTTTGCACTCAAGGGGCTTTTAGTGGGTATTCACTAGTTTTTATTAAGCATTGCTCGTACTCTCTTTTATTTCTTTTATTTGGATTTAAAAACATGAAATGACAACACGCGTCTGGGGCCTTATTCTGACTTTATATCACGCTGATACAGTGATACAGTGAAAACTCGGTAGAGTTCGATACAAGTGATTGCACGGATATAAAATTAAACTACTACCGTTTTCATAAACGTTGGCTCTCCCACAATTTTTCCTTAGGCTGGATTTTCATGGCAGTAAATTGCTGCTGCAGCAAGCGGCGCTATTCGTTGTTGATCACGTGGTTACCAGCAACTACGTGATCAACAACGAATAGCGCCACTTGCTGCCGCAGCAATTCACGTCATGAAAATGCAGTCTGATTTTCAAAATTCGACATGAGCCGATCAGTTTTTCTCGAAAATTTCATTGTATACGTCGCAATTAGATCAATTTTGAATGATTCATTGTTCACGGAATATGACAGTAATCGGATTTTTATATCTAGTTGTGATTTATTTAGTCAATGACTTATATTAACTACTTACTATTGAAGTCGGACTTTATTGGACAACAAATTTTTTTATTTTTTTTTTTTTTTTTTAATTTAATCATTTCTATTTTTTTTATTTTATTTTTTATTTTTTTTATTTTACTTTATAAAGGTTGTAAATTTTGAAGTGTAGTGAAGCCACCCTTTTATGAACTTAATAATTTTTCGGATAAGAAAAAATCGTGCTACAAATTCGAAGGTCTGAAACTTTTGACAAAGATACTTACGAATGCATTAATTCAAAACGATTGAGCTATCCATAATAACGTATTTTACACAACTGTTTCTAAAATTACTAATAGCAATGTATTTATTCAAAATGAGTAGAATAAAAAACGACACATTAGATACTTTTATCTTTAAGGGGGTATCCCCACCTTTAAATAGGTCAACATTCTGAGAAAGAGATTGATATTTTACAGCGAATTTGAGAGTCTGATCAAACCCAAAAAAATCATGAAGTTGAGGGAGGGTTTGACCCTCATTATCCATACTTAACATTGGATATTACTTTGGGTCTAATAGTAGTTACGCTGAATATAGATAAATACAAAATTACTCGGTTGTCGCAAAGAATCAGTAGTACCGTTGGATCGATTCTGGAATTTTTGGTCCTCAATTGTTGAGAAGAGATGCCTCTATCATATGAGCATAGAACTTTTTGATATCGCGAAAATTGCCTGACTCGCTTAGTTTTTACTGAGATTTTTCTAATTCTTCAATTTTTTTTCTCTATTTTTTCTATTATCTCAACCAAAAATAGTCATATCAAAAAGTTCTATGTTCATATGATAGAGGCATCTCTTCTGAACAATTGAAGACCAAAAATTCCAAAATCGATCCAACGGTACTACTGATTCTTTGCGACAACCGAGTAATTTTGTATTTTTCTATATTCAGCGTAACTACTAATAGACTCAAAATAATATTCAATGTTAAGTATGGATAATGAGGGTCAAACTCTCCCTAAACTTCTTGATTTTTTTGGATTTGATCAGACTCTCAAATTCGCTGTAAAATATCAATCTCTTTCTTAGAATGTTAACTCATTTAAAGGTGGGGATACCCCCTTAAAGAATAAACAATCAATTTGCTGAAATTAGGCCTTACGGATTATAGATCCCATCTATTATATTACACCTATATATCATCTATTCTTAACAATCAATGGGTAATTTCCCATCAATCCCATCTTTCTATACTTGATCTAAATTGAGGTTAACCTAACCCAAATCATATAGGTAAATTATTTCGAACATCTATCGCTCAATAATCTTACGTATTGAGCACTTTGGATTGTCAATTTTATAAGCGATTCCTTACCACGCTATAAAATAGACGTGATAGACTACTTTGTCCGAGTATATCACTGTTATTTAGCTTTTCATCTAGTGAGAAATTTCATTACGATTGAATCGCGTTTGTCACGACTACAATTTGGTAAAATACCTAAAAACATCAGCTTCGCGCATGCGCATTGCGAGTTTATTTTCCCTATATCACTGTATCACCGCGTGATAAAAAGTCAGAATAAGGCCCCTGCTAGTGTTGCAGACGGTTTCTGTCTGCGATACTAGCGCTGACTACGTTGTGACTGTCGTACTAACGCCACTCTATACAACTTTTGTGTAGATTTTCCCTTCTATGTGATTTTATGGCAATGGTTTTAGTGTGAATGACAACACGCGTCTGCTAGTGTTGCAGACGGTTTCTGTCTGCGATACCAGCGCTGACTACGTCATGACTCTCGTACTTACACCACTCGATACAACTTTTGTGTGGATTTTCCCTTCTACTATGTGATTTTATGGGAATGGTTTGAATGGGATGAATCTTAGTCTGAATTTTTGTGTGGATTTTCCCTTCTATGTTATGTTCCCAGATGCGTAAGGACGTATGTTCTGTGTATAAGCATACAACATACGTCCTGCGTTTAGCGACGAAATGTGATTTTATGGGAATGGTTTTGGCGTGAACGAATCTTGGTCTGACGACCAAGATGAATTTTATTATACGAGGAAACGGGGTATCAGAATCTGTAGTTAATTATATCTCAGCACTCCGGACACCGATTTAATCGATCTAGGGCTCAAATGAAAGCTTTTCATGCCCACATCCTGGATTAAATTAGTTTTAATTCGTATATGTTGTGAAATTAAAGAAAACGAAGATACTAATTCGCGGTATAGGTTAGGGTAGTTGCCTCTCGGGTATATAGACTCGTTGAGTCTCGCGCTTGAAAAAAAATTTTTTTTAATGTACTTGGCGCGAGACTCTACCGAGTCTCTTGATTAGAAGATTTTTCGATACTAATTACAATTGTAATTTGTAATTAGAAAAATTTCAATTACTAATTACAATTGTAATTTGTAATTAGAAGATTTTTCGATACTAATTACAATTGTAATTTGTAATTAGAAAATTTCCAATTACTAATTACAATTGTAATTTGTAATTAGAAAAATTTCAATTACTAATTACATTTGTAATTTGTAATTAGAAAAATTTCAATTACTAATTACATTTGTAATTTGTAATTAGAAAAATTTCAATTACTAATTACATTTGTAATTTGTAATTAGAAAAATTTCAATTACTAATTACATTTGTAATTTGTAATTAGAAAAATTTCAATTACTAATTACATTTGTAATTTGTAATTAGAAAAATTTCAATTACTAATTACATTTGTAATTTGTAATTAGAAAAATTTCAATTACTAATTACAATTGTAATTTGTAATTAGAAAGTAATTAATTGAAAAAACGCCCAACACTGGTCCAAAGTGTTTCCAACTTGGGTCCAAAGCCGATTTTCTGTATCTTCAAGAGTTGCGATGTGGCACTCCGAAAACCAACCCTCTGCGTAAAATCAAAGTCACAGGTCTGTAGCACCGGGTTCCAACACCGATTTTGTGCCCAAAAAATTTTTGGACAACTTTTGGTCGAGCCAGACGATTCGGTCCACTGCTGAATCATACACCCTTGCCTATTCAACCCCTCCGCTTCCATCCCTCTATCATCCGGGGTTGGACAAAACATTTTGACACATTTTCGAGCATCGGAGACACAAAAGTGTTTCCGAATCGTTTTCGCGATTCAGCCGAGCACTTGCAGCCCACCTGTCCCTGAGTAACTGCAACCAACCCCTGAACAACCCTTAGCCTAGCAGTAACTTTTCACTCCCAGTTACGGAATCCTAGGCTAGGCGCAAAATCGATGTTGGAACCCGGTGCCACAGACCTGTGACTTTGATTTTACGCAGAGGGTTGGTTTTTGGAGTGTCACATCGCAACCCTCGAAGATACAGAAAATCGGCTTCGGGCCCAAGTTGGAAACACTTTGGACTAGCCCTGGTCCAAATTTCAAGTGAATCGGTCAAGGCGTCTGAAAATGGCGGGTTATGCTAGGGGGGGGCCTTTAATTTTGTTGAGTAGTTTATATATATATATATTAGGGTGGCCCTTATTTTGTGAAAAAAAAATATTTGGTTTACCGCCCCCTGAATCGGTTCCAAATTGAACAAAAAAAAATTCGGACCAAATTTTAGGTGATTTGGCCAGTGGGAACACGTGCCCCAAGGACGTTAATTTTTTTAATTCTTTTTCTTCTCTTCCTTCCTTCACAGGACATAGTATGACAGAAAAGGAAGAGAAAATGTTGTAACAAATTTTTTTTCAACTTTCGGTTTGGTAGGAAAAGTAATATTTTGGAATTCCGTTAGCAAAAATCGATTAATACGTGTAAAATTACAATCAAAATGGTATGAATTCCTCTTAATGGAAGAAAAATTATATATTATATATATATATATATATATATATATATATATATATATATATTAGGGTGGCCCTTATTTGGTGAAAAAAAAATATTTGGTTTGCCGCCCCCTCAATCGGTTCCAAATTGAACAAAAAAAAATTCGGACCAAATTTTAGGTGATTCAGCCAATGGGAACACGCGCCCCAAGGACGTTAATTTTTTTAATTTTTTTTCTTCTTTTTCTTCCTTCACAGGACATAGTATGACAGAAAAGGAAGAGAAAAGGTTGTAGCAATTTTTTCTTCCATTAAGAGGAATTCATACCATTTTGATTGTAATTTTACACGTATTAATCGATTTTTGCTAACGGAATTCCAAAATATTACTTTTCCTACCAAACCGAAAGTTGAAAAAAAATTTGTTACAACATTTTCTCTTCCTTTTCTGTCATACTATGTCCTGTGAAGGAAGGAAGAGAAGAAAAAGAATTAAAAAAATTAACGTCCTTGGGGCACGTGTTCCCACTGGCCAAATCACCTAAAATTTGGTATATATATATATATATGTATATATATGTAGATTAGGGTGGTCCTTAAATGGGGTGTTTTTGAATTTTCACGCTCCCAAGGGTTCAAACGGATCCTTTTGAAGAAAAAAAATTTTTCCTAAATTTTGAATGCTCTATCTCAATTTTAACATCCCGCGCACGACCGCCGAAGTATTTTTTTTTTTTTTTTTAATTTCCTACAAAAAACATGTATGACCCAACTTTATCAAGTCATTAACGTCGAAGTTTCAACATTCTGCGTCCTGCGTCGATTTCAACATTCTACGCAGTTCTTTTTTTTCAAATTACATATAAAATATAAGTGATCGGGTCAACTGAATTGAAATTGAAAAAAAAAAAAAAAATACTCCGGCGGTCGTGCGCCGGATGTTAAAATTGAGATAGAGCATTCAAAATTTAGGACAAATTTTTTTTCTTCAAAAGGATCCGTTTGAACCCTTGGGAGCGTAACAATTCAAAAACACCCCATTTAAGGACCACCCTAATGTAGATATATATATATATATATATATATATATATATATATATATATATGCCGCTTATAACCACAAAAAACGCAGAAATCAATACATGCGTTACAAAAAATATGGTGTGTACCAAGGGCTAAGTGGGCTTTTTGACCTCGTGTGGTTGCAGTACTCGTCTTCGGCTCGCGGATGCACTCGTCTTCGACTCGTGCTCCCTCGCCTCCGACTAATACTGCAAACTCCACACTCGGTCTAAAAAAGCCCACTTTACGCCCTTGCTACACAATATACTATTTATTTGTATATGAACCTAATAGGAAATTCATTTGCCGCAAATAAATTTTTTATTACCCACAACTAAATATGGGGGGTTCCATGGCATTTCACCTAATCGGCGAAGGTCACCAACGCCGATCTTAATGTCAATTTTTTTCTCAGTCCGTCTGTCGAAAAAAAAGTACCCCTGTTCGGCCGTTTTTCGATTAGGCCACCTGCATTGATTTTATGCATTTTCCGATTTTCCAACTTTTTCGAAAATAGACTTTCTTCAACTGGCTCTAACTTCCAGAGTTTTTACTCTTTTCTAAAAATGATAGAGGCATAAAATGTGTCAATAAGTCTGAACTTTCTGAAAAAACATGTTTGGAAATTTTTGCATCGACACAATTCTAAGATCTTTTGAATTAAAATAAAAAATCAATATTTTTTGAATTGCGACACCTTCGATTTTCCTGAAACTTTTTACCTGAATTTGACCAGTTACAATCAAGTTTCCCTCCAAAGGAAATGATGGACTTCCGATTCGTTCGGGAGTTACACCATCATAAGTGTCGAAAAATCAGAAAAATTTCACGGAAATCAATCCTAACTTCGATAAGACAAGTTTTCATGTTATAAAAATACGCGTTTGCTGAAAAATAAAACTTTTCGGAATATTTATCTCTCTTTCTTGAGAAATTTCTTATATATAAGAAATTTTGTACCTGAAAATATATTCGGCATAGAAAAGAAAAATTGTATTCTCGTTTCTATTCATATTGTTTGGTATATTCCGAAAAGTTTTATTTTTCAGCAAACACGTATTTTTATAACATGAAAACTTGTCTTATCGAAGTTAAGATTGATTTCCGTGAAATTTTTCCGATTTTTCGGCACTTATGATGGTGTAACTCCCGAACGCATCGGAAGTCCATAATTTCCTTTGGAGGGAAACTTGATTGTAACCGGTCAAATTCAGGTAAAAAGTTTCAGGAAAATCGAAGGTGTCGCAATTCAAAAAATATTGATTTTTTATTTTAATCCAAAAGATCTTAGAGTTGTGTCGATGCAAAAATGTGCAAACATTTTTTTTCAGAAATCAGACTTATTGACACATTTTATGCCCCCATTATTTTTAGAAAAGAATCAAAACTCTGGAAGTTAGAGCCAGTTGAAGAAAGTCTATTTTCGAAAAAGTTGGAAAATCGGAAAATGCATAAAATCAATGCAGGTGGCCTAATCGAAAAACGGCCGAACAGGGGTACTTTTTTTTCGACAGACGAACTGAGAAAAAAATTGACATTAAGATCGGCGTTGGTGACCTTCGCCGATTAGGTGAAATGCCATGGAACCACCCATATATATGGGGAGTTCCATATGAAATGTACAATTGGTTGTCCACACCCCTTTCGATTTGTCTCAAACTTAGTCAAGTTGAGTAATGGGTTGAAAAAAAAATTCCTCTAAATAATGAAAATTCTACCTTTTACAGGTCGCGAGTAACACCGAATCACAAATTTTGAATTATATTCTTCAAATCGCTGTAGCTCCCAAACTACATGTCCGCGCCTAAAAATCAAGTAGGTCAAAAGTTTTGTAATTTGATGTACTTTTCGATGTTGCCGCGAGACAAAGTCGATTTTCAGTAAATGGTGAAAAAAAACGCGAAAAACGCGATATTGATCTCGTTCCCCAAACTTTTATCGGGTCCATTTTTCATCATAAAATGCGGCTATTTTTCCCGCAAATTTTCGTGTAAAGAAAAGTCACGGGACTCAACTGGTTAAAGAGATATAAGGGAAATTCCAGGAAAAACCGACCGGATTTGGACATTTTCTGACTTGAAATTTTTCAAAACTGTTAAAACTTTTTTTTACGTGAAAAAGATGTGAAAAAAGCCGATAGTGTTGGCTCTTTTTACGTCTATTTCACATAAAAAAAAAGTTTCGGGAGTTTTGAAAAATTCAAATTCAGAAAACGTCAAAATCCGGTCAGTTTTTCCTAGAAATTCCCTCATATCTCTTTAACCAGCTGAGTCCCGTGACTTTTCTTTACACGAAAATTTGCGGGAAAAATAGCCGCATTTTAAGATGAAAGTTGAACCCCAAAAAAGTTTGGGGAACGAGATCAATATCGCGTTTTTCGCGTTTTTTTCACCATTAACTGAAAATCGACTTTGTCTCGCGGCAACATCGAAAAGTACATCAAATTACAAAACTTTTGACCCACTTAATTTTTAGGCGCGGACATGTAGTTTGGGAGCTACAGCGATTTGAAGAAAATAATTCAAAATTTGTGAATCGGTGTTACTCGCGACCTGTAAAAGGTAGAATTTTCATTATTTAGAGGAATTTTTTTTTCAACCCATTACTCAACTTGACTAAGTTTCAGACAAATCGAAAGGGGTGTGGACAACCAATTGTACATTTCATATGGAACTCCCCATATATTACCGACAAATAAATTTTGTTTATGTCAAATAAATAATCTATTAGGTTCATCATCAAATAAATCTTTTCTCTGGGTGTATGAAGTCAAGTCTTGAGACCGGAATTCGTCAAGATGGTCTTAAGTCGGCTTCAGACACGACTTGATTGGCGGAGAGCTGGTCTTGAGACCGTCTAGAACCACGCCGGTTTCAAGACCTGACTATGAATACTGGCCTTGGTCTTGGTCTTGGCCTTGGTAGTTTTTACATACAAAATCAAAATTACTGTTTAACGAACTTTATTTATTTATGTGTGAGTGGCTGCGACAGCGTAATAGAAAGAGAGCCTTTGTCCACACGCGCATGCGCGACAAGGACAGAGGGTGCCGTCCCATGGCCCTCTTTCCAGCGTTCTCTTTCTATTCCGCTAACAGCTTTTCAACCCTCTCACGCGGTCTATCTCTTATATTATGTCTATGGTGTATACTATAAATTAAGCAGGAAACACTAACGCTGTTATGTCAACTTCGAAAATTAAAAATGATGACTTTAGATTCGGTCGGTATGAAAATGAAGCGAACAACACACTTCTTTTTACCACATCCAAGACTCACAAGACTCTTGTCGAGACTAATGTATGAGTCTTGGTTTGGTCTTGATTTATTTCCGTAATTCTTGTCTTGGTCTTGTCTTGAAAAACCAAGGCGAGACTAGACAAGACCAAGCCAAGTCTTACGGAAATAAAACCCAATCGTCGATGTTTGATCTGCTTAATTCAGGCGTTTCCCGTTAGCCTACCGTTAGGCGCGTGATTATCCACAGAATCGCACTGTATAAGAGATGGAACGCGTGAGAGGGTCGAAGAGCTGTTAGCAGAATAGAAAGAGAACGCTGGCAAGAGGGACATGGGACGGCACCCTCTGTCCTTGTCGCGCATGCGCGTGTGAATAAGGGTTCTCTTTCTATTCCGCTGTCGCAGCCACTCACACATGAATAAATAAAGTTCGATAAACAGTAATTTTGGTTTGTATGTAAAAACTACCAAGGCCAAGACCAAGACCAAGACCGATAACACCAAAACTCCTTCAAAACCAAGACAAGACGATGATTTCGAAAAAATTACGAGACCAAGACAAGATTTGTCAAAGTCTCGTCTTGTCTCGTCTTGTGCGAAGCCCTAGTGACTCACTCAAAATTAGTTTCAAAAGGTACATTCAAAGAACAAGAGATTTTAATTTACTGACGCTTTCGACAGGACTAACAGATTTCAAGTTACATGCGCGTTTGGAAACTTCTTGTCAACGAAATTCTCAAAATATCAATGTTGTTCCATCGCCGAAAAGAATGGTATAAGTAGTTGCATAATTGTCAAGATCTTTTCGCAACCACGTGAA
>OX031013.1:34399936-34546442 GCA_943736025.1 Tenthredo mesomela
TTTTGGTAAAAAATGTCTATGTACCTCGATGGATTTATTCATACTTATTATAATCCATTTTTTTATTTTTTTTTTTATTTTTTATATATGAGCTATTTTACAAATCCCAAGTGTGGTTTTGTACCTCAAAATTTTCGATTATTTTCTTCTATCATCAATGGTTAATATCCGTGGAAATGAGGCAAAAGATTTTGTTCCTATGAAGTATGAGGTTGCCCAGTCTATAAATTTCACACGCCAAAGGGATTATTTCAGGTTGATGAAAGAAGCAAAAAAAAAAAATCGAATCTGGAATTGCGGAAGAAGGTTTTGCCATATATTGTATTGTGAACTTCCGATCGTTTGGCGTATATGAAAATATTTCAAATGAAAAGAGCGGGAAATTTCCATCAAAAAGTGTATTGAAAATTTTTTTGTGAGACTATCAACTTCTCGGAGATTCTAAAAAGAAAACCGTTTAAACGTGAAATATCGAAAATGGCATGAAATTTCACTAATAAAAGTTATATTGAGGTGGCTTCCGCCTCATTTCTACGGATATTAACCATTGATGATAGAAAGATATGGTCGGAAATTTTGAGGTACAAAACTACACCTGGAATTTGTGAAATAGCTCCTATACCTTCTTAAACCAATAGACCGCGAGCCCAAAACATTTTTTTCATGTATCATAACTTACCGCTCACAACTATATCTTAAGGTTTGTTATAGTTTGCTATAGTCACAGTCAAAAGTTCATTTCAATTGAGTATATAGTATTGAAATGACTACAGTAATAAATAAGTCACAAAATGAAATTCATACACTATTAATTACACACTATGATATGCAGGCCGTATCAAAAATTGTTGATGGTTAAAAAAAAAAATTTATAATATTTTTTATTGAATTTTCAAAACAGCCAAGTTTTCAAACTTTTGTAAAGGTACAGTTCACGTTTCTTTTAGGGATAAGCACACGTCCATGGAGTCGAAGTTATAAGAGATCGTGGCATTCGCTCCGTGCGAAGTCATGGTAGCTGGGGTAGCAAAAGCGATACCAGCGCGAGCTATGGATAATTCAAGCAATTTGGGGCGATATTTTGTCATTTTGGCGTATCAAATACACGTGTAAATAGTTAAAAACATTACAATGAGCAACCGGAGCTGCTGTGTTGTAAATTGTAAAAGTACTAGCAAAAACGACAGTGTAAATTTCATAAATTTCCAGTACCTAGCAAAATAGAAATTAAGTAAATCAAAGAAATAAATGGATAGCTGCAGTAAGAAGGGAAAAGTAAATGCGTATTCGATTCTGTTCGTATTATGAAGTTAGCCCCAAAGTCTTCTGTCTCGTTTCTTCTCTATGTAATCATGAAGGAAAAAAGGCACTGATATATTATATAATAACTGGATGGCGGATAGTCCATGTGAGCGTAGGAAAAAAGAGTGCCGCTTAGAAGCCTTGGAGCGGCCATTTTTGACGCCCAAAAATGGCGCGAAATTTCAAATGATGCTCGATGCGCCTCGCTGATGTAGTATCTATACGGGGAGTTCCATATGAAATGGAATTGGCTGTCCACACACCTACCTGAAATAGACGTGGAAAAAGCCAACACTATCGGCTTTTTTCACGTCTATTTCACGTAAAAAAAAAGTTTCAATAGTTTAATATAATAGTTTGATAATAGTTTATATAATAATTTAATAATAGTTTATAATAGTTTATATAATAGTTTAATCCAATAGTCTACTACGATAACCTTTATTTTTGTGAAACAGTCATGTCAAATCACATTTAACGATGTAGTGTAAGGTGTACATTAGAGTGGTCTTTATTTTTGTCATTTTCGAATTCAGATTTCTTCGCCCCTTAGAAGAGTTCCAAATAATTAAAAAAAAACATCCTCCAAATTTGAACTTTTTATCTCAATTTTAACACGTGCCGCAAAGCCTTTGAAGTTTTGCGTTTGATAAACATGGCGTTTTCACTGACCTTTACTCAGAATTTTGGCGCACCGTCAATAAGTACGAAAAAAATCTAATTCCTGTAGGAATCTTATCAGAAAACCCGATATTATTTTATCAGATTTAGATAAATTCAAAATTCAAAATGGCGGATCCAAAATAGCGGCTGTAAAACATAAAAAATGTTTAAATCCAGTCATGGGTCAGCTTGTATAGGTTTTTGGGGTCGCTGATTTCAAATTTGGTGACAAAAATACGAAATTCGAAATGGCTGATCCAAAATGGCGCGCTCAAATATAAAAAATATTTAAATCCAGTCATGGGTCAGCTTTTATATACACTCAGCAACAAAATTAACGGCGCACCTGGCACTCGGCGAAATTTTGCCGATTTTCAAAACGCTGTAACGCAATGAAAAGTTGTCGAAAAAAATCATTCGGGGAAGCATTTTGAAGGTTGAAACTTCATCTTTAGGATGGTTGTTGAAAATTTTTCCTACGGCCATTTTTGACCTCATGGCGTAGGTTTGAGTGCCGGGTTGCGGAACGTCAGAAAAAACAAGTTTTTCAAAGTTCTGTACGGGGCGTTAAAAAAATCGCAGAAAACTTTCGAGATAGCCATTTTGTAGCCTGAAATCTCCTCTTCGAAATGGTTCCTAGAAATCTGTTGTGCGATTTTTTTTCACCGAGTTATTCAACTTTTGGTGAAGCAATGTCAATATGGCACTGATTTGGCGTTATCCAGGATGCACCGCGAGGAGATACAGTCTACCATGTGTGTGTGTGTGTGTGTGTGTGTGTGTGTGTGTGTGTGTGTGTGTGTGTGTGTGTGTGTGTGTGTGTGTGTGTGCACATGTGTGCGCGCGTATGTGTGTATGCCTACGTATTATCACCGCCAGCGGGCGGTCTCAAGTCAATGCTTCGTCGACTGCAAACTCCAACAACACTGTCGAATGACACGAGTTGCATCAACATGAGAGATATTGTTTGTCTACTTCTTATCACGCTTGCAGGCGGTGATAAGAAGTAGAGGTGGCAATACCCGATTTTGAACTTTAGATATCCTAAACAACACACACACACACACACGGAGAAAAATTTCTCGTAGAAACTACCATAAAATTATTGCAGTTCGAAGACAGAACAGAAGTATAGACAGACCTACGATACTTTTCTGGTAGTTCATTCAATAAAATCTTGTCCGAGTCACAATAATATCACGGCTGAGACAACATTTTATTGGACGAACCACGAGAAAAGTATGGTAAGTCTGTTCATACCCCCGTTCTGTCTTCAAACTGCAATAATTGTATGGTAGTTTCTACGAGAAATTTTTCTCCGTGCACACACACACACACACATGGGATACATGGTAGACTGCACCTCCTCGCGGTGCAACCTGGATAACGCCAAATCAGTGCCCTATTGACATTGCTTCACCAAAAGTTGAATAACTCAGTGAAAAAAAATTGCGCAACAAATTTCTAGGAACCATTTCGAAGAGAAGATTTCAGGCTACAAAATGGTTATCTCGAAGGTTCTCTTCGATTTTTTTAACGCCCCGTACAGAACTTTGAAAAACTTGTTTTTTCGGACGTTCCGCAGCCCGGCATTCAAACCTACGCCATGAGGTCAAAAATGGCCGTAGGAAAAATTTTCAAAAACCATCTTAAAGATGAAGTTTCAACCTTCAAAATGCTTCCCCGAAAGATTTTTTTCGACAATTTTTCATTGATTGTGTAGTGACTCTATCGTTCGAAACCTATTAATTCATACCATATGTGAATTTATCGGACCAGTCGAACCAAATTTTTAAGTCTTCTAACTGAAGCTCACCTCTATATAGAGCGTGCAATCTCCAGATAGACCGAAAAAAACGGAAGTGCATCATAATTATTTTTTCAAGTAAAAATTCCTTCAGCCCGGGTTTGAACCGGGACCTCCGCATTTGTACTGCGACGCCTTGTCCAATTAGACCACTGAAGGACTGAAGGAATCTTTACTTGAATTTCATGTTATAACATGAAATATAAAAAATTACTTGAATTTCATGTTATAACATGAAAAATTCAAGTAATTTTTTATATTTCATGTTATAACATGAAATTCAAGTAAAGATTCCTTCAGTCCTTCAGTGGTCTAATTGGACAAGGCGTCGCAGTACAAATGCGGAGGTCCCGGTTCAAACCCGGGCTGAAGGAATTTTTACTTGAAAAAATAATTATGATGCACTTCCGTTTTTTTCGGTCTATCTGGAGATTGCACGCTCTATATAGAGGTGAGCTTCAGTTAGAAGACTTAAAAATTTGGTTCGACTGGTCCGATAAATTCACATATGGTATGAATTTTTCATTGAGTTACAGCGTTTTGAAAATCGGCAAAATTTCGCCGAGTGCCAGGTGCGCCGTTAATTTTGTTGCTGAGTGTAGGTTTTTATTTATTTATTTTTATTTATTTATTTATTCAGTACATTTTTTTTTATGAATTCATCTTTTTATTCATCGCCGGCAAATGAAGCTACCAATCTTCTGAAAATCGATCTACTGTACTGATCCACCAATGAATACGCACACACATAAAAAAGAGAACTTGAATCAAGCAATATTTACTTGAATCAAAAATGTTCGAAGGAAGACGAACTTTTTTCTCCGTTCAAGAAAATATTTCTCTTGGATTTGATGTTCTTGGCGTGAAATAGTATATTGTGCACCAAGGTCGTAAAGTGAAACTTTTAAGGCCGAGTGCGATGTTTTAAGTACGAGTCGTAGACGAGCGCGCGAAGCGTGCGAGGCGAAGACGAGTACTGAAAACATCGTGCGAGGCGTTAAAAGGCCCACCTCCATGGTGCACACGATACTTTATACAACGCAAGCATATTTTTCTCGCTATTTGATGCCTCTGTATAGGACCTAAAAGTAGTACTTTTAAAGTCCGAGGACTTAAAGTGGTACTTTTAAGTCCTAGGACTTAAAAGTACTACTTTAGGTCCTATACAAAGGTATCAAAAAGCGGGAAAAACATGCTTGCGTTGTATAAACATTTTTTTTTAGTTCATGAGTTTTTAATCTTCATCTGACAAAATATTATTTCCATTCGACGAAATTAAATTCTTGACTCAAGAAAAATGAAAGCTCAGTCCAAGAATTTTATCCTCTTGGTTTTAGATAATGAGTCGTGTTGAGGTGGCCGAGAATCAGATCGGCAATTCTTTCAGTGGTTACCAAGTCCTTGATTGGCTGTCTAGTAATAAACAATCGCATTTCAATAACAACATCTATAGGCTCGACATTAGGGTGGGCCAAAAAAAACTTTTAATTTTTTTTTCTTTAGTTACCATGAAAATATTGTTCAAGATGATGAAAAAAAAATCCTCTGAAAATTTGAGCTCTTAATATTAATATTAAGAGGTGCCTCATCGCGATTTTTGATTTCCCATTTAAATAACACAGGAAATTTTTTTTTTTTTTATTTCGAATTTTATTCCGTTCTAACGAATCATCGTGTTGTAAAAATCAATACATATTCTTATAGGAAATTGAACGATCTCCAAAAAAGGTCTGATGTAATTTTTCGCTAAGTTCACGCGTTTCAAAGTTATTCAAGGTTAAAGTTCAACCTCAAACGGTGTATGACGACTTTTTTTTCGACTTAGCAAAAAATCACATCAGACCTTTTTTGGAGATCGTTTAATTTCCTACAAGAATATGTATTGATTTTTATAACACGATGATTCGTTGGAACGGAATAAAATTCCAAATAAAAAAAAAAAAAAAATCCTGTGTTATTTAAATGGGAAATCAAAAATCGCGATGAGGCACCTCTTAATATTGATATTAAGAGCTCAAATTTTCAGAGGACTTTTTTTTTATCATCTTGAACAATATTTTCATGGTAACTAAAGAAAAAAAAATTAAAAGTTTTTTTTGGCCCACCCTACTCGACATCTAATAAAAGTCAGAGAACATCGTGAATAATCTTTAATTTCTTGTTAATTATCATACGTAAATTGTAAAAATGATTATAAAACTGTTATTTATATCATTCATCATGAAGTTATCACGCGTACTTGGTAATTATTTGAGGAGGATCTCAATTAAGGAGTTTCGGTACACCAAAATGACTAGTTTTTTATAAATTCATTACGGCATAGTCGTCACATTAAATATTCATCAAATTATTGTATTCATAAACTGATGGTTTCCCGGAAAATTTCCAGAAAAAAATAATACCTAAATTATAAAAAAACGGCTAGATATCGATTTTTGATTTTCAAGTGCTTTAAAAAGTTGAAAATGGTTAAAAATCTAGTAGATTAACTCATTTTACCCAGAAAACTATTTCCCACAAATTCACTGTGACAGATTATTTTCCCTGTCAATCGGCAATTCAATTTGGTTATTTGTTGCTTAAAAGCGATGTATACGTGCAATCTTGTGAAATTGAATATTCATATTCACCAACATGATGAAAAATATGTGTCACACCCGGATTAAAGAGAATAGTTTCCTGAAGAAAATAAGCCATCGTAGACTGTAATTGGACCAATCTACTAGATTTTTAAACCATTTTCAACTTTTTAAAGCACTTGAAAATCAAAAATCGATATCTAGCCGTTTGTTTATAATTTCGGTATTATTTTTTTTCTGGAAATTTCCGGGAAACCATCAGTTTATGAATATAATAATCTGATGAATATTTAATGTGACGACTATGCCGTAATGAATTTATAAAAAACTAGTCATTTTGGTGTACCGAAACTCCTTAATATATAGTCTAAGAAAATTGACTCGACTTGACTAGATTGATTGAGATCCTCCTCAAATAATTATTTGTATTGGCATTTATATTCAAATATACAATTATAAAATAATAAAATTCAAATACAAATATGGTATAGTTATACAATTTACTAAAATTATTTTCATTGCCTTGAACTTTTATTTAAGAAAAAACATTTATTTCTACAAGATAGAAAAATTCTTTCTTGAATTTGAATAAGCTATTCATTCAATTTGATTTTATTTTCGCTTCACTCAAATAAATCTTTTTTTTAGTTCCAAAAAATGATGTCTTCAACCAAAGCGCTGGTATTTCAAACCAAGAGAAAAAAATACTTGGGAGAAACATATGACGCTATTAGTTGAAGAATAAAATGCTTGAATGAATAATTTTTTGAGTTTGATTACAGAGTTTATTTTTTCAGTTCAAGAATGTATTTATCTTGGATTAAGAAGATAAAATGACTCAAAACAAGAACTATATTTTGAAGATACATTTATTCTTGATTCAAGTTATCTTTTTTTACTGTGCAGAAAAAAAAAACTAAATCGACGCCCGATACGAATAACAGCACATTTCAGATTCCGGGTGAAGAAAAGCACGTTTCAAATTCCGGGTGGAAAAGAGCACGTTTCAGATTCCGGGTGGAAAAGAGCACGTTTCAGATTCCGAGTGAAAAAGAGCATGTTTCAGATTCCGGATGGAAAAGAACACGTTTCAGATTGAGAATGAAAAATAGCACGTTTCAGATTCACTCGAAAACTAGCACAATTCAGGTTGAACCGAATATTACTTATTAGCAAGTGTCGGGTAGGTTTATTATAAGATTGAATTAATCATTCAATGATAAAATTGAATCGAGTTTTTGTGCATAATTGTGCATTTCCAATTTCATAATAAACCTACCTGACACTTACTAATGAGTAATATTCGCTTCGCCTGAATTGTGCTAGTTTTCGAGTGAATCTGAAACGTGCTATTTTTCATTCTTAATCTGAAACGTGTTCTTTTCCATCCGGAATCTGAAACATGCTCTTTTTCACTCGGAATCTGAAACGTGCTCTTTTCCACCCGGAATCTGAAATGTGCTCTTTTCCACCCGGAATTTGAAACGTGCTCTTTTTCACCCGGAATCTGAAATGTGCTGTTATTCGTATCGGGCGTCGAAATATAACACAGAAAAAAAAAAACCATTGTCGGTACAGTAGATCGATTTTCAGCAAAGTGGTAGCTTTATTTGGCGGCGATGAATAAAAAAAATGAATCAATCAACAAAAAAAAGGAACTGAATAAATAAATTAATAAAAATAAATAAATAAAAATCTATAAAAGCTGACCCATGACTGGATTTAAATATTTTTTATATTTCAGCGCGCTATTTTGGATCAGCCATTTCGAATTTTGTATTTTTGTCACCAAATTTGAAATCAGCGACCCCAAAAACCTATACAAGCTGACCCATGACTGGATTTAAACTTTTTTTATGTTTTACAGCCGCTATTTTTGATCCGCCATTTTGAATTTTTAATTTCTCCAAATCTAATAAAATAATATCGGGTTTTCTGATAAGATTCCTACAGGAATTAGATTTTTTTCGTATTTATTGACGGTGCGCCAAAATTCTGAATGAAGGTCAGTGAAAATGCCATGTTCATCAAACGCAAAACTTCAGAGGCTTTGCGGCACGTGTTAAAATTTAGATAAAAAGTTCAAATTTGGAGGATGTTTTTTTTTAAATTATTTGGAACCCTTCTAGGGGGCGAAGAAATCTGAATTCGAAAATGACCAAAATAAGGACCACTCTAGTGTACATGGACTGATTTTTATTGATTATACTTACTTTTTCTCACCTGAAGTGATGAACATATATAATAATAATAAATTAATCTTTTCACTTGTTTGATAAATCCATATACTTTTATTAAAACCAAAAAATATATATTTCAATTACGAATTCTCACATATAATACCACAAGAGCTTCAAAATTATCGGGTATTTTCCGATAGGTTCGTTGCAAACAAATGAAGGAGTCAAGTTTTTCAGGTTACAAAATCACGAGCGCGAAGCGTGAGTGATTTTTATAAAAACTTGACGAGTTAGTTTGATTGCAGGGAACCTTAAGGGAAATATCCGATTAATTTTGAAGCTCGAGTGGTATTCTTAACTGTGAATACAAAATCCACAGTTAAAAATCAAAATTTAAAGTTCACAGAATCATAATTATAATTCAGTCTGTCAGATTCGATGGAGCGTTAACTGTATTGGAAAATCTTTTGTTTTTTATATAAGCTACGTAAGCGTTGTTGTCACATCTATCCCATCAACATCTGATTCACACGTAAATATCGAAGAGACTTGAGTTTAACTAATAATATCATTTTATTACATGCTGAATACTTTTGTTTCTAGTCTCAAAATGTTCGTTAAATTTCAATTCATACACGGAGAAAATTTCATGACAAGGGCTCTTATACTGGTTTAGGAAATTAGGAATTACGATGTAATCCGCACTTTTCAGAACTCGGACTATAAGTATGGTAACCATTCTCACAATTGATGCAATGGTTACCATATCTTAAGATATAGTTACCATACTTATAATACGAGTTCTCAAAAGTCCGGAACACATCGAAATTCCTATACAGTATGAGAGCCCTTTAGGTGCATGTGTTAAGAAAAGTCTTATGGGCTCCCGGTCTATAATGTATTAGTTAAACATTACAAATGTATGATTAATGATGAACATATCAAATCACTGGTATATCGTTAAGTTTTATTGATGCATACAATCATGATGTTACAGAGTTATGAAATACATCTTACGTTACAGGTAAATATTGCAATTTTACTTGTCAATTAACTGTACTCTGCATATCACATGATAATAAATAGCATTATTGCTTAACAAGGGCTTCTTGCGCTTGTTTTCTGATTCCCTCGGCCATTTTTTTCATCTCCAAGTCGCTCTCTTGCAATAGTTGATTTTCCGATCTCAAGGTATCGCTTAATTCCTTCAAGCTTTGTTTTACGCTCAAATAAGTTTTCAGCCTTTTAAAGACCGACTCCGTATCGTTTGTGTTCATCGGGTAATGCAAGACCTCACCTCCAGGCTCTACTGAAAACGATGTAGATTGCTTTTACACGATACAAACGACTGTTTTCTTAGTTTTGAATATTGCCCCACGACCTACACTGAGAAAATAATTCCGTGGTCAGAACGTTAGAGCGTCCCGTCATTACTACTCAGTAGCCAACACAGTTGAATCTACTGTGCTGGTTGTGTTATCCCCATCATGTTACCCAGTATAAGGCGCTGCGTTGCCTCTCCCGTATATATACGAGAGCGCCTTATACTAGGTAACATGATTATCACCATCAGCTGCCTCAGATAACACAACCAGCACGGTAGATTGTACTGTGTTGGCTATACTGACTATGAGTAGTAATGACGGGGCGCTCTAACGTTCTGAAAACGGATTTATTTTCTCAGTGTACCGCGGAGAAGTAGGTTTAGGGGTTAGAAGAAACGCAGGTAAAATTAAATACTACCTTGGGTAGTGAATCTGAAAACAATATCGTCTTTGTTCGCGTTTAGAATATCTTCTAAAACTTGTTCTGCTAACGGTGGATGAGGCCTTGGCGGTAAACTATTTTTCTTATTTCCAAACATGATAAATCAATTTATTCGCCTCTCATTCATGCGGACTCCGAATAGACAGACATGTCAGTCGCGGTTGAGTCCAGTACCCAGATTCTGTAACTCGTTATCGAGAATTATTGCTGTCGTTAGCTAACACAACAACATCGGCGACCAATAAGGTTTCAGGAAAGACAAATCTACCCAATAGAAAACGAAACAAAACAAGCCGATACGATCGTTTCGCTAACGAAAAGTAACAGAATCCGGGTACAGAGGTCTTATTCTGAACTTTTATCAGCGACAGCGACAGTAAGGCTGGATTCCCATGGGGCCGGAATTCACGGATCAGGAACGGAATTCTAGTGACTTTTTCTATGCCTTGCGTGTATGTATACACCTACACGTAGAAAAAGTCACTAGAATTCCGTTCCGGATCCGTGAATTCCGGCCCCATGGGAATCCAGCCTAAATGCTGCCGACCCATGTAGGGCCGGAACGGAAAAACGGAACGGAATCTAGTGACTTTTTCCATATGTTGCGTGTATGTATACATCGACACATACAACGTTCCGTTCCGGATTCCGGCGATCCGGACCTACATGGGACGGCACCATGATGAGCGATTCGACGTAAAGTTCTTGAACGGACTGTACGACAAGGACAGAATGCCCCACGAATTTCTTTCTCTCTTGCACAGAACCGAGAGCGCAGTGCCCATTCCAGTGTGGTTATATTTCAGTGGGCGCTCCTGATTGGTGGTGGACATGATTGTCCAATTTCAGACCAATGAAATTTCATTGTCCAATAAAGTTGCACATGATTTTGGACAAATACCTAGGGATACTACGGGGAGCTTTCCAATTACGTCAATTTTCAGGCACTGTGCGACACAAAACTGTTGTTATTGGTGCGATCCAAAAGAAGTGACCAATAACACAGCTTTGTGTCGCACTGTGCCTGAAAATTGACGTAATTGGAAAGTTCCCACGCTAATGCAAATTTAGAACAGTTTCTAAAATGGCTTATGGTGCCGTCCCATGTAGGCCCGGATCGCCGGAATCCGGAATCCCGGAACGGAATGGACGGAAGTCACTAGAATCCGCGTTCCGCTAATTTCATTCCGTCGTATTTTTACGGAATGGTGGATCCGTCCGGTATTCGCAAATTATAGTCGTAAATAATTTTGCTTTGAGAAATTGATGCACTTTTGGAAGTCTTGAATAACCGAATCATCATTAATAGACACATTTGAGGATCCATGATCAAATTTGTATCTACACACGCGTCTTTCTACAATTTACAGGGTTATGTTCATGTAGAAGTATACATAAGTTCCGTGTTCCGTTCCGTCTATTTGCAATTTCCCTGCGTCCCATGTACACAAATTCCGGAACGGAATGCCGGAACGTCAACTTTTATTTGATGAAATAATCAATTATAGTTACAGAATTTGATCTTACATAGAAGCTAATTGAATAAATTACATATATTGATACAAAAATTGTATCTCGGTTCCGTCATTCCGTGCAGTTTTGGTACATGGGACGGCAGGGTTTTTCAAGACCCGGAACGGATTCGGAAATCCACTAGATTTCGTCTGCGTTCCGTTCCGTGATTCCGGATTCCGGCGATCCGGGCCTACATGGGACGGCACCATTATGGTGCCGCGTGTGTAGATACAAATTTGATCATGGATCCTCAAATGTGTCTATTAATGATGATTCGGTTATTCAAGACTTCCAAAAGTGCATCAATTTCTCAAAGCAAAATTATTTACGACTATAATTTGCGAATACCGGACGGATCCACCATTCCGTAAAAATACAACGGAATGAAATTAGCGGAACGCGGATTCTAGTGACTTTTCCGTCCATTCCGTTCCGTGATTCCGGATTCCAGCGATCCGGGCCTACATGGGACGACACCATGAGTCGGTGTATACATGGCCTGGTTCCTTTATTGACTGGCAGTACTGCGAGTTTTCGTTGCTTCTTACTCGCGCCTGTGAGTTCGTGATTGATGCTATCTCTTTCTGACACAAGCTTGCAGTACTGGCAGCCAATAAAGGAACAATAAAGTCAATAAAGTTGCAGAGGAAACGGATCCAAGGGAAATTTCCCAGGTCCAATCCGACCAGCCATATGGGGGGGATAACGGGTCCAGGGGAAATTTCCGAGGACACACAAATTTTCGGGGATAATCTGTGCCGCATATAAGATTTGTCTTAATCTTTCCGGATCATCGGTTGACTATCAAACGTGGAAAAAGCACTAACAAACACCAGCAAACGACCAATAATCGATTGCACAGTGATAAATCGAATTCCATAAGCCATATAGCTGGATAGGCTGTTTTGTTTTAATTTTTATTAATCAACGAATCACTATCAAACGTCGCGAATACGCTAACAAACACCAGCAAACGACTAAGAATCGATTAAAACAAGAATTAATCTAATCGGGTCAATTTCATACATCCGTCAGCGGAATTTTAGGTTAGCTGTCAGCCGAGGTAGTTGAAATGTTAATCATTTCATTTGGCAGAAATGACGGCGTAGCATGATCAAAAATGAAGACATTCGATTCAAAGCGATATTTTTTAAATATTTTCAACCCTAGATTTCCATTTCATACATCTGTCAGCAAAATTTGAGGTTAGCTGTCAGACGTTCATACGTGAAGATCATCATCTGACTCCTGTTATAGTGTTATGCTTTGACCACGAAGTAATAGTAAGGAGACCTGACTCAGCCGAGGCCTCGTTTCAAAATGGGGCAGCGGTTTCTGTATGACAAAGGAGGAGTCCGCTGAAAAGAATACGAAAAGTTTCGCGCCGGCGCGTTACGCATTCTAGCGGTGTCTCTTTCTCTCTCACAGAAAGTGCAAGAGAGATAGCTCGGCCATCATCACAAAATAATAAACAGTGATTTAGTGAGGTTATGGTGTTTTGTTGTTATCACGAAGTAATATAAAAGTATTAAAACCGGCAAGGGTAGCGACATTAACGAGCATTTTTAACTGGTGAGTACAAAATATAAAGAAGAAAGCTAGTATGAAACAGGATCAATTTGCAGTATAATAGTACAAATAACGATCATTATTTTTCATCAGGATTGCCAAGAAATCGCGACGAAGTTGCGATTTTGAGGTTAGGATGATGAAAACAAACATACGTTATTCAGAGCTCCCTCCGTAAATATATTTAATGTTTGTCATTATGTTGGATGAATAGTTCGATCATAATAATAATAATATTCGTTATACCCTTGCCGGTTTTAATACTTTTATATTACTTCGTGATAACAACAAAACAGCAAAACACCCAACCTCACTAAATCACTGTTTATTATTTTGTGATGATGGCCGAGCTATCTCTCTTGCACTTTCTGTGAGAGAGAAAGAGACACCGCTAGAATGCGTAACGCGCCGGCGCGAAACTTTTGGTATTCTTTTCAGCGGACTCCTCCTTTGTCGTACAGTGAACATAGTCAAAATTGTATAACGAAGTCCGGTCTCCTTATTATTACTTCGTGGCTTTGACTATATACCTATGGACTGCTAACCGCTAACTTCACGCGTGTACCCAGATGTGACGCGACCTCCGGGGCTAACGGCTGATTTTGGTACTATCATCAGCTGCGTGTTTTATGTAGGTGTGACGCATCGGTGTGTGTGTGACGTAGATGTTTCTTTACACCTACGTAACCCACACAACCGATGCGCCACACCTACACAACACACGCAGCTGATCGTAGTTCCAAAATCAGCCGTTAGCCCCGGAGGTCGCGTCACATCTTGGTACATGGGCCTCCACAGGCTTGGGATAGGGACTAGCAGTCCATAGGTATTGGCGTTTAAACTCTATGCTGGCGCCGCCCCGTGGCGAATATCTGAAAAGTCCTATTTAGGATAGAATAGCAGCTGATACATGTCAAACATATAATAAATAAATTAATTGCAGTAAAATTCATGTGAAATGAAGTTAATTTTATCAGACATTTGCGCATTTAGACAATGCACATTCAGTAGTAGAAATTTTATTGAAGGAGAGAAGCTCATTAACGCTAGACATGTTATTTACTGTGGAAAAGATAACCATGAATCAGGGCCAAATGACTATTACAGCATCACTGCTTACGTTTTACAAACTTCAAATATGAGAGAAAAACCACATGAAATCTCTGGTAAGATGAAAAAAGAAGATGGTAAAATTATAAAAACCACTGATATAAAAACTAACCTGCTCAAATGCAACAAAACACCAAGTACATGTTTGCAGCGACCACTCAGTCCGGCTTTGCAGCTGCAAGACATATTCTCAATTTTACCATCTTCTTTTTTTATCATACCAGAGATTTCATGTGGTTTTTTTCTCATATTTGAAGTTTGTAAAACGTAAGCAGTGATGCTGTAATAGTCATTTGGCCCTGATTCATGGTTATCTTTTCCACAGTAAATAACATGTTTAGCGTTAATGAGCTTCTCTCCTTCAATAAAATTCCTACTACTGAATGTGCATTGTCCAAATGCGCAAATGTCTGATAAAAGTAACTTCATTTCACATGAATTTTACTGCAATTAATTTATTTATGTATGTGTTTGACATGTATCAGCTGCTATTCTATCCTAAATAGGACGTTTCAGATATTCGCCACGGGGCGGCGCCAGCATAGAGTTTAAACGCCAATATAGTCAAAGGTGTTATGTAATTACTTGATTTTATAACAAAATACGACGTAGTAATTGGAAATAAAGTCCGACAATTATGAGAAAATGTTTTCCGTTTTTTTCGACCCTTTATGTCTATTCCATTAATCCGTGAGCAGAATTTTAGGTTAGCTGTCAGCCGGGCGAATTAAAATGGTCACCATTCTATTCCGCAGAAAGGACGCTGAGGTGATTAAAAATAAGGTCGCACAATGTGTTACATTTCGATTATTATCCGAGCCCAGGAGTCAAAAACGCAAAAAAGGCCAACTTAGCGCAAATTCTATTTAAATTCCCAACACATACGTCCAAAAAAATGTTCGTTTCGTGCTAAAATAGAGTCTACATATCGATTTTACATTGTGTCGAATGTTCAAAAATATGACACAATGTAAAATCGATATCTAGACTCTATTTTCGCACGAAACGAACATTTTTTTGGACGTATGTGTTCGGAATTTAAATAGAATTAGCGCTAAGTTGGCCTTTTTTGCGTTTTTCACGCCTGGGCTCGGGTAATAATCGAAATGTGACACATTTCGCCAAAAGGAGGTGGGCGACTAGGGATGGGCCTTAAGGTGCTTTCCTAGGCAATTCCACCAGTCCTGAAAACATCGTGAAAAATTCCATCAGTCCTGAAAACATCGTGAAAAAATGTGCTATTAAACGGAATATCTCTGCCTGGGCACCGAAATCAATGAAACAAAATACGTCGCGCAATTCTGTGGGCAATTACGAACACGCACGGCCCAAAACATGTCCGTTTTATGCTGAAATAGAAAAGATATGTATGAAAAACGCGTATTTTTGACACTTGGCGATATATATCGATCGAAATGATGGCGAGTTAGTTGTTTTAGAGAGTTTTTGAGGTATCGGTGACGGTTCAGAGATGGCGTGGCGCACGAATCTACGAGTCGCATCACTGTTCGATAAACTGGACAAGATGGGCTGTCAGTGATAAAAACGCGTGTATTCTAATAGGTTTGTTCGTGCTAGCTACACTTCTTACACTCGAGTGTAGCCCGAGTGTAGCTAGTGTAAGTCCTCTTGCATGAAAATGAGAAGGTGTACACTTTTTAACGCGAACGCAAACGTCCAAAAAGATGGCGGCGCCCAGTTGCAGCCATACCTAACCCTATTCTGAAGTCTACACTTTTCTTACACTTGCTCCAGACCAGGTGTAGAAAGTGTAGCGCAAACTGCACTAAGTGTAGCTACACTTTCTAGCGCGAACAGCGCATTCTGTCGTCACTTCCGCTAACGCGAACGCTTTAGTGTACACTTTTCGCAAAAGTGTAGAAAGTGTAGCTAACACGAACAGAGCTAATGTTGTCATAGAAAAATATTGTTATTGTGATCAGGATACACAGAATTAGTCTTCTGTGTATCCTGACCACAATAACAACATTTTTCTATGACAACTTTAGAATTTATCACTGACAGTCGATTTTGTCCAGTTTATCGAACAGTGATCCGACTCGTAGATTCGTGCGCCACGCCATCTCTGGACCGTCACCGATACCTCAAAAACTCTCGAAAACAACCAACTCGCCATCATTGCGATCGATATATATCGCCAAGTGTCAAAAATACGCGTTTTTCATACATATCTTTTCTATTTCAGCATAAAACGGACATGTTTTGGGCCGTGCGTGTTCGTAATTGTCCACAGAATTGCGCGACGTATTTTGTTTCATTGATTTCGGTGCCCAGGCAGAGATATTCCGTTTAATAGCACTTTTTTTCACGATGTTTTCAGGACTGGTGGAATTTTTCACGATGTTTTCAGGACTGGTGGAATTGCCTAGGAAAGCACCTTAATAGCACGAATTTTTTGATTTTTTTTTAAATAACCCTCGATCATAATTTCGTCAATCAATCATCTTTCAGGTTAGCTGTCACCCAAAAGTGAGGTTAACTGTCAGATGAGCGGGGGGATCGTCATCCGGCCCATTCTAATAATTTTATTTTGCAGAAAATACA
Organism: Tenthredo mesomela; assembly: GCA_943736025.1. Classification (NCBI taxonomy): domain Eukaryota; kingdom Metazoa; phylum Arthropoda; class Insecta; order Hymenoptera; family Tenthredinidae; genus Tenthredo; species Tenthredo mesomela. The sequence goes on from OX031013.1 coordinate 34,416,994, forward strand.
ACGGGGTCATTAAAAATAAGGGTAGAGCAATAATAAATGAAATGAAATAATAAATAATAATAAATAATAAATGAAAAACCCCAAAAAGCACCTCTGGTGCAAAAACCTTTCGCCAAGTACATTAATGTGATATATCACACGAAAGGCACCTCCCATGTAAAAAAGAAAAAATCCAAAATCAGTTGCTACTGCCAAGTACCTACGTCACATCACCTTTTTCTCAAATACATAATTTCACATCACCTTTTTCTTAAATTCATAATTCGGCCTTCCAATACATGGTTTCCATAGCCAATCTTATCTTTCTACGCAGAACCATAGATATAGCGATAGGCATTTGACACTTCTATTGGTGTAAACAGATAACATAGAGAAATGAAAATGAAGAGATAAAAAAAAAAAAAAAAAATTTGGAGTACGTGGTACTTGGTAAATGAAAATAAGCTATATCTACAATGTACAAGTAGAAGTCCATGTGACGGAATTCGCATAACCTCAAAAGCTCGTGCTCATAAGGTAAACGATTAATTGAACAAGCAATATTTGTTGTTGGTCTCTTAGACGTCGAGGATAAATTAAACAATATTTTACTTCTCGTTGTGCCCACTTCAATATCAAACATTACTGTTTTTAAAAAGTTTTGAGATATCGTAATAATTCTCAGCTGTCTTCTGTCATCTCCATCAAATCTCCATTGACGATGAACCACTGAAATATAATAATACTGGAATGCGCGCCGACCATTCTGTACCATTAGAAGCAGCGTATTGAGAGAGATAGCTCGCTAGTAGTATCTTTGTCATTGTCTTACTGTGTTGCGACTGCGCACACGAAGTATCGTACAGCATCTGCAATAAGTGTGTCAGTTACTGCATTCAGGCGATTCTTCGCTCACTTACGTATTGTTAAATCACAGTTTTAGACGGGACTGTACCAACAAAGACGAGGATACTACCAGCGCCGCTTCGGAGCTATCTCTCTCTATACGGGCCAAAGCCGTCAGCGCGCGTTCCAGTATTATTATATTTCAGTGCGATGAACATAGGGATGTTCGATTCTGAATCGATCTTCAGGAGAATCGATCTTTTCGACGCGAAAAATCGATTTTTTGTATCGATTCTCTGGCGTCCGATTTTTTTGGGAATCGATTTTTCTAGACCAGAATCGATTTTTTGTCTTTGAGTCGTATCTGGGTTCCGGCTTCCAGTTTCCAGCAGAAAAAAAATCACTCATCAGCTCAGAAACTTTTGTTTTCACCAGAAAAGAGGCTTCGGCCTTGAAGGGTTGAATATGTACGCCTTTTTTCACTCAGAAAGTGCAGTTTAGTTCATCGGCGTACGCTTGAGATTTTTCGTTTTTTTTTTAGACACCGGATAATACAAAAAAAAATCGATTTTCGCAAGATCGATCTTTCATGTTCCGATTTTTTGCAGAATCGATTCTCAGACATCCGATTCAGAATCGATCCCGAAATCGATTTTTTTCGGAAGATCGAACATCCCTAGATGAACATGCAGACGAATCGTTGACTAACTGCCATAAACTATATTGTCTGTGGTTAGACGGGAAAACGCTATTATTTTCCCATCCGCCTAGCGTAAGTCTTTTCGTGGGCCCAAGAAAAGAAGGGACGCCTCTCTATGTTATTTATATACCCATACAACTGCCTCGTGACGTCATCGTGGAGACGGAGACGACCAAGAAAATTCTTGATCAAACTGAGCATTTCTAGAAATCGGAATATTAGATCTCAGCTCTCCGTGCACCGATTGCATAAAATTTGGGCTTAAATGAAAGCTGTTTGAAACCATATTCTAAGATAAATATTTGAATCTCGTGTATAACACAAGTCGCAATAAAATAAGGATAATATCATCGCCGTATAGGCCGAAGAGCTCTCATGCGGGTATAGAGACTCGGTCGAGCCTCAAAAAGCCTTAAAAATTCTTTTTAATGTACTTGGCGCGAGACTCTACCGAGTCTCTTGATTCTATCGAAAGACGATGAAAAAAGTTGCCGGGGAAGTGAGTCCAGGGGAAATTTCTCAGGTCCAATCAAACTATAGGAGAAACCAGTCCAGGAGAAATCTCCCAGGTCCAATCAAACTAAGAGAAGCCAGTCCAGGGGAAATTCCCTAGGATTCAAGAATTCTCTAGGGATAATCTCTACCATAGATTTGTTTTAATTTTTTCCGGATCATCGGATGACTATCAAACGTTGAAAAAGCACTACCAAGCACCAGCAAACGACCAACAAACGATTGCACTAGTGATGAATCGAATTTGATAATAATTAACGGTAATGAGGGGCTGACTTCACGAAATCCCATTGGTTGTTTTGTTTTAATTTTTATTAATTAACGGATCACTATCAAACGTCGTAAATACGCTAACAAACACCAGCAAACGATTAAAACAAGAATCAATCTAATCGGGGTAAATGAGGGGCTAAGTATATGGGGAATTCCACGCCAACTTGACCAATGAATTTCCCTCACCATTTTCGATTTGCTTAAAAAAAAAAATCTACAATTGGCCAAGTACTAAAACGGTCTCCTGATTTTTTTCAGACTTTTTGATCGACCCGTTTTTTTTTAACGAATTTTCAAACTGCCAAGTATTTCGGCACTTTTTAAAAATCCTAAAAAATTCTCAAAAATCTCATTTTCCACTACGAACATTACGCTACTAAGTCCATGATGGCGCAAATTTTTCTTCTATTTTTTTTTAACGTTTTCAATATAAACATGACTAATCCGACCAATGATTTTCCCTCATCATTTTCGATCTGCTTCAAAATGTTTTCTACAATTGTCCCAACTCCAAAACAGTGTCCTGAACTTTTTCCAATTTTTGGATCGACCCGTTATTTTTTTATGAATTTTCTAACTACCGAATATTTTCACCTTTTTTAAAAATATCAAAAAATTCTCAAAAATCATATGATTCACTACAAACATTACGCCACTAATTCCATAATGCTGCGATTTTTTTCTTGTTTTTTAACATTTTAAACTTTTTTAATTTTTTTTTTTTTTTTTAATCGCACCATTGTGGAATTAGTGGCGTAATGTTTGTAGTGAATCATATGATTTTTGAGAATTTTTTGAGATTTTTAAAAAAGGTGAAAATATTCGGTAGTTGGAAAATTCATAAAAAAATAACGGGTCGATCCAAACATTGGACAAAATTCATGATACTGTTTTGGAGTTGGGACAATTGTAGAAAACATTTTGAAGCAGATCGAGAATGATGAGGGAAAATCATTGGTCGGATTAGTCATGTTTATATTGAAAACGTTAAAAAAAAATAGAAGAAAAATTTGCGCCATCATGGACTTAGTAGCGTAATGTTCGTAGTGGAAAATGAGATTTTTGAGAATTTTTTAGGATTTTTAAAAAGTGTCGAAATACTTGGCAGTTTGAAAATTCGTTAAAAAAACGGGTCGATCAAAAAATCTGAAAAAAATCAGGAGACCGTTTTAGTACTTGACCAATTGTAGATTTTTTTTGGAAGCAAATCGAAAATGGTGAGGGAAATTCATTGGTTAAGTTGGCGTGGAATTCCCCGTATGTAGCTCCCGTGTAGAGCTCTGTGATTATTTTACGGCAGTATGCCGAAAATCCGCCAGGATGTTGTTATTGTGGTCAGGATACACAGAAGACTAATTCTGTGTATCCTGACCACAATAACAACATTTTTCTATGACAACTTTAGAATACACGCGTATTTATTGTGACGTCCTAGGTAATTCTGGTAACCACCAGAAGGCGTCCTCATGAAAGTTTAACTTAGTCGGCTGGAATCCGTTTGTCGCTAAAGCTCTAATGAGCACTCCAGCGAGAATTGGACAAGGATGTTACGTAGATCAAGGGATTTTGGAGATGATTTGGTATATAGATGAAATTAAGATGCAAATGTAATAAGAGCACCTAATACTTTATTGAAATTAAAATAGACTAAATATGTGATATATAGGGGAAGATGGCCCAAAGTGGATACCCCGGGCAAAGCGAATTCGGTGAATATCTCGGTGTCTGAAGTCGGCTGCTTATTGTCATATATATTGCATCATCTTACGTTAAAATATCAGTCAAAAACAGTGGCAAATGAGCTCAGACGCGTTGGTGCGAAAGCTACGCAAAAGATTAAACAAAACACTTTGAATTGTTAAAATTTTCCGATGGTATGTATTGCGATGTATTTCACTTAATTATTGCTCTGGTCTAATTATCGTATTTTTTATGTTAAACGGCGTCCTTTTCTCGAGAAAAGCACCATATGCCGATTTGTTTTTAATCAAATATATTCAAAGAAATTAATCATATTTGTTCTCAATGTGCTGCCGGGCAAAGTGAACCGGGCAAAGTGGATAGATATCCACTCAATGAGAAGAACAAAGATAGCAGAGGCGCAGCAGGAAAATACGAAGACTGCGTGGCCATTGTGTGTAACGAAACCTACTCTGGAACAGGCGGCAAGCTTATTGAAAATTGGATCCAGTGCAACATGTGTAAGCATTAGGGACATGAGAAATGCACTATGTATGGCGAAAAAGGTGCATTCGTTAAAAAAAAACACTGGTATTCACTTTGCCCGGGCTCACGGGCAAAGTGAATAATTTTCCATTTTTTACTTTATGTTATTGTTTCGCTATAGCATTAATAATTTCACAACTTCTATCGATGTTTTGCATAGTTCATTGAACAACTTGAGAAAATCAGTTGTTGTTGACTTAATTTTTCGCTTTTTTTCCAAAAATATCCGCCGCTGAACATTAACCTATCCACTTTGGGCCATCTTCCCCTATAGATTAGGGCTAATCATTTTGGGGTCATATTTTTTGATTTGCCCTCGCACCCCTCAAAATGTGAGTGTATGAGGTCAGTATCAGTACCTATCAATATGACCACGGTGCGATTTTTTTTGGCGTGGCCCATTGCAAAAGTATTTTTCCCATTTAAATAACACGGGAAATGTTTTTTTTTTTTATTTGGAATTTTATTTCGTTCTAACGAATCATCGTGTTGTAAAAATCAATACATATTCTTGTACGAAATTGAACGATCTCCAAAAAAGGTCTGATACGATTTTTCGTTAGGTCGAAAAAAAAGTCGTTAAATACCGTTTGAGGTCGAACTTTAACCTTCAATAACTTTCAAACGAGTGGACTTAGCGAAAAATCATATCAGACCTTTTTTGGAGATCGTTTAATTTCCTGCAAGAATATGTATTGATTTTTATAACGCGATGATTCGTTAGATTGGAATAAAATTTCAAATGAAAAAAAAAAAACATTTCCCGTGTTATTTGAATGGGAAAAATACTTTTGCAATGGGCCACGCCAAAAAAAATCGCACCGTGGTCATATTGATAGGTACTACTACTGACCTCATACACACACATTTTGAGGGGTGCGAGGGCAAATCAAAAAATATCACCCCAAAATGATTAGCCCTAATATAGATATAAGTAGTTGAAATAGACTGAGCTACGGGGTTGTACAAGTTACTCGAACGAGTCCCAAGATAGAAGTGTCCGACTCAGGCGGATCTCCAGGGAGGGAGATCCCCTTTTTCACACAAGCTTGCATTCGTATATTTATATACATCTATACAGCACACATCTTAACCTAGCCTTAAGGGAGTAAAAAATATCAGTGGAGGGGCAAAGGCGCTACAGCCCTCCCCCGACTATGAGGGCTGGACCTTGCCCCTTCTTGAGATCGTCCCGTTTTCTCGAACCTTCTTCCCAGAGCACTTATCGATGCGTCTGGTCTATATAATCTATTGCCGAGTTCGATTCTCACGAACGTTGGTTCGTGAGAACGTAAACAAATGCAACGGACTTCTTTAAGTGTTATTTACGTTAAACTCGGAAACCTAAATATTATATATAATCTTTATTTCAAGTGTTCTGTAAATATTAACAATAGTCCGAACGAACGTTCGGTTTCTCATCTATAATTATTTTATATTATTCATTTGAATATCTAATTGGACTTTTATTCGAATATTAGCGCGCAAATCAAGTGGCGTCACCTATCAAACTACTAGATTACTGCTGGTGACGTCACATTATCACTGACAGCCCATTTTGTCCAGTTTATCGAACAGTGATCCGACTCGTTGATTCGTGCGCCACGCCATCTCTGAACCGTCACCGATACCTCAAAAACTCTCGAAAACAACTAACTCGCCATCATTCCGATCGATATATATCGCCAAGTGTAAAAAATACGCGTTTTTCATACATATCTTTTCTATTTCAACATAAAACGGACATGTTTTGGGCCGTGCGTGTTCGTAATTGCCCACAGAATTGCGCGACGTATTTTGTTTCATTGATTTCGGTGCCCAGGCAGAGATATTCCGCTTAATAGCACATTTTTTCACGATGTTTTCAGGACTGGTGGAATTGCCTAGGAAAGCACCTTAACAGGTATTAACGTGCGTTACATCGCGTGTCTCTCGTCTCACTAAATTTTTGTCCAAGAGACTGTTGCCTCTATCGTCGCCACACTTAACCCGTAGCGAACCAATTTCTCATGCTACCGCCGGTAAAGGCGAGAGCCACAAGGGTGAAGGAATCAATGCCTGTGATCACGTGGAGTCGAACTACGTGTCGAAGGAATCGAACCTTCTATTTGCTATTGGCCATTCCACAATCAGTCCTTCCGTACCGTACCGTAAAACGGGCGCACGCGCAATAGCCAAACATCAATGATACTGTTGGTGCACGCGTGCGCTGCCGGTGTGCGCGTGCGCCCGTTCTACGGTACGGTACGGAAGGGCTGATTGTGGAATGGCCATAATGGCCATTTCACAATCAGACCTTCTGTACTGTACCGTGCCGTACCGTAGAACGGGCGCACGCGCAATAGCCAAACATCAATGATACTGTTGGTGTGCGCGTGCGCTGTCGGTGTGCGCCTGCGCCCGTTCTACGGTACGGTACGGTACGATACGGAAAGGCTGATTGTGGAATGGCCATAAGGCTGCCATCCCATAGTACGGAAATCGCGGATCCGGAATCTAGACATTTTTCGAAGCGCCAATCACAGACGATCCGCCTTCACTGGCTTGCGGGATGTTTTTCTCCTACTGTCCCATGAAGCGGAATTAATACGGACGCAACGATCACCGGCGAATTGCGATCGTTCCTTTTGGCGCCAAGTTCGGAATTCGCGGCTATGATTGGGTGCTATCGGTTCCGTGTCGGTGCATTCCGGATCATGGGACACGGGATACTGACAGGGACGGATTCGTGTCACCCTTAGACCATATAGAATGGACCGGGCATTGCCTATGCTGAAGTATTGTAGACTTGCTGCCGAGTAAAGCAAAAGAGACGGAAGACACTACGTCGTTCTCAAGAGAGAGACGAAGTGCTCTATCTACAGAGTAAACGTTGCCACATTGAACAGCAGCGTTGCCACTTTAGTATTCTAAACCCTATGTGTAATAAGTTTTCAGCTGGTTTTCAGTACCTACTTGATTTCGAGAGTTAGCATGAACAAGGCTTATTTGGGCGCATATATATCGGACTATGGCTATCCTTGTCTCCTTACTCGGCAGCACTCCCACCACTCCAATGCCCAGTCCATTCTATATGGTCTAAGGTGTCACCCATTCACAAGCATCAAGGCATGTATGTGGTCGCGTCTCTGACCTACAAAAAAGATAAACGTATGGTGCCAGCAGTATCTTTGTCCTCGCCAGGTATAGAAAACAAATTCTGAAGATCATAAAAGTACAATGGATGCCGAAACAATTTTGTAAACCATCGCAGTTGGGTGGATGAAATTTCTGACTTACGCACACACAGATACACTGAAAATTTGTTTGATGGCGCCGTCCCATGTAGGCCCGGATCGCCGGAATCCGGAATCACGGAACAGAATGGACGGAAAAGTCACTAGAATCCGCGTTCCGCTAATTTCATTCCGTCGTATTTATACGGAATGGTGGTTCCGTCCGCTATTCGCAAATTATAGTCGTAAATAATTTTGCTTTGAGAAATTAGTGCACTTTTGGAAGTCTTGAATAACCGAATCATTATTAAGGGCTTTTGAGCGAGCTCCGACAACTCCTCGTTCGGAAGAGCGCCTCTAGCGCCCAGCTGAAGAACCCTATCGAAATGACTGCATCTATAGGATAGTCTCTGCATGTGTTCGTGTCGACGCTACCCTGTCACTTCAGATTTTAGTCGACGGATGTGATTGCTCCTGCAGCTCTGATTTACCGCGGGATAGTATTAAAAAATTGCTAACGAGAGCCTGTACGGTGCGCTGGTTGTCCCAGCACCGGTTTTCCAGATAAAGCGCAGAAAATAATGTTATTGATACCCTGTGTCTGTGTATCGGCCATGCATTAGTGTCAGCTGATTTCACAGCTGCGTATAAATAAATCTATTATTAATTGGAAATTCCTTCAATTACTTGTCGGATACCAGCGCACCGTGGTTGATAATCTGAGGATCACCCCTATGACATCTGAGAGTGATTAGTGAAGCAATAGAGACGTGATCCGTCGACTAAATTGCGGTTATGAAAACTGGCCGAAAATGCTACTCCGTCGGTAAAACAGCAGAGCGCTCAAAAGCCCTTAATAGACACATTTGAGGATCCATGATCAAATTTGTATCTACACACGCGTCTTTCTACAATTTACAGGGTTATGTTCATTTAGAATAGACCGGTTCAAAAAAATCGACTATTTTTTTTTTTTCAATTTTCGCATTGAAATACTTTCGGGGGGTTGAAAAAAGATGCCTGTTAAAAGCGGAGCTCTTAATATTAAGATTTAGAGGTCGCTCATTGCGGATTTCTATTTTCCATTTAAATAGCATAGGAATTTTATTTTTTTTTCTTCAGAATTTCGTAGCTCACAAACCAATGAACAAATCCAAATGACTCTTACATATTTTGATAGGGGATTGAACACTCTAAAAAATGTATCTATCATTGTGGAAAAAAATTCACAAAAAAAAAAAAATAGTTTACTCAACTATAAATTGAAATTTGAGCTTGAATAACTTTGGAAGGAGTCAATTTATCAAAAACCGATAAGAGAAGCTTTTTGTAGAGTGTTCAATTTCCTATGAAAATATGTTTGAGTCATTTGGATTTGTTCATTGGTTTGTGAGCTACAAAATTATAAAAAAAAAAAAAAAAAATTTCCTATGCTATTTAAATGGAAAATAGAAATCCGCGATGAGCGACCTCTAAATCTTAATATTAAGAGCTCCGCTTTTAACAGGCATCTTTTTTCAGCCCCGCGAAAGTATTTCAATGCGAAAATTGAAAGAAAAAGAATAGTCGATTTTTTTGAACCGGTCTAATGTATAAGTATACACAAGTTCCGTGTTCCGTTCCGTCTATTTGCAATTTCCCTGCGTCCCATGTACCCAAATTCCGGAACGGAATGCCGGAACGTCAACTTTTATTTGATGAAATAATCAATTATAGTTACAGAATTTGATCTTACATAGAAGCTAATTAAATAAATTACATATATTGATACAAAAATTGTATCTAAACAGACAAATAAAGCCGAATAGCACAAATATGGATCGGCTCCGTTCCGTCATTCCGTGCAGTTTTGGTACATGGGACGGCAGGGTTTTTCAAGACCCGGAAGGGATTCGGAAATCCACTAGATTTCGTCTGCGTTCCGTTCCGTGATTCCGGATTCCGGCGATCAGGGCCTACATGGGACGGCACCATGACAGTTCGCAAATACTGGTAGTGCACGCGGAACGGAATGTTCAGAACGCCTCTGATTGGTGCCTGTAAAGTAACTAGATACCGGGTTCGTAGAGACGGAACAAAATCCGGACCATGGGACGGCAGCATGAGGCTGCCGGAACGGAAAAACGGAACGGAATCTAGTGACTTTTTCCATGTATTGCGTGTATGTATACACCGACACATACAACGTTCCGTTCCGTCATTCCGGATTTCGGTGATCCGAGCCTACATGGGATGGCACCATAAGGCTGGATTCCCATGGGGCCGGAATTCACGGATCCGGAACGGAATTCTAGTGACTTTTTCTACGTGTAGGTGTATACATTAGGGTGGCCATTAAAACGGGAAAAAACATGAAACTCCTAGGCCGCCCCCCAAATCGACTCGAAATAAATCAAAACTCATCCTGTAATTTTTTCAGATTTTTATTTTAACGCTTGACCCTTGACCACAGAGGTTGAACTTCTCCATTTGAAATACACGTTTGAAATACACATTTGAATATCCCATACGAAATGTGAAAAAACCGAAAAACATTGGGAAACATATATTTCCAATGTTTTTGAGCAACATTCGATGAAATTGGAGAAAAAAAAAATGATCACATTGGCATGGGATGAACCATACAAAATTTGGAGGGCAGGGGGGTGGCCATTTTTTCTTCACAGAGAAGCATTCTCGTGGACCAATCTGTGAGAATTTCATATTTTTGTATTCATAATTAGACCCACAGTGGAATAATAACTGAAAGGACCGCGGAACCCCGTGTATTTCAAATGGAGAAGTTCAACCTCTGTGGTCAAGGGTCAAGCGTTGAAATAAAAATCTGAAAAAATTACAGGATGACTTTTGATTTATTTCGAGTCGATTTGGGGGGCGGCCCGGAATTTTTTTTTCTAACGGCCACCTTAGTATACATACACGCAATACATAGAAAAAGTCACTAGAATTCCGTTCCGGATCCGTGAATTCCGGCCCCATGGGAATCCAGCCTGACTCTACTTATGGGGCTGTTACACAGAGCGCGTCGCGTCACGCGGCGCGGCAAACAATATGCAATATGCAGTAACCAATGGGAGGGCTGCTTCTTCGTATACACGCGTAAAAAGCAGCCCCCCCCATTGGTTACTGCATATTGTTTGGCGCGCCGCGTGACGCGACGCGCCCTGTGTAACTGAGCCATTACGGAGTGTTTCCACCGCTTGATAGGGATGTTCGATCTTCCGAAAAAAAATCGATTTCGGGATCGATTCTGAATCGGATGTCTGAGAATTGATTCTGCCAAAAATCGGAACGTGAAAGATCGATCTTGCGAAAATCGATTTTTTTGTATTATCCGGTGTCTAAAAAAAACCCAGTAAACACAAAAATAAAAGTCGTCTTAAAGTCGTGGTATAGACGTCCAATGTCTCACTTTTTGACGACTAAATGTCGTCTTAAGTCTTAAAGACGTCTTATAGACTTAAGACGACATTTAGTCGTCAAAAAGTGAGACATTGGACGTCTATACCACGACTTTAAGACGACTTTTATTTTTGTGTTTACTGGGAAAAAGAAAAATCTCAAGCGTACGCCGATGAACTAAACTGCACTTTCTGAGTGAAAAAAGGCGTACATATTCAACCCTTCAAGGCCGAAGCCTCTTTTCTGGTGGAAACAAAAGTTTCTGAGCTGATGAGTGATTTTTTTTCTACTGGAAACTGGAAGCCGGAACCCAGATACGACTCAAAGACAAAGAATCGATTCTGGTCTAGAAAAATCGATTCTCAAAAAAATCGGACGCCAGAGAATCGATACAAAAAATTGATTTTTCGCGTCGAAAAGATCGATTCTCCTGAAGATCGATTCAGAATCGAACATCCCTACCGCTTGATGCTGGGTCTACACGCTATGATTATGTTGATATGATTAGCCAATCACTGAATTTCCACAACAGAAGTGACCAGTCAGTTAACATATTTCTTATCATACCAACATAATCATACCAACATAATCATCGCGTGTAGACCCAGCATGAGCGTGCGGACAAAACCAACTCTAAACCCGACTCTGACCCGATTCTGACCCTCGATGGAAGCAAGGGAGCACGTTTACCTGATTCCGCCCGTTTCCACCGCTAGAATGCGCGGACTAAACTAACTCTAATCCCACTCTGACCCCACGATGGAATAGCACTCAACATGCAGACGAATCGTTTACTAACTGCCATAGACTATATTGTTTGCAGTTAGACGGGAAAACGCTATTATTTTCCCGTCCGCCTAGCGTAAGTCTCTTCGTAGGCCCAAGAAAAAAAGAGACGCCTCTCTATGATATTTATATACCCATATAGTATATAACTGCCTCGTGACGTCATCGTGGAGACGGAGACGACCAAGAAAATTCTTGATCAAACTGAGCATTTCTATAAATCGGAATACTAAATCTCAGCTCTCCGTGCACCGATTGCATAAAATTTGGGCTTAAATGAAAGCTGTTTGAAACCATATTCTAAGATAAATATTTGAATCTGGTGTATAACACGAGTCGCAATAAAATAAGGATAATATCATCGCCGTATAGGCCGAAGAGCTCTCATGCGGGTATAGAGACTCGGTCGAGCCTCACGCCGCGCGCTTAAAAATTCTTTTTAATGTACTTGGTGCGAGACTCTACCGAGTCTCTTGATATGGCTAAAGCCGGGATTACGATGAACTTAACGTGGCGGAACGGGACGGAACGGAACGGGGCGGAACGTCAACTTGACGTAAACAGCGTAGTTATGTGTTTACGATCGCCGTGACGGAACGGAACGGAACGAAAAATAGTTGCTTGTTTTGTGGACTATGGTATTGTTGTTTATAAAATTAAATTAAATTAAATTAAATTAAATTAAATCCTGCATGAGATTTGTCGTAGATTTCGCGGCGATTTCTCACAGTCTCGATAAGTACTGCGTCATCCATCATTACAAAATCCCAATCAAGATCACGTTCCAAAACTTTCTCAGCAACAGACCGTATACTCGCGCGCGACAAACGAGAACGACACGCTGGGACACCGGCTACTCTGATTGGTTGGCGCAGTCACGTGTTCTCTCTGACTCGAGGTAACGGGACGGCAAAGCTTGACATTGTCAAGCTTTGCCGTCATGTCACGTCACGTCACGTCACATCACGTCAAGTTCATCATAATCAGTCTCATTGATTTGTATGTGATATACTTTCCCGTCCCGTCCCGTCAAGTTACCGTCCCGTTACGTCACGTCACGTTAAGTTCATCGTAATCCCGGCTTAAGGCTATTCTTGTCTTACTACTCGGCAACACCCCCACCACTCCAATGCTCCGTCCATTACTACATGGACTAAGATCTTTGTTATTTCTGTATCATAACCTACAAAAAACGGTACAGTTCTTATTTACATTCCTCACTTACTTTCGAAAATTCAACTCAATTGAATAAATTAATGATTCATGAATCAAATGTTCGAAAATAGGGTAAGTGTATGACCATTATTAAAACACAAAAATATGATTGATTATTACAAATGTCAATTTCCATTCGATTGTGAATGATATTGTGATTTATTGATGTCTGTTTGATACATCAGTCTATTTCACAGGTGACGTATTAATGAATTAAAAAAATGAATATGTAATGATTTATTATTCTTCATAAATTGAAAATATTTTTTGAAATCTCAATGTTCGTTGAGGGGGTGGGGGGGGGGGGGGGGGGGGGGGGGGGGGGTACCCAATCGGTTACCAACTTGTCTATTTTCTCCGAAACGGGGCTTTCAATCGACTTGTTCTTTCGGCAGCCGATGTTTGACGAGTAATGAGTTCGAACTGGTACGTTTGATCGGATGAAATCGGGATTTTTTTTTTTTTTTGATCCAAAAGTGTGGGCGTGCCATTTATTGCGACTTATATCATAGCCCACGCATCAAAAATGCAAAATCGAGCTCTGTCGCCCGATTCTGTGAGGGATTCTGAACACAACCATCCCAAAACATCTTTGTTTCCGACGACGATGAAGGGGCCAGTTGTATTCCACGTTTTTGTGGTAATTTTCGCGATTGTCAATGGCTGTGAGCGGCAATGGCCGCTACAGCTGCTGATATAATGCAGTGGTTCCCAGAACACCCGTGAGATGTCAACTCGCGCCCATCTGAGCTTCAACCTTTTACTATAGTATAGTATACTTTTACTATAGTATAGTATACTTTTACTATAGTATAATATATATGGGGAATTCCACGTGAACTCGACCAATGTTTTTCTCTCACCAGTTTTGATTCTCTTCACGATTTTTTATACAATTCTACGATCTCGAAAAAGCACTGCTGAATTTTTCCAGATTTTTCCCTCCAACCGTTAATTTTCAATGATTATTTAAACCCATTTTGAAAACGGCATTTTTTAAAAATCTCGAAAAATTCTCAAAAATATTATTTTTTATTTTGATCATTTTGACCCCCCTCCCATGATGGGATCATTGTTGCTTTTTTTCAGCACTTTTAACAATTTCAAGAATTTTCGAAACGTTGGTACTTGGTGTTTCGTTTTATCAAAATGTTAAAAGTGCTGAAAAAAAAAGCAACAATGATCCCATCATGGGAGGGGTGTCAAAATGATCGAAATAAAAAATAATATTTTTGAGAATTTTTCGAGATTAAAAAAAATGCTGTTTTCAAAATGGGTTTGAATAATCATTGAAAATTAACGGTTGGAGGGAAAAATCTGAAAAAATTCAGCAGTGCTTTTTCGAGATCGTAGAATCGTATAAAAAATCGTGAAGCGAATCAAAAATGGTGAGGGGAAAACATTGGTCGGGTTCACGTGGAATTCCCCATATACTTTTACTATGTAGTAAAAGATGAAGCTCGGATGGGCGCGCGGCGACATCTCACGGGCGTTCTGAGAACCACTGCATTATATCAGCAGCTGTAGCGGCAATGGCCGCCCCCAGCCACTGACAATCGCGAAAATTACCACAAAAACATGGAATAAGGTAAGCGCACCAATAGTGAAACGCCCACCGCTGTGTCTCGATTATTAACGGCAATAAAAATAATAAATTTGAAAGTTCTGGAGAAATTTTTATTCTGTGCTTACAGTCAAGTTTTGGAGCTGTAAACTAACCATATATTAGGTCTATATTAGCTCATAACGAATTTTTAAAAGAATTTCAAAGACTCGAGATTTTCGGAACAGAAGTGAAACAGCCAAATGAGTGGGGAACCAGTAGTGAAACAGCTAGATTACCAATTGTGAAACGCTATCACCAGTCAAACAGCATATACCTAACCTAAAAATGATTCGTCCATTTGCTGCCCTTGAACCTCGAAATTCTTTGAATTTAATACCTAAAATTTATGTAAAACTATTGAAAAAATCAATCTGATAAGGAAATTCACAGTTTAACATTGTCTGGGCACAGAAAATCTAAGAAAAAACCACAAAAAGCAGCTGTTTCACTTCTAGTTGCATCGCTCTTCCGAGGCAACCTTTAGTGAAACGCGGCTTTTTTTTACAGGAAAAACTGTAATTTATTCTATTTATCTGCTCTTCAACGATAAATAAAGTGTCACTGCTACCGTTTTTGGAATTTTTCAGCACTTGATTAAAAGAAATTACGTGCTAGCTCTCTTTCCGATGCAGAGCGTATAAGCACCCCGGCGACGGGTAGACGGAGGCTAAAGAGCCCGCTCGTCGGAAGGGGAAACAGAAATATGACATTTTAAAATTCTTCCAAACATTCTCGGCGAAAAAAAAATTTTCTTTCACTTTGTAAATATATTTCTTAACTAAAGCAATGAATTCCCCCAAAAAAAGTTATATATAGAATTTGCAGAAAGAGAAATAACTCCGCTGTTTCACTATCGGTTAGTGTTTCACTATTGGTGCGTTTACCTTACAACTGGCCCCTTCATCGTTGTCGAAAATAAAGATGTTTTGGGATGGTTGTGTTCAGAATCCCTCACAGAATCGGGTGACAGAGCTCGATTTTGCATTTTTGATGCGTGGGCTTTGATATAAGTCGCAATAAATGGCATGCTCACACTTTTGGATGAAAAAAAAAAATCCCGATTTCATCCGATTAAACGTACCAGTTCGAACTCATTACTCGTCAAACATCGGCTGCCGAAAGGACAAGTCGATTGATTACCCCGTTTCGGAGAAAATAGACAAGCCCCCCCCCCCCCCCCGGTAAGGTTTAAGTTTTGTAGTGAATGCGGGAAACAAGGACACCTTTTTAAAATGTGTTCGCAAAAGAAAAAGTATAAGTCCAACGTTAATAACGTTTCGATAGAAAGTAGTAATAGAGACATTGAGAATGCAATTGATTGTCTTTCAGACGGTATTGAACAGATAAATTTAGACGAGCCAGATGAACAGGATAGGTATAGCAGTGATTTGTTTATGATTGAAGGTAACCCGCACGGAAATATATATATGCGAAAAATATATGCGAACATAGATGTGACATATTTTTTTTTTGCGCCTTTTTATAATTTTTATAAGTTTGACATAAATGTCGGATATTGGTCGGATATATGTCAACATAAATGTCGCGGCATGTATGTCGACATAGATGTCGACATAGATGTCAACACGATTTGATATAAATGTCGGATATATGTCAACATACATGCCGCAACATTTATGTTGACATATATCCGACATTTATATCAAATCGTGTTGACATCTATGTCGACATCTATGTCGACATACATGCCGCGACATTTATGTTGACATATATCCGACCAATATCCGACATTTATGTCAAACTTATAAAAATTATAAAAAGGCGCAAAAAAAAAATATGTCACATCTATGTTCGCATATATTTTTCGCATATATATATTTCCGTGCGGGAATCCAAAAAAGGAAAAAAAAACTCTGAGGTACCTCCTCAATTCGAAAAAATAGAGGTAAGCGGCGTTTTGTTAGACACGGAGGTCGACACAGGAGCGTTTATTTCAGCAATTCCTTCTAACTTCTATGAGAAATATTTTTCTGAGATCCCGTTAATGCAACCTAATGTAACTTTGCACGCTTACGATGAGCGAGTGATCCCTTCGAAGGGTATGATAAAAGTCTCAGTAAAGGTGAACAATATGCTAGAAAATTTAACAATCTATACGTAATAGATAATGAAGGGAACCCACTCATTGGTTGGGAATGGTTGAAAAACCTTGGCATGTGGCCTATCAAATTAAGAGCATGTCCTAGTCATATCGTTATCGGCTGAGAAAAAAACAAAAAAGTCGCTAAAACTCGGAAACGATGATCAAAAATGATATATAATAGATTTCTTCGATGATTAGGGACGAATAGGTTCGATCTAGCACGCGAGATTCGTCGAAATCGAGAAAAATGAATTTTTTAGGTTCTTCAAGTGTGGCCGTGTCGCTTATTTTGGTTCATACCAAAGCCTGTGCGTTAAAAACGCAAAAACCTGCAGCCTCTTACCTCAAGTCTGCGCGCAATGACGAACATTTGTGTCTAAAAATGTTGTTGTTTCACGCAACAATAGGGCTGAGATACCGAAAGTAGAGCGGTATAAAGATGTAAATAGTGTGCCAAACGCAACAGCGACGATGACATATCTTTACCCGTACGATGATTTACGCGTAGAGCCATCTGTCGGGCGTTTCCCTAACCGAGGACCGTCCCATGTCTAAGCTGTCAGACATCAACAATTTTACACTATTTACATCTTTATACCGCTCTACTTTCGGTATCTCGGCCCTATTGTTGCGTGAAACAACAACATTTTTAGACACAAATGTTCGTCATTGCGTGCAGACTTGAGGTAAGAGGCTGGTTTTTTGCGTTTTTGACGCACAGGCTTTGATATGAACCAAAATAAGTGACACGGCCACACTTGAAGAACCTAAAAAATTCATGTTTCTCGATTTCGACAAATCTCGCGTGCTAGATCGAACCTATTCGTCCCTAATCATCGAATAAATCTATTACATATCATTTTTGATCATCGTTTCCGAGTTTTTGCGACTTTTTTGTTTTTTTCTCAGCCGATAACTATATGACTAGGACATGCTCTTAATACAAAATAAGCCGAAGACAAATTTAAACAATATTAGCGAAAATACGAATACGAAATTTACAAACACTGAGAAAAGAATTTAAAAATGTATTTGAACCGGGGTTTGGATTTTTCACAAAAGGATGCGTTAAAATAAATCTCACACCGAATGCAAAACCAAAATTTATGCAGGCGTATAAAATACCGTTTTCGTTAAGAGACATTGAGCCTATAGAGTACAGTGAGTGCAGGGGAACTCCGATTATACCATGATAGAAAATGGAAGGACTGCTGACAGAACCGGGAACGTCCAAGTCCCACCCAAGGAGGCGTACGAGTCAGCGACCGACAGTGGCGTAGCAAAAGTGAAGCGGTGCACTGGCTTCGTGAAAAAGGGAGACTGCCGAAGCGAGGTTGGTTTACATACATTCCTACACCACTGGCGGAGGCCTCGGGCTACGCCTTCGCCTCGCTTTAGGTGGCTTGACGCACGAGCGGAGGAGAGCAGCGGTAGTAGAGTGGGAGGTAGGGGAACGTGGAGCCTGACAGAATCGAGGCTGACAAAAGCGGGACTCTACTGTAGTGGGAAACTTCTAGGTGACCGTAAATCCTTTTCTCATTATTGACCACGTCCCAATGCCACGTGTCGAATAGATCTTTTCATTATTAGCGTTATTATTAGGTGGTACGAAATACACAATAATTGATTTTTCGGAAGCGATTTTACAAATACCATTAGACCGAGACTCACAAACCATACTAGTCATTGTTACACATATAGGATTATTTAAATGCCTTCAAATGATGTATGGAGTTGCTATAGGCCCAGGACCATTCCAGAGAATAATTGTTACATTATTGACTGGAATTTCTGGAGTAGCGGTACTGATAGACGATATCGTAATTACAGCGCCTACAGCGGAAGAACACTTCAAAAGATTACATGAAGTATTTAAGCGGTTAAGCGAAGCAGGATTAAAAATTAACAATAACAAATGTAAATTTTTCGGGGCCGGTTCAGAGTTCCGAAATTTCAAAGCTCCGAACGGTCAAATTTCCGAATTTATTCTAAACGATTTCGAATTTTCAGAAGCGCTCAAGTTTAGAAAATTAAAATTCCGAATGGTCGAAATTTAGATAGCTTAAGGCTCCGACAGTCCGATGTTCCGAAAGTCCAAAATTCCGAAAGATCGAACGTGTTCTTAACGTGTCGACTAAACGACGTGCGACGGCTTGATGTTCAAGTTTCGGATTTTTGGCCTTTCAGATCATTGAGCTTTCGGAGTCTTGACCTTTCGGGTCTTTAGCTTTCGAAACTTTTTAAATCGGTTACATAGACTTTTGTTGAAATACCCTTTCTGAACCCTGTGAGTTCGTTGCACTAGAATTCGGAAGTTTGGCCGTTCGGAGCTTTGAAAATTCGGAACTTCGAACCGGCCCCATTTTTTCAAGGATACTGTGGAATATTTGGAATATAAAATAGATAAGACTGGCATAAGTCCGATCGAAAGAAAAATCGAATGTGTGCGCAATGCGTTAACCCTTTCAGTCATGTAATTAGATTTTATTTGGTATTGAAGTGTAAATATTGCTTATCGGATGATGAGCGTCACCGAAGGTGACGCGAACCAGGTTGCTATTGTGTTTTCTTTACTCAATTTATATTTTTTGTTGAGACTTCTACTATTTAATTTTAGCCGTGCCTATTACGGATTTGAGCTACCATGTAGCTGAAGCCGCCTCCCCACAGACCTGAGTACGTAAACGCACTAAAGGTCGAGTGTCCATCACGCGGCTAAAGCGATTGGAGCTGCGCGGCTGTAGACGTGCGACTTCAGCCACGTCGCTTTCTCCACTGCTATACATTCAAACTAATGAGCCTATTGCCAATCACGCGATTTCGGTCGTACGGCTGTAGCGATCTCGGCGACGTGACTCTAAATCGCGCGGCTCGACTGCTCCGAGAGCAGTCAAATCGCTGGCCGCCGCGGTTTTGAGCAGGAATTTCCGAATTTATGTTGGTGGTACGGTATTTTCAAAATTCCAGATGAATGATTCATTCCTTCAGCCGCGTGATTGACAATCATACGGGCGGCTACAGCCAGCGATCGTCGCGCTACTACTAGTAGCGCGGCCGCAATCGCGCGGCTCCAATCGCTTTAGACGCGAGATGGACACTCAACCTTAAGGCTGCACTCTACCCTCTTAACTTTTAAATATTAGTTTGTTATAGTATATTATGTAGAGTGCCCGTAAACCAAGTGTTTTTCGGCGAGAATCAAAAACGGTTTACGGGTGCGCCCCATACTGTATTTTTTTCGAAATAGGCATGAAAAGTCACTTTGACGCCTGTTGAGATTCACTAGACGAAGAGTGAGGTTATGGTGGCATGGTGCAATCTGTCGCGCACTTCGAACCGCGCATCGAAATTGCCGTATAAAGACTTTATACGGCAGCTTTGGAATGCGCACTTCGAACTGCGCATCCAGACTGCCGTATAAAGACTTTATAGGGCAGTTCTGAGATCAACCGTATAAAGTGACACCTTGTGGATGGAAAACAGGCGTCAAAAAGTGACTTTTCAATGCCTATGCCGAAAAAAAGTTATTTATCCCAAAATTCTAGCTGTGCCAGACCTGGGTAGATCAGAGATCTACCAAGGCTGTATCTAGCTTTCCGTTAAGTTTTGAATCTAGAACCTGGAAATGGTGGAGAAGGGGTTTGGCATCTGATTAACGTACTTTTAGATTTATCAAAAGATCATTTATTCAATTTAACTATTTTCTATGGTTGCAACCCTATTGCTATTTATTTACACGTTGCTTATACTACTTACTTGTTTTAACAATATTTTACAATGAAATTTGCTATTCGGCTTTTTGACGTTTGACTTTTGTATTCTTATTCTTTCTATTCAATACACTGATATTTTACTCTTAATATTCTTTTTATTTATGCTGATATTTTTAATTTTCTATAAATTTGACTCTATTTGAAATAGTGATTTTATAATTGATATTTGATAAGTTGAGCTGGATGAGTTGAGATTGCAATGAGTCAACCGGGCGCTGTGCCTATGGATTGCTCGTGAGCTGAGCAGCGTCACGCCTTTTATACCCGTCGTGACGTCACTCAGCTCGTCGTTGCGACCGAATCTTCTAGATTCGTCTAGTTGTCGCTCGACCGTTGTGTTTAAATGTGAACGCACAGGCTAGGGTAGCCTGATACGTTACAATATACGTTTTCGAAGTATTTTTCGACGCTGAATCCGAATCCGGTGTTTTTTGTTTTTTTTTTTACTTTTTTGGGGTAGTTTTTGCCCCATTTCAGAGATGGTTCTTCAGCTTTTTGAATTTTGAACACCAGGTTCGGATTCAGCGTCGAAAAATTCTTCGAAAACGTATATTCACTGCACTTCAATGCCAAATAAAATTGAATTGTGAGACTGAAAATAAAATGACGCCACTATAGTGGCGTCTGTGACTGAAAGGGTTGAGACCATTGAATGTGTCGCAATTGAGAAGTTTTCTGGGATCAGTAAATTACCATAGTAGATCCCGCACGAAAAAATATGTATGTGAAATGTATCGAAAAATATAACGACATAATACATACGTGCGGCAAAATAAATATATTAGAAATATTTCCAATGTAAATTGGTTATATTCTCAGGATATATTTGATGAAATATAAGCAAAATATATGCCGGAAATATAACCGATTTATATTAGAAATATAAAGAGGATTTCCAATATATTTCACATATATTTATTTTGCCGCACATATATATGGTATATTTGTATTTTGTATATATTGAATATGTTTCGCTATATATCTCACATACCTACATCTAGAGATAGTCAGTGACCTCTCAACCGAAGCCTTCTTAGCAACCTTACGCAGATTCATAGCCCGCCGGGGAATCTGTACAGACTTCTACTCTGACAATGGTACGAATTTCGTTGGAGCTAATAATGAGCTCAAGGAACTACGATCATTGTTAACTAATCCTCAACATCAACATATGGTCAACAATTTCGCCACCCACAAAGGAATCAAGTAGCATTTTATACCTGCTCGCACTTCAAATTTCGGTGGACTGTGGGAAGCAGCTGTCAAGTCTTTTAAGCACCATCTTCGAAGAGTATCAGGAACCACTCTTTTCACATATGAAGATTTTAATACGATTGTAGTGGAAATTGAAGCTATTTTAAATGCTCGTTCCTTGACTCCCATCTCCTCAGACCCAAATGACCTCCAGACACCAGGTCATTTTCTCATTGGCGATTCGTTAACGAGCTTGCCTGAACGAGAACCTAGAGACGTTAGCACTAACCGTCTTTCGAGCTGGTAGCACCTCCAGCAGATTCGCCAACATTTCTGGTTTCGATGGCATCGGGAATACATCAATGAGCTAACCGTTCGTCACAAATGGACGAAGGGCCGGCCCGTTATCAAGGAAGGGACTGTCGTCCTGATAAAAGAGGACAATGTACCCCCGCTACAGTGGGTAATGGGTAGAGTGACAAAACTCCACCCGGGACGTGATGGGGTTACACGTGTTGTTACGGTGAAGACCGCACGCAGCACCTTCGACCGCAGTGTGCACAAGGTTGCACCACTGCCAATCGAGATCGCAGACTGAGTGACTCGGACCATGGTCCTTTCATGTGATGTGTCAGTACCAATTAATTCTTAAGAGACACTTTTAGCGAACTATTAACATAGTCGAATCATAAGATAATTACATTTCTGTGTTTTTATTTCTAGTACTAGCCAATAAGGTTAATTATAATGAAATTCATAATATGGTTATCTATCTCTTGCTAGGTTACAAGCTCGACAATCAACATAGTTACAATTACTGATTCTATCTATCGATGAACATGTAGATTCATAAGTTGCAATTCTTAGCTATATATATATATATATATATATATATATTAGACCTCGCCAAAAAAAAAAAATTATTTTCGATTTTGTCCGAAACAACTTCAAATGAGAGTATTTGATCTAATACTGACCCTGTCAAAATTTGGGCTCCGTCGGATAATTCTAAGAGGTCGCGCATCGAGTCTTAAAATTTTCCTATTCAATTAACACGTGAAAATGGTATTTTGACCGTTCAGAGCTCATTGAATTTTTCCTGCGCGATTGCGAGCAGTCTGAATTGCTGTGAGGCCTTAATTATATGTTGTACATATGGGGCATTCCACACCAACTCGACCTGCCGTGGACCCTCACCATTTTTTATCTCTTTTTTCTTCGAGTAAGATGGAAGAGAGGGCGAAAAGTGGACGTCTGAATTATTTCAGATTTTTTGGACCCCCCGTTCGAAAGTTGACTTTCTCAGGCAGACATGTATTTGGAGATCCGTATTAGTCGTACGAAAAAATCACCCATGAGAAAGTTTGCCAATAATATGAGGTGACAAAAACTTATTTTTAAAGAATTTTTCAATATTCGTGGATGCTGTTTATTTCGATAAAACACTCTTAATTTGGGATAGCCACTTTTTTTTTTTGCACATGCTCCAAAAACTTCTGAAACGCAAAAATACATCGATATTTCAGAAAAGTCGGAAATTTAAAAAAAAAAAAAAAAAAATGGTGGATACGACCTTATACCATTAGACACGCGATATGGTACCATAAAAATGCAATACGTCAAACATAGCTCAAATCGTTTTTGCAGTGCGTCCACTTCACTCGTATTTTCTGTTTATTCGGAATTCATTTAATTCTGGCATCTGAACCAGAGCTAGTACCACTTTCGGCATAGTCTCAAAAGTTTCGTATTTTCACAAAGAATTTATGGTGAAAATTTCACAAAAAACGATGACGGCTAACGCAGTGGAAATCCCAAATTAAGAGTGTTTTATCGAAATAAACAGCATCCACGAATATTGAAAAATTCTTTAAAAATAAGTTTTTGTCACCTCATATTATTGGCAAACTTTCTCATGGGTGATTTTTTCGTACGACTAATACGGATCTCCAAATACATGTCTGCCTGAGAAAAGTCAACTTTTGAACGGGGGGTCCAAAAAATCTGAAATAATTCAGACGTCCACTTTTCGCCCTCTCTTCCATCTTACTCGAAGAAAAAAGAAATAAAAAATGGTGAGGGTCCACGGCAGGTCGAGTTGGTGTGGAATGCCCCATATGTACAACATATAATTAAGGCCTCACAGCAATTCAGACTGCTCGCAATCGCGCAGGAAAAATTCAATGAGCTCTGAACGGTCAAAATACCATTTTCACGTGTTAATTGAATAGGAAAATTTTAAGACTCGATGCGCGACCTCTTAGAATTATCCGACGGAGCCCAAATTTTGACAGGGTCAGTATTAGATCAAATACTCTCATTTGAAGTTGTTTCGGACAAAATCGAAAATAATTTTTTTTTTTTGGCGAGGTCTAATATATATATATATATATATATATATCATCCAAGCATATCTTACATGCTCTGTCAAGCAGCACAGAAATTTCGAATTGCTAATACGTAGCCGAATATTGTGCATTCCTATAGCTGTAGTCGAATATATTGTATTTCTAGTTATTATAAGATACTATAATTCATAAGTTTATTTCGATCGGGTCACACCCTCTCAACGGGAGGGGGGGGGGGGGGGGGGGGTACCCTGCTCAAAAACCCAGACTGAAATCGACAAGAGCGAATAGCTTTTCGGACAAGTTTCCAGTCAAGGCCAGATCGCGTATCTGTCTGTCTGTGGTCTGTACTCTATCCGGTCGAAAATTCCTGTCTGGATTCTGCGCGAGCCTTGTCTGCATTCAATCCGGCTCGGAAAATCCGCGGGGCCGGGTCGGAATTCCGAATATTGAAAGCGCCAAAAGTTTAAAATACCGAAGTTTTATGTTACGATTGCTAAAATTATCAAGTATAAAAATTCCAATATTTATAGAACAGAACCGTAGAATACCGCATAGCATGAAATCGACAGGTAAAATGTCCGAAAGATGACTGAACAGACTCACATAATACCGACCTAAAAAATGCCGACTTTTCAACGAATCGAATTCAAATAGTCCGAAAGCTTAAAGTTGTTCAATATTCGGAATTCCGACCCGGCCCCAAATCCCCGACCAAATCATTATCGTATTACTTGTATTCAGCATTTAGACCATTCTATGCTTCTGCCTGTCGGCCATTTGACCGTTCGTTTTAGCACACTGTATGGAAATTTAAGTTCGGTATTTTGAAAATCGGTATTTTACACTTTCGGCGCTTTCAATATTCGGAATTCCGACCCGGCCCCGTTTTGTCTGGACTGTTTCCGGACAAGCGCATCACCTATTCGGAAGTTTATCCGGTTGGATGCGCATCGTATTCGGCGGTTTAATCGATCTGTTTCGTATCGTTCTGTCCGCATTTCACGCGGAATCTTTGACCCGCCCCGTGCAGTCCCGTCCGTCACTGAAATCGGTTTTGGAACTGTGTACGTATCTATCCGGTTTGGGTCCCGCAAATCATCACGTGATTATTTACATCAAATTTTCCAAGTTGGGATCGGGGCCCTGTCCGTACCTATCCGGTTTCGTTCCCGCAAATCATAACGTAATTATTTGCATCAAATTTTCCAAGTTGGAATCTGAGCTCTGTCCGTACCTATCCGGTTTCGGTCCCGCAAATCATAACGTGATTATTTACATCAAACGAGATGCATACCTCCAAATGTGTACCCTATCGGAGTAAATATAGATATTGAAGTCGCAGATGAATTTCCTCTTCCATGCATTTTGAGAGGCAATAATCAGTTAAATCTTGCTGTTGAAATATACGGTGAAGAAGCTGAATTCGACGACGGACTTTCTTCGTCAAATGTTGCTGAGCCTGAAATATGTAGATAGAACCTCGGATAGAACCAAGGACACAACCTCAATCCTGTGATAACTGAAGCTGGTTCTTCGCTTAATGCGCGGGGTCTATAGAAAAATAAGTTACCTATTTTAACCTAAATGCATCGTTGAAGATGTGTGGATAGTTCGCGTTGATTAGAGAAACAAGAGGCTATTTACTTAATTCTTGAAAAGTACAAAAGTACATATAATTTATTTACTTTAGAAATTTACTAATTTAATTACTTTAGAAAGACTTAATATTTTTACTGAAACGACGTTTAAAATAGTTGTATAAAAAAGTTGTAATTGAGATTTTAAGAATTTATAAAAGAATATTTATTACCTAGTACGTTGCTCACGATCTCGTTTTTGATTCAATCAAGGAAATCATTTAGAAATAAGTAAAAAGCGAGGTTAGAGGCTGTCTAAAAATGAGTAGCGTCTTATTCAAATCGTTCAGTATAGATTTCAGAATTTGATTATTATCTCGATTATTATTCAAGTTTATAAAGTTTTATCACAAACATATGTTTAACTTATTATTTTTTACCCAATATTTGTCACTATCCTGAGTCCCATCCATAATTTATTTTGGTCTCTGTATAATGATACATAGTTAAACTGACAGTTTCATACAGGAAGATATCGCATTTTCTCGCACATTTTCTGAAAAATCACTCAGTAAATCAATAAAATTAGGAAATATGCTCTGCAAAGAGAGTATAGTTGTGCTCATTAATTGAAGGTGTGCCTGAATTGTAAATTGGAAGTAAATAATTATAAACAAGAGAATAAAAAAGTTTGTATTTCCAAAACTTTGATGAAAAAATGTTATGTATATTTCGAATTACCATATTTTAACCGTATCCTTCGTAATAAAAAGGTATGTATAATCAATCATTCATACAAACATTTTTGGGAATGCATATCCGCTAGAGTGCTTTTTTTGGAATGACTATTTTTTTTTCTCAACTCCCACTTGTAAATCTTGTGGTACACGTCGAGAAAGAAATCTTTTCCAATTTTCAGCTCTTAATTCCAATTCTAAGAACTCGCGCTCTTCTTTTTAAGTTTTCCCATGATAAAAGCATGTAAATATTATGACCTCTTCTTCAGCCGTGCACAACTCAGCCGCATTTCAATGGATTCTTCTGATCCAAGACTCATTTTACAGAGAATTTAGTGTTCTTTCAAAGTGACCATGGTACTTTGACTGACTGAAAAATATTAAACTTGACATTTGATCGGAATTTTGTATTAAAAAAAAAATCAAAGTATCTATTATATCTTGTGAAATACTGTTTTGAGAGACTTCATTTATAAGACTTTTTTTTGTAGGTAATAAAATATCTAAGATGGAAGACTTAAAATTTTTTGACGAGAAAAATTTATCCGGCGTCCCGGGAATCGAACCCGAGCCTACTGGCTGCCAATCCGGGGGCTTATACCCACTCGACCGCCTGGCCGCCTTCAAATTTAACTTCCCTGGTGGAGGTTTCGGATAGGACTTCAATCCGGTCTCATCCGAACTATTCCGATCCATTGCGAAATCTGTCACTTTAACAATACGGAATCATCCGAGTCTTTCCGAAGCAGGTTTTTAATCCATCCCAATCCGTGCATCGACTTCGAGTTCAATCCAAATGAATCCGACACCAATCCGTAATTCACGTTCAGTCCTATTCAATCCGTACGTCGAGTCCTTTCTAATTCGTCCGTTCAATCCAAGCGAATCCGACACCAATCCGGCACTCACTTTCAATCCTATTCAATCCGTACAACCAATCCGAGCGAATCCGACATCAATCCAGAACTCACTTCAATTCTGTTCAATCCGTACATCCAATCCGAGCGAATCCGACACTAATCCGGAAACCACTTCCAATCCTACTTAATCTGTACCTTCAATCCGAATGGATCTGTAGCTATCTACCAAATTTCAATCTCTCTTAGTTTCTTAAGCAATGTTAACTGCAATACAAATAACTCTGAAACAATCTTTTTTCGGCATAGGCATTGAAAAGTCACTTTTTGACGCCTCTTTCGATCCGTAAAGTAGCACTTTATACGACTAATTTCAGAACTGCCCTATAAAGTCTTATACCGCAGTCTGGACGCGCAGTTCGAAGTGCGCGACAGATCGCGCCATAACCTCACTCTTCGTCGTATCAAGTGTGAATCTCAACAGGCGTCAAAGTGACTTTTCATCCCTATTCCGAAAAAAATATGGTATGGGGCGCACCCGTATACCGTTTTTGACTCGAACAATAATTTCAGAACTCGCTTACGGTTCGCCTTTAGCTCGTCCTGAAATCATTATCCTCGTCGAAAAACACTCGGTCTACGGGCATGACACATAATGTACTATTTCATTCTCATCAATTCAAAAGTCCATTCGGAATGAGTCTGCTGATAAGGACAACATTCATCATCTCCTTTCGCCGGTACGTTATCTCTAGTTCAGTTCCTATATGAAGAGTTTAGCGCCAGAGTAGCCTAACCCACATTGTTGATCAAGCTCATTTCAACTGTCATCTGCCATTTAGAATAGGCCTTATCGATAATGTGGGCTACGCTACTCTGGCTCTGAACCCTTCATATATGCATTCGAAAGTTATTGAAAGAAATTTTTCTTAATTTATCAGTCTGGTCGTCTGGTTTTTCAGATTGACTCGGATTCGGTCGGATTCAAGCGGATTGGAATCTCCGCTTTTTCAGATTGACTCGGATTCGGTCGGATTAGAATTTAGAATAGAATTTTATTGATTTTATTGAATCAAGCGGATTGGAATCCCCGCTTTTTCAGATTGACTCGGATTCGGTCGGATTCAAGCGGATTGGAATCTCCGCTTTTTCAAATTGACTCGGATTCGGTCGGACGCAAATGGATTGGAATCTCTGCTCCTTCAGATTGACTCGGATTCGAACGGATTGGAATCTCCGCAATTTCAGATTGACTCGGATTCGAACGGATTCGAATGTCCGCGATTTCAGATCGATTCGGATTCGGTCAGATTCGAACGGATTGGAATCTCCGCGATTTCGGATTCGGTCGGATCCGAACGGATTCAAGCGGATACAATTCGGATTTTTAACTGATTCACTCGGAATAAAATCAATTCGTTCGTGGACAGATTTCGGAATGAAATGGATTCAAACGGATAGAAAAGTTGCCCTATCCGAATCTATCCGAAACCTCCACCAGGGTCGTCATTTTTCAAGTCTAGTTAGTGTGCTACGTATTGTAAGATATGAATTTCGTCGCATGAGCACATGTTTTGAATTTGAGATAGTGAGTGAGCACACGGGCTCACT
The DNA here is from genome assembly GCA_943736025.1 of Tenthredo mesomela. Classification (NCBI taxonomy): domain Eukaryota; kingdom Metazoa; phylum Arthropoda; class Insecta; order Hymenoptera; family Tenthredinidae; genus Tenthredo; species Tenthredo mesomela. The sequence continues at coordinate 34,445,959 of OX031013.1, forward strand.
AACACTAGTTAGGTAAGACTTACGTCTTGTATACCTATTATTTGTTGGTTATATTTAATTAAATTTAATTAAATATAACCAATACCACCTAAGGTGGTGTAATTCGTCGAAGAATGATTTTTAAGATGGAAGATTTAAAATTCACTATCTCAAATTCAAAGCACGTGCTCATGCGACGAAATTCATATCTTACAATACGTAGCACACTAACTAGACTTGAAAAATGACGAGTTGAATTTGAAGGCGGCCAGGTGGTCTAGTGGGTATAATAAGCCCCCGGATTGGCAGCCAGTAGGCTCGGGTTCGATTCCCGGGACGCCGGATAAATTTTTCTCGTCAAAAAATTTTAAGTCTTCCATCTTAAGAATCATTCTTCGACGAATTACACCACCTTAGGTGGTATTGGTTATATTTAATTAAATTTAATTAAATATAACCAACAAATAATAGGTATACAAGACGTAAGTCTTACCTAACTAGTGTTAGTGAGCCCGTGTGCTCACTCACTATCTCAAATTCAAAACATGTGCTCAGGCGACGAAATTCATATCTCGTTATTAAATATCCTACGAAATTGTCGTGGAATTTTTTTCTCCAAGTTCAACCGTTTATTCGCTTAAATCGAGAAAAAAAGAATTATGCATAAAATCGACTTTGAAGGCTCATATAGGTGCAGCGGTTGGAACCACAGCCAAACTACCGTGACACTTTTGAAAAACACCACATTTTTTGTAAAATGAATCTTAGATCAGAACAATCCATTGAAATGCGGCTGAGTTGTGCGCAACGGCGGATTCAAGGGGGGGGGGGGGGGGGGGGGGCGGAAGGGGCGATCGCCCCCCCCGAAACCTTGGGAAGGAGGGAAATTTTTGAAATAAAGATAAGTTTTAATATGTTTTCAATGCGAATAATATTAATATCAACAAAATGTATTGTTATTGGAAAAAAAATGCCTCTAGAAGTCTGAATCTACCACTATACTGAGGTACATTTTTACCCCCCACACCCCTTAATATGCTGGTAACGTCGATCGCCCGCCCCCCCCAAATGAGACACCTGAATCCGCCCTTGGTTGTGCGCGGCTAAAGAAAAAGTCGTAATGTTTACATCCCAGCGAACACAGTTATGTAAACGTGAGGTAACTTACATCTAACTCAATATAACACGTTACATAGCTGGTTAGTTTCCTGCTACCGCTGGGTTAGTGGTAATTTCCCACTCACAAGGGGGACTTACAGGCTGTCACTCACGGATTTTGATGGGTCTCAGATATGTTGTAGAGGGACCCATCCTGAGTACCTGAGTAACGGGATTTCTTTCAACGGCTCATAGTTTTCGAGACGGTCGTTCGGAAATTTAAGTCGTACCTATTACACCCGTAAAATTATATCTTTTTCAAGCAAACGAGCGTAGCCCAGTCAGTAAGGTTCACGGCTCCCACTCTGGCGGTCCCGGGTTCGAGTCCCGCACGATATTTTTTTTTTTTTTTTCTCACAAAATATTAATAAATTGAATGGACTGTGCAAAATCGTCTATTTATTTATTATTATTTTATTTATTAATGAATATGAAAAATAAAATAATAATGAAGAAAAAAAAAAACAAATTTTTAAATAATAATAAATAAAATAATAATAAATAAATAGACGATTTTGCACAGTCCATTCAATTTATTAATATTTTGTGAGAAAAAAAAAAAAAAAAGTATCGTGCGGGACTCGAACCCGGGACCGCCAGAGTGGGAGCCGTGAACCTTACTGACTGGGCTACGCTCGCTTGCTTGAAAAAGATATAATTTTACGGGTGTAATAGGTACGACTTAAATTTCCGAACGACCGTCTCGAAAACTATGAGCCGTTGAAAGAAATCCCGTTACTCAGGTACTCAGGATGGGTCCCTCTACAACATATCTGAGACCCATCAAAATCCGTGAGTGACAGCCTGTAAGTCCCCCTTTCAGTTCAAGGTGGCAGGTACATAACATACATGTAACCGTGTGATATTTTCAATACCTGACAGTAGCATCATAGTTAGGTAACAGATGGTAACACGCTATCTAGCGTTGTGATGAATATGTTAGTACGGGCCTATATACGCTTCAAATCTCAACTCGAATCCATTTCGAAGAATCCACGCACAAAAGAACAGTGAATATGCCAAAAGATTCGATATATTCACTGCACTTTTGTACACGGATTCTACCCAATAGATTCAAGTTGAGATTTCATTGAATAGTCATAATATATTTCCACATGTTTATCAGAAGCTGACGACTTTATTTGGCCATTTACGTATTCCATATGTTTATTACCACTATATCTATTCGACAATGAATACCGAACAATTAACTTCACGATGCATAATACCGAATATCTTTAGCCATTTTAATCACTTATGAGCAAGATTACAACAAGGGCGTGAAGATGTCTGAAAATAATTTGTATTGTGAGGCACACGTGTATAAGCAAAAGCAAAAGTGAGGTTAGAATTTTATTATTTGTCCATTAAGGGGGGGGGGGGGGGGGGGGGGGGGGGGGGGGGTTTACCCAATCAGTTACCGATTTGTCTATTTTCTCCTAAACGGGGTAATCAATCGACTTGTCCTTTCGGCAGCCGATGTTTGATGAGTAATGAGTTCGAATTGGTACGTTTGATCGGATGAAATCGGGATTTTTTATTTTTTTTCGATCGAAAAGTGTTGGCGTGCCATTTATTGCGACTTATATCAAAGCCCATGCATCAAACATGTAAAATCGAGCTCTGTCGCCCGATTCTGTGAGGGATTCTGAACAGAACCATCCCAAAACATCTTTGTTTTCGACAACGATTCAGGAGACGCTTGGATTCCACGTTTTGTGGTAATTTTTGCGATTGTCAGAGGCTGGGGGCGGCCATTGCCGCTACAGCTGCTGCAGCTGCTGATATAATGCGGTGGTCCCCAGAACACCCGTGAGATGTCACCGTAATAGTACTTTGTGATACAAGTGCGAGAAAGCGACCATTATACGCAGGCCGTGAAGTTGGTCGCACGAGCCGCACGAGTAACACAGCAGCACGAGCCGAAGGCGAGTGCTGCTCGTGGTACGAGTCCGGCGAGTGCGACTAACTTCACAACCTGCGTATGGTCGCTTTCTCGTACGAGTATCACATACTATTTTTTGTAACAAATGCGTGCGAAGTGCACTCGAGTGCATGTATGAATCTTCTTCCTCTTTTCCTTCCTAGGGCTTTTCCTGTCATGAGAGGTAGTCAGAGCATGTATGAATCAAAGCAATCATACAATCCACATACCACTGACGGGGTCCAGGGGCGGAGCCCCTGGTGGGGTCAAGGGGCGAAGCCCCTTGTGGGGTCCAGGGGCGAAGCCCCGGTGGGGGGGTTCGGGGGGCGAAGCCCCCCGAATAAAGAACAAACAAAATTTTAAAATTGCATTTCCTGAAAAACAACAAAACAAAAAACATGGGTGGATAATTGAGTAGAAAAAATCAGTCTAATAACGACATAAAAAGATATTTATTTAATAACACAACTTTACCAACATATTTGTAACTTTTTTTCAAGTAATCTTATCATCTCATCATTTATTAACGCTTTCGTGATATTTTTATTCTTATTCTTATTTTATTATCTTTCTTATTCTATTATATACTATGAACATTTGAACACATTTATCCATCGTGCTTTAGAATGATAATTTTACATGACTAATATTATTTCAAGGGTCGTTTGCCCAATTGACTAGTATTTTTAGCCTCTTTTTAACGATATTTTTGATGAATTGTTTAACGAAAAAAAAACATAAAAAAAATAAGATAATTAAAAACTAATAGCACGTTCTGTACTCTTCACAAGCCTTTAAAGTTATACGCTATATTGCATGTTTTACACTATATAGGGGAAAGTGTTGTACCTTGAACATAGTGTACCTTGAAACACGTCCTCGATTTTGTAATTGTAGTGACACCTTTAGAAAAATCACCATAGTTTGTTATCAATAGCAGCGTACAGTGAACTATTAATCGAAATTCGCATCATTTTCTCCGTCACATCGGCGTTTATATCGATTGAAAGATTTGGGCGTCAGAATCCAAGAGTTTTGTGATTTCGTTAGCGATTTTTCAAAGTCGTAATAATGAATTTCCGGGAGATCTCTTTCGAGGATTAGATACATATACACCTTGTAAGTATACCGTAAAATATATGTTGAATATAAACACAAGCTCCAAATATGCACACCTTACTTCTAAAAACGTGTACCCTCTTGTACCTTGAGACACACAAGCATCGTGTACCTCGAGACACTGTTCTTATGTACAATTAGATATTTTTCTGGTTTTTCGACTGTAGATCATCACGCCATGAAGGAAAACGCGAAAAAAGTTGAAAAAAAAAGTAAAAAAAAAAAAAAAAAATCCCCCCCCCCCCCCCCCCCCCCTCCCCCCCGCCAAAAAATGTATAAACCGAAATGTTAATTATTCGTTCAATTCACAAATAACAATCTGTCATAAATTTCACTCCGCGGATGGCGTTTCAAGGTACAAGGGGGTATGTTTCAAGGTACATGATGGTGTTGTACCTTGGTGCATGTTCCAAAAAAATTTCAAAAATTCCTGACCAAAAAACTACTTTCAACGAAAGAATGAATCCCAGTAGGGTTTGTCATGAAAAGGTTGTTCTTCAAAATGATATCAATGACAAGTCAAAATGTTCAAAAATTTCCATCTTATAAGCAAAAATCAAAAAAGTGTCCCAAGGTACAACACTTTCCCCTACTAGGAGGTCTAAGAATCTTATACATTGAACGATTGCAATTAAAGTGTGAGAAACTTTTTTGATTTAAGAGTTCAGATTTGAATAAAAAAACTTAGTTGAAAATGAACAAAGAAAGAATTAAAAAAAAATAAAGAAAATGCTGTGACTCAACTGGTTCAATCTTTAGCAAAATTGAACGTTACGTTACAATTGCTCAGTTGAATGGAAACTTTCTTGTCTAGAGTTACATTCGTCGAGTCCAAAGAGTTTTCTTTATTGCCAACTTCAGCGTTCGAGCATCCTGACTGGAAGGTTTTGAAGCTGGTTGCATCTTCTATTCTTCTTTCTGGCGGTTTCGTAGTTGTCTCCGACTTGGATGAACTTTGTCGATTCAGATCTATGGAGCTGCATATTTGTCCACAGATTTTCTTTTTGTTGTTGATAGAATCTTCGACATATCCCATCGCAACCTTGTCTGACCTCCATCCTCCATGGCGCTTAAGCGTCAGAAGATCTGCCCCTGCGTCCGCCAGCATAGTTGCTGAAGTGCGACGGAAAGAGTGTCCTGTATATTTATCTGCTTCCTCCAGTCCCAAGTATTCAGCTATCATCTTTGGCATTGCACCGAAGGTGTTGATACCAATCACCTGCTGTGTGCATTTTCCGTCTCGCAGACACAGAAAGAATTGGTCGTTGTTAACATTCTTGGGTCGCAAAGCTTCATATTTTTTAATAATTTCACAGAACTCTCCGTCGACCGTGAACTTGCGAGGGACATCATTCTTCGTCCGAGGAATCTTAACGACGATCATGTTGTCATAGTGTTCAATGTCGTTAACTGATATGTTCTTCAACTCTTCCCTACGACAGGCCCCAGTAATTCCGAAAATGAGTGCCACCTGAAAATAATTTTGTCTATGTAGGCGTGTTCGACAGTATAGATAATCCCAGATTTGCAGGTTATGTATTTTTGTATTCAAAAAAACTTGCGTTACTCACCTTCATAGCCAAATACCGACTGTCCGGAGCTTCTGTCAAGAACTTTTCTACGTCTCTAGGTGCCAAAATCTTCGATTTAGTTGACACAAACCCCTTGCTGTTCTTCGACATGAACGTAGACAATTGTTTATACTTGCCGATGTCCATGTTCCGAGAGTTCAATATGGTGCTTTTCAGCATCGAATATTTTGCCCAAAGAGACGAGGGCTTGAATTTTTTTGACAGTTCGTCAAAATAAACAAGCATAGTATCCTCCGATACTGAGGTTGTTCCTCGTGGTTTTTGCCATTCAAGAAACTGTTTGTAACACTCTCTATATAGACGTCCTGATTTGTCGGGCAACAAATTATCGACGACATTTTTTGCCGCTTTGCGTATTTCTGCTGGCGTGTCGTCCAGACCACAGTGTACGAATCCAAGTTGATTGTCGCTCATTTTATGTATGACTAAAGAGCGTGCGAGAAGTGCGTGCGAGAAGAATGGAGAAGAAAGCACTAGTGCGAGAAGTAAAATCAGGCCGATTTGCGCATGCGCAGCATTTTTATTGTATCTCTGGCTATAAAACGCCACTTACGCCACTCTCGGCAGGCACGAGAAGTAGCACTTCTCACGCATGCGTTGCATAAAAGTATACTATACTATAGTAAAAGGATGAAGTTCAGATGGGCGCGTGGCGACATCTCACGGGCGTTCTGGGAACCACCGCGTTATATCAGCAGCTGTAGCGGCAATGGCCGCCCCCAGCCTCTGACAATCGCGAAAATTACCACAAAAACGTGGAATCCAAGCGTCTCCTGAATCGTTGTCGAAAACAAAGATGTTTTGGGATGGTTCTGTTCAGAATCCCTCACAGAATCGGGCGACAGAGCTCGATTTTACATGTTTGATGCGTGGGCTTTGACATAAGTCGCAACAAATGGCACGCCAACACTTTTCGATCGAAAAAAAATAAAAAATCCCGATTTCATCCGATCAAACGTACCAGTTCGAACTCATTACTCGTCAAACATTGGCTGCCGAAAGGACAAGTCGATTGATTACCCCGTTTAGGACAAAATAGACAAATCGGTAACTGATTGGGTAAACCCCCCCCCTTAACTAATACTTTGTATACTACTAGTTCAGACGCTATTATTCATGAGTTTTATAATATATAACCTACAATTTTTAAGTATTGTTTTTCAGACTGACCACGACGGCATAAATTTCACTCTCTTCACTACGTAAACTCTCTCTACCACACCGGGACGCAATAACAATAGCAACTGCTATGAACTGCCGCGCTCATATAAACTTAGAATGACATTAGCAGCAAATGTTATTTTACATTATTGTTGATGCAACGTAACCGATGTTATGTTATTTATTGGGGCTCTCGGTACATTACAGTTACATTGCATTCGATAGTTGCGAGTAACTAACAAATGTTACGTTACAATAATATTGCAGCAACGTTACCGACGTTAGGTTGCTTTGTGGGACTCATGTTACATAACTAGACGGTTATGTGTTTGCTGGGATGCTTTTAGCAGGGAAAAACTTAAAACGAAAAGCGCGAGTACTTAGAATTGGAATTGAGAGCTAAAAATTGGACAGGATTCCTTTTTCAACTTGTACAACAAGATTTTCGAGTGGGAGTTACAAAAAAAAAAAAAAAAAAATAGTCGTTTCAAAATAAGCACCCTAATATTCACTGAAATATTTGTGACCTTACCTCAACTTATCTGCATTTTGTGAGTTATTATTCCAAGATTACCGTGCTATAAGTAGTGGAGAGTAGGGTCCTCTGTGACACATTTTTCTTATCTAGGATTTCAGCCTGTTTATGTACTTAACTCAACATATCTCAGTATCCATTGTATGATATAGACATTCAAGTAGGTAAATCAAAGTCAATTTACATATGAATGTTGCTGTGATAATAAAAAATAACCGATTCTCAAGAGAGTGCAAATGGCACAAGGTACCCCATGCGTGGGGTACCTTGTGCCACGGTGTGGGGTAGAATGTGACATATACTGAAAAAACGTCGGGCCAATGCCGGGTTTAAGGATGTGGGGGCCTGTAGGCGGAAAGGTGGTGGAGGCCCAATTGAAGAAATAAAGATCATCATCAGTATTGAATTTTTTTATTGCATCATAATGAACTAAGTTGGTGAAGGCCTCAAATGGTGGGGGGCCCGTAGCCTGCCGCCTACTCAGCCTAATTCCTAAGTCCGGCACTGCCGATGGGGCACTGTGTGCCACGAAGGAAAAACAGGCACATAATTTATCGAGTTTCACTAATTTCACGAGCCCCATGAAAGCTTGTCACAATGTACCCCACTGCTCGTTGATAATGTTTTTAATTATTATTTGACAGACGAACCATTATCAGGTAATGTTACTCATACTCGCACTTACCTTTATGTATAGCTAATGATATACCGGGAGGTTCTGTGAATGCGGAACGCTAGGGACACCAACCCAAAAAGGGTGCTATTTTATGGGTAGTAAGCTGCAACAGCAGTTTAACAACTTACTAGATGTTTCTAGTAAAATCACTAGAAATCACTGGAAATCTAGTCACAAGATTTCTAGTCCAGAAATCTAGTGACCAATAATCACTAGATTCCTAGTGATTTCTAGTGATTTTACTAGAAACATCCAGTAAGTTACTAAACTGCTGCTGCAGCTTACTGCCCATGAAATAGCGACCTTTTTGGGTTGGTATCCCTAGCGTCCCGCACGAAAATATATATTAGATAAATGCGAAAAATATATGCGACATATTTGTTTTTTGCGCCAACATATATTTTTATAAGATGGATATAAAATGTCGGATATATGTCAACATAAATATTGCGGCATGTACACTAAACATAATGGATTCTGAGCCGGATGTGTTCGACAATCGAAGAAACAGCCAATCGGCGCTCTGGATTTTTGTAGTCCAGAGCGCCGATTGGCTGTTTCTAGAATTGTCAAACAACATCCGGCTCAGAATCCATTACGTTTAGTGTATGTCGACATCTATGTCGACACTATGTAAAACATTTATTTTTATAAGTTTGATATAATGTCGGATATATGTCAACATAAATGTTGCGGCCTGTATGTCGACATCTATGTCAACATCTATGTAAAACTCAATCAAACATATTTGTATTTTGCGTACTTATATGTTATAAGTGCGACATAGATGTAGCATACATTTTTCGCATATATATATTAGGGTGGTCCTTAGAAGATGTAAAAAAAAAATTCATGTTGGATCCCCCCAAATCAGCTCCAAATAATTAAAAAAAAATTCCCTAATTTTTTCAGATTTTTATTTTATTCCCCTAGTCCCGCTGTTTTCATTCAAAGTTCAAAATACAATCGACGATACTTGAAGTTAAAATTTTCGCCGAAATATTTCTTTTTTTGAAAAAAAAAAAAAATTAAAAAAAAAAAAAAATAATCATAATAATAATAAAGCACACGATTCCCCTGGGATACCCCATTTATAATTCTTTTTTTTTTTTTTCAATTTTTTTTTTAATTTTTTTTTTTTTTTTTTTTTTTTTTTTAAGAGATATTCCGGCGAAAAATTTAACTTCAAGTATCGCGGATTGTATTTTGAACTTTGAATGAAAACAGCGGGACTAGGGGAATAAAATAAAAATCTGGAAAAATTGGGGAATTTTTTTTTAATTATTTGGAGCTGATTTGGGGGGATCCAACATGAATTTTTTTTTTGACCCCATCTAAGGACCACCCTAATATATATATATATTTCCGTGCGGGGTTCCGCATCCACAGAACCTCCCGGTATAATTAGACTTTCAACAAGAACTCCACGGCAATGGATAAAAAGAAAAATGATACAAGGCACAAAAACCAGCTTTCGGAAGGCTCGAATCGATTTTGTAGTTTTTCTACATGATGTCAACCTTTCAGTGAATGAAAATAGGATAGAATTGACAGATTTTAGACAACGAATGATAAGTTAATTCTACAAAATTCTGCCACAAGAGGCGAACGAGATATGGGTAGTGGAACCGTGTCACAGAGGACCCCACTCAAGATTCCCCTACACAAATATTTTCGCGAATGTTTCTTTCCAGTTCCCGAGATCGAATCAAGTTACTGCAAGTCCAAATATGAAATTTTTCACTATTGTTGTGGAATTTCCGTAATACTAACTGAAATACTAACCTATATCAGCGAAACTGGATTGGCGCGGTTGGAACCGGGAATACGTTTAAAAAATTGAATCAAGATTTGAATACTACTATTGAATATTCAAAATAGTTGGAGGTTCGAAAAACTTACGTAACTTAACTTACATAACTTACATAACATTGATGTATCAGTCGATTATTAGTTAATAAGTCCCTAATACTTAGAATAAGTTACGTTGCCAAAATTTAGGAGCACAAAAAACATTTATATATACTGGGTGAGTCTCTTCAAAGGAAAATGTGTGGGACCTACTTGCGGCAAAGGTACGCCGTGATTCGTGATTAAGCATTGCTACCCTATCCCCACCGGATAATTACTTACCTGATTATGGCTGAATGTGCCTTCGCCGTGAGTAAGTCCCACCCATTTCGGACCTTTGAAAAGACTTACCCTGTATATACTTTTCAAAATTGATTTATTCTTTGCCTTTCTAATCAAATTCAATTATCATACCTTTTCATGTATTGTATAATGCTCCAGTTATTATGAAGTTAGTATACTCCAATTATTATGAAAATAACTACCGTTTTTTAAATAACATTTTTATTAATTTCGCGATTATTCTACGCGCTAGTTGTTTCCAAATTGCTTTTCCTATGCATGGCTGAATGCGGCCGAGTATCACCGAGCGCGAGCGATTGCGTGTCCGTCGACCTACTCGGGGCATTCCCTTTGGAATCTCTGGCAATCTTCCGCGTCGACTGGCGTTGTCTCTCGACAGTCTCTGTCGTCTTAAACCTGGAGCACAGACTTTTCGTGTTCCGTGTTCGCCTCACCTACAGGCGCCACGATCGTTCACACATAGCTGTGATTGGTCGGCGCTGCGTGTGAGTGACTGAACACTGGTCACGATCTCTGTAGGTGAGCCGAAACGAAAAGTCTGTGCTCCAGGCTTTAAGCTTGGAGCACAGTAAACGCCGCAAGCCGTAAAACGGATCACCTACAGGTCGGGTCGGTCACGCACATCAAGCGCCGACCAATCACGTACGCGTGTAGGTGACCGACCGGCCTGTAAGTGATCCGTTTTAAGCTAGGAGCACAAACTCTTCGTGTCGGCTCACCTACGGAGATCGTGACCAGTGTACAGCCACTCACACGCAGCGCCGACCAATCATAGCCATGTGTGAGCGATCGTGGCGCCTGTAGGTGAGGCGAAACACGGGACACGAAAAGTTTGTGCTCCTAGCTTTACGGCGCGCGGCGTTTACTGTGCTCTAGGCTTCATGTCGTTTTTGACAATCTGACTAATGTCCGGTTGCATAAACATAAGCTACCCGAAGGTTTAAATAACCCGTAGGTTACCACAGATACTACCCGTTCAACCTTGATAGACTGTTGGAGGTTAACAGCGATTCGTGACAGCTGTGAGATGAAAAAAAGGTTGAATGGGTAGTAACCTACGAGTAGTAACCTGCGGGGTGACCTACGGGTATATAATAACCTACGTTTGTGCCTTGTATAATAACTTACGGGTTATTTAAACCTTCGGGTAAACCACGTTCATACAACCGGGCATTGGAGATTTCTCAGCGAATAACCCCTCGTTTTGTTGTGTAAAATATCGTGTGCACCAAGGGGCAGAGGTATCTTACGCCGAGCGTACTTGTAATACTCGTCTTCGACTCGTGCAAATTTACGTTAAAAGACCTACTTTGCCTCCTTGGTACACAAATATACTATTTTTCAATTTTTAAGTAAAAAAGAAGGAAACTTCTGTTCACTTCAGTAGAATCATATGATGAAGTCAAAAGAGTGAATGACTCAATACAGTCAAGCCTCGTGTTATCGCGCCTCGTTATATCGCGGTTTTGCTCACTGTAGCCCCTTTCCTTGCTCTATCCGTTCCCCCACGCGCTTCAAGCGACTCTCCCACCACGCGCTAGGTGCTGCCCCTTTCTTCTACCGTCTCACTCACTGTCACTGTGCTTCTAGAGATTCAAGTGACTGGTGGGGGAACTAAGTTATATCGCGGTTCTCCGCTTTTCGCTTCCCCTATAGCCCCATTTCCGCGATATAACGAGGTCTGACTGTAGTTTGGTCGGGAAAAAAAGCGGGGAATGAACTTGGAATGACAAAAAACGAAATATTTTCGGCAAAAAAATGTATTTGATGGTGTTCTTATCACATCACGTTATACAGACTATATTTATTTGATATCGAATGCTCATTTATGGTATAAACGTTATACCATATCATACGTCATCGATAGGTTTGAAAATAGTCCCTTGATCACAATCAGGAAACCTTCTCCGATGCTCGCTTAGAACTTGAATAAAAAATTGCATTTGTTGATCATGTTTTGGATGCAATTTGTTGTACTCCTCAATAAGTTGTACACCTCGTTCAGCCGCATCATTTATGATCTTCATATTTCTTGATAAAGGTCCGCAATCCGTGGAATTCTCATTCTGCTGCCACTGCGTTGGATCTAAATTTAACCATTGAATAGGTAGGTTTTATTTTTCGAAAAAACTGAAGTAAACAATACTTTCCTTCTTTTTTATTCGGAAATTGAGAAAGACATTTTGTTCTTTATTTTTTTTATTTTTTCAATTTAAAACTCATTACGTCACCCTTTCCAACCAAGCTGAAAATCTGAACAAACTCAGACACCACTGGGACTGACCTGAGATTGACTGAGACCTTCCTCTGAAAAAAAAAAAAAAAAAAAAAATCGGAACGTTTTTAAGTAATTATCTATCGATTCAAGGGGTGGCAAGAATGTGTTAGAAATTAACGACTACTCCAATATATACCGGGAGTATTCGTGGAAATACTTCATAGGAAAGTGAAAACGCAGGCAACTCAGAAGTCAAGCGATTAGGTTTTATTTCGCATATTGCGTGCCCATTGGCTACGTGGGAACGAAACCTACACGGAGAGAACGTTATAAGAATAGTCTTTATTTATTATAGAATGGCTGTCATACTGGGTATAACGAGAAAGACCTATCGCGGATTCTGAGATCCCGTACTATAAGTATGGTAACCATTGCCTCATTTGTGAGAACGGTTACCATACGTATAGTACGGGATCTCAGAATCCGCGATAAGTCTTCCTCGCTATACCAGTATGACAGCCATTCTCATAACATTCTCTCCGTGTAATCGGTTGATGTTTGAGTTGCTTGTATGCAGGCGTCCGATAAAGCGTTTCCACAAATATTCCCGGTATATATATGGGCCATTCCACATGAACCGGATCAGTAACCTCTCAGATATTTTTTTAATTTTGCATTTCGATTGTCCTCGGGGAGTTAGATTTTTGTGCCAAAGGATTTTTCAATTAGTGCAAAATTCGTTAAGTTATTTGCATAAACAAATTCGAGCAAGTTTTTTTTTTCCAAAATTCATAACTCCGCCAAAAATGACACTAGACTCGATTATTTTTTTTTAGTTTACGCGGAAAGAGTCATAGAATGTATAAAAAAATAAGTACTTCGAACAAAGTTTGTTCATCCATTGTTTATTTAACAATTAAGTTTTCAAAGATTTTAAAAACAGGGTGTGACACGATCAAAAAAAATTTTTTAAATACTGACATATACTTTGCACTATACTACAGCCTGTGAATTAAATTTAGGTACGTCTTATTTTTTGTTCTTGAGTAAAAAATCGCTAAAGTTGGCGGCGCGCGCCAATTCCGAGTTGACGCCGCGTGGAACGTAATGGCGTGCGTTAGACTACTGTTCGCCGCTACTCGACGGACGCGTAGCAGCGGTATTCGAGATTCATTTTCACAATGAGTGACACGGTTTAAAAATCTGAAAAAAATACTGTAGTTTCCCAATGGCAACTATAAGCGATACGTTGAGTTTCGAGAACGTGTTCTTTTTCGTTTTTGAAATATTGCAGCTTAAAATTTTAGCATGTATGCTGAGCTGTATGCTAAGATTTCAAACTGCAATAGTTCAAAAACGGAAAAGAACACGTTCTCGAAACTCAACGCATTGCTTATAGTTGCCATTGGGAAACTACAGTATTTTTTCAGATTTTTAAATCGTGTCACTCATTGTGAGAATGACTCTCGAACACCGCTGCTACGCGTTCGTCAAGTATATATATTAGGGTGGTCCTTAAAAAGGTCATTCTTGAATTTTGACTTTCTCGACCCCCAGATCGGTTCCAAAATAATCAAAAATAATCTTAAAAAAATTTGAGCCTTGTGGCTTGACTAGAAAGGGTGCCTGTAAGCACAAATTCATTTTTCGTTCCAAATTTGGGCACATATTAGTATTTAATAATGACAATGAAAAATTTCTGTGGAAAATAAAAATTACTTACTCATTTGAACCGTACTCGCCGGATTCCGAAAAGAACAAAACAAAAATTATTATTTCCTATGTATATTCTTCGAAGAATTTGAAATTGAGTAGAAAAATTCCTTCAACATTGGGGGAAGAATAGGTGATAAATGATTTCAAATTACGATTTGATTCATTAACTTAAGGTGGTTCTTCACCTACAGTCCCACCAAACGTGGGTTCCAGAGCAGATTTTGAGTACTTCTCGATGGGGAAAAAATCTGAAAAAAATCAAGCATGTAGAAGATCTTCGGGAGATCGATTTTGTATAATAATAATTCAAAAAAGTTATTAACAAATTGATGGAAAAAAAAACTGTTCAAGAAATTAGCCGATGACCCAACTTTTTTTTAGGTGAAAACTATTTTTTAATTTTTCTGAATACGTATGATTTTTTTCAGAATTTTGTTAAATCTTTGGAAATTGCGTTTTGTCAGGTATGAAATACTAATTTGTGCCCAAATTTGGAACGAAAAATGAATTTGTGCTTACAGGCACCCTTTCTAGTCAAGCCACAAGGCTCAAATTTTTTTCAGATTATTTTTGATTATTTTGGAACCGATCTGGGGGTCGAGAAAGTCAAAATTCAAGAATGACCTTTTTAAGGACCACCCTAATATATATATTAGGCCGGAGTGAAAAAGGTCGATTTTCGCGGATCGTATTCTAATAGTGCGGGAAAGTTATGTCTTGGCATCACTCAAAACTGTGCTAAAGGAAAAAATTTACAATAGATATCTTCTGTTCTGGCAAACGCCCCAAAGTTTTGAATTTTTTAACACGGGGTTTAAATGGAGAAACAAGGCAAAAAGACAAATTAGCACTGAAAAATTCATAAAAACTCACTGGGTCGGCCGATTTCAGTCTTCCTACGCTTATTCGAAGTGGAAAGAATATAGCTTTCGTTTGACGTTTTGAAATTCAGAATATCTTTCTTAGTTTCAAAGATACACGCGTTTGAAAATCGAGTTTTTCCCGAAAAAACGCTATTTTTCAATTTTGTATCTTCTAAAGTAAGTAAGATATTTCGAATTTCAACACGTCAAACGAAAGCTACATTTTTCCCGCCTCGAATAAGCGTAGGAAGACTGAAATCGGCCGACCCAGAGAGTTTTTACGAATTTTTCAGTGCCAATTTGTCTTTTTGCCTTTTTTCTCCATTTAAACCCCGTGTTAAAAAATTCAAAACTTTGGGGCGTTTGCCAGAACAGAAGATATCTATTGTGAATTTTTTCCTTTGGCACAGTTTTGAGTGATGCCAAGACATAACTTTCCCGCACTATTAGAATACGATCCGCGAAAATTGACCTTTTTCACTCCGGCCTAATATATATATATGAGGTATTCCATACCAACTCGACCAATGATTTTCCCTCACCATTTTTGATTTGGTTCATAATTTTTTCTACGGTTACTCCAACTCTAACAACCACTCATCAATTTTTTCAGATTTTTTACATTAACCCTTATTTATTCATGATTTTTCGAAACTTCGAACAGTGCGACACCTTCGATTTTTTTGAAAAAAATCTCAAAAATTCTACTTTCGAAGACGATCATTTTGACCCCTAGTCGAAAGTGGAAACTCTTTTCCTTATGTTTATATTGCTTATTTAAGAAAAAATTATTTCGTGAACGTGGTGGATAATGGCTCCCAGAATTTTTTCAATGCAAATGAATTGTATCTTCAGGATAATGGGTTGTAACCATCAGAGATACGTTTCATTTTATTTTCGAAAATTATTATTATTATTATTATTATTTTTTATTTTAATCGTCGTTTGTTGGAAGGATTTTTTTTTGTCTCACAATAATTTATTGAAGCACTGTAAAAAAGAAAATTGTTTTTCGTGTTTGAAAAATATTTAAAACCCCCCTCCCAAAAAAAATAACCCAGAAAAAATAATAATAATAAAAAAAATAATAATAATAAAAAAAAAACAATAATATTAATAATAATTTTCGAAAATAAAATGAAACGTATCTCTGATGGTTACAACCCATTATCCTGAAGATACAATTCATTTGCATTGAAAAAATTCTGGGAGCCATTATCCACCACGTTTACGAAATAATTTTTTCTTAAATAAGCAATATAAACATAAGGAAAAGAGTTTCCACTTTCGACTAGGGGTCAAAATGATCGTCTTCGAAAGTAGAATTTTTGAGATTTTTTTCAAAAAAATCGAAGGTGTCGCACTGTTCGAAGTTTTGAAAAATCATAAATAAATAACGGTTAATGTAAAAAATCTGAAAAAATTCATGAGTGGTTGTTAGAGTTGGAGTAACCGTAGAAAAAATTATGAACCAAATCAAAAATGGTGAGGGAAAATCATTGGTCGAGTTGGTATGGAATACCTCATATGCTAAGTATACGTGCTAAAATTTTAAGCTGCAATATTTCAAAAACGAAAAAGAACTCGTTCTCGAAACTCAACGTATCGCTTATAGTTGCCATTGGGAAACTACAGTATTTTTTTCAGATTTTTAAACCGTGTCACTCATTGTGAAAATGAATATCGAATACCGCTGCTACGCGTCCGTCGAGTAGCGGCGAACAGCAGTCTAACGCACCCCATTACGTTCCACGCGGCGTCGACTCGGAATTGGCGCGCGCCGCCAACTTTAGCGATTTTTTACTCGAGAACAAAAAATAAGACGTTCCTAAATTTAATTCACAGGCTGTGGTATAGTGCAAAGTATATGTCAGTATTTAAAAAATTTTTTTTGATCGTGTCACACCCTGTTTTAAAAATCTTTGAAAACTTAATTGTTAAATAAACAATGGATGGATAAACTTTTTTCGAAGTACTTATTTTTTTATACATTCTATGACTCTTTCCGCGTAAACTAAAAAAAAAAACATCAGTAAAGACGAAAAAGACGGTGTTTTTCGCAGCACTTTTCATCATTTTAATTTTGAAATATCAAAAATGAAAAGTAAAAGAAAGAAAAAGTAAAATATACACATATAAAATTGAAAGTCAATCAATTTCCGATGGAAGCGATCATTCGAATTTAATGGGATATGGCAATTTTTCATTCCCGTCATTTAAATGTCAAATCCTCCAAATTTCAGAATTTTCCATCAAGCCGTTTCCCAGATCATCGGCGACAGACCGCCGGACCGACAGACCTACAGACAGACCGACATTTTCTAAAAACCTGTTTTTCGGATTCCAGAGGGTAGGAAACGTAAAGATTCGTTGAAATTAGCAAATCCACTTTTCGACCGAAACCAATACTTTTCTTAAATCACCAATGACATTGAAGTTTGCATCGTTGGAACGCAACGAAATTCAACGTAAATTTATAAAAAATATACATAGCATAAAAATGATCCTACTAGGTTTATGAAGATTTTCAAGTTATTTCTAATCGTTTTCACTGTTCAAACACAGCAGGATCATTTTCCGTAAATTAAAATATTTAAATAATTTTTTTTTGGATTTCGTTGCGTTCCAACGATGCAGACTTCAATGTCATAATCACCAAAGGTGATGAAATAGCTATTTTCGTATCAAGGGCGTAAAGTTTTACGCCCGTGGTGCGAACAATATTTTTCGTCATGTTGGCCTCAAGTATAACGCCTTTTTAGCCTTGTTTTGCGAGTGTCAAGTTCGACTATACGCCCGGTCTGTGTAAACAAAAACTATTTCTAGGCGCTGTTACGTCTTGAGTTGAAAGTTATTTAGACGAACGAATCACAAGTTATTTTATATGATGTTGAATTGGTAGAGTTCTGTATTTCTTACCGAGTCTTAAATTACTAGTTCTTCTGGACGTCGCTGAGCTCGTATCTGTTGAGATATCTGTTGAGGTATGGGTATTATCAGCCACCACTATGCGTGGGTGAAATAAATGTTTATAGTTTCACCTTTTAATTATAACAATATTTATTAAACAATTTAATAATAACAATCTGCACTGTAGTTTTGGTAATTAATCTTCACGCAAGTGGAGATTAATTTAAGTTTGTAGTTTCTATTATTTTATTTAGTAATTCACTTATTAATTAACTGTTACACCAAACACTTTGAGTTGATGATTCTGAGATCTAAGATTCTATAAGTTCGATCTTTACTGATTGAGGTTTCGTGACTAACTGCTAATACTGCAGTAGAAAAGATCTCTCCTCGCGGATACGCGAAGGGGAGGTTTTGGAAAACTCGCGGGAAGGCGAGGTTTTTTTCTATTGGTAAAAAGAACATTAAAACAAAAGCGGGAAAAAATATGGTTGGCTAGAAGAGCATTTGCGCAAGGCGATTGGGTCAGAGGCCCAAGCGTCGAGGCGCTAAGAAGGGATGCTGTAAGCATCTATATCTCTCTTCTTTTAAAACAGAGCTGTCTTTGTCTTTAGACTTTTCCGCTTTGGGTCGTAAAAATCTGAAGGATCTGAAGATTTATGTTTCCTCAATAAGCATTTTCAAAGTTTACTTAAAGTTTAGGCTTTCAGTTTTATGGTGTTTCAAGTGTTCCAGAGCATATTCGTTTCGTGAGAAAATGGGATGAAATTGTCTATATTATAGTTAAGATTGTTCCTTTCAAAAGTATTGACTAATATCTATGAGTAAAATAATATATAAAAGAATAAAGGAAAAAATTATAAATGGAATTACATCAGTAGATGCATTATTAAAACTCTGATGATAATTGCACGTCGGTATTCTTATACCTGAGATAATAACTATGGTAACTGTTGTACCTATAGATTTAAATATTCGGCTTCCAGCCTAGGACGTAACAGCGCGACGCCCAATGGGCGTCGCGCGTGAGGATAGTTTTTGTTTGCACAGACCGGGCGTACAGTTGAACTTTGCGCCCGCAAAACAGGGCGTAAAGGCGTACTTTACGTCTACTATGACGAAAAGTAATACTCGAGTCTAGTGTCATTTTTGGCGGAGTTATGAATTTTTGAAAAAAAAAAAAACTTGCTCGAATTTGTTTATGCAAATAACTCAACGAATTTTGCACTAATTGAAAAATCCTTTGGCACAAAAATCCAACTCCCCGAGGACAATCGACACGCAAAATTAAAAAAATATCTGAGAGGTGACTGATCCGGTTCACGTGGAATGGCCCATATATCGCACGCCCAGAACAACACTGTAACATCTCAAAAAAATGTATTTTTAGGGGATTGCATTCAACTGAATGTAAATGCTACTAGATGAAGTCTCATGCAGTGTTGCGAGTCACTAATTACATTTGTAATGGAATTACTCATTTAATTACCTATTACTTTGGCAATGTGTAATTAAATGAAGTTTAATTACACATTACTTTGGTAATGGGTAATTAAATGAATCAAGAGACTCGGTAGAGTCTCGCGCCAAGTACATTAAAAAGAATTTTTAAGCGTGCGGCGTGAGGCTCGACCGAGTCTCTATACCCGCATGAGAGCTCTTCGGCCTATACGGCGATAATATTATCCTTATTTTATTGCGACTCGCGTTATACACGAGATTCAAATATTTATCTTAGAATATGGTTTCAAACAGCTTTCATTTAAGCCCAAATTTTATGCAATCGGTGCACGGAGAGCTGAGATCTAATATTCCGATTTATAGAAATGCTCAGTTTGATCAAGAATTTTCTTGGTCGTCTCCGTCTCCACGATGACGTCACGAGGCAGTTGTATGGGTATATAAATAACATAGAGAGGCGTCCCTTCTTTTCTTGGGCCCACGAAAAGACTTACGCTAGGCGGACGGGAAAATAATAGCGTTTTCCCGTCTAACTGCAAACAATATAGTCTATGGCAGTTAATAAACGATTCATCTGCATGTTCATCAAGCAGACAGCTGCGAATTATTACGATATCTCAAAACTTTATAAAAACAGTAATGTTTGATATTGAAGTGGGCACAGACGAGGAGTAAAATATTGTTTAATTTACCCTCGACGTCTAAGAGACCAACAACAAATATTGCTTGTTCAATTAATCGTTTACCTTATGAGCACGAGCTTTTGAGGTTATGCGAATTCCGTCACATGGACTTATACTTATACATTGTAGAATGTAGATGTAGTTTATTTTTATTTATGAATGCAACTATCGGAGGAAACGGTTTTTTGGGGATTATTCAATTTTTTATCAAGTTACCGCCTGAGGAAGTCTGACAAGGGAACATCAAGAGAAAATGTTGAAGTTGAAAAATATTAGGATTTAGGATAGCATGATTTGATACAAGGAACGGCAAGGAGCCAAACCAAGAAATCCAAGTTCAAGTGTTGGATTGCAACGAGTTCTACTTCAAGCTCTATGTTAGGCTCATCTCTCAAGGCGCGTCTGCTCAGACCCAAATTGTGAGTTAACGTTATGCGTTAGATTCCGACGAGTTCTATAATCTATCTCAGTATCATCTAGTCAAAACGAGAGTGTAAGTCGACGTTGTGTGTTGGACTCCGATAGGCTTCATTCTACATTCCACGTCAACGTAGTGCTTTGACCTTCGGTGGAGATAATTTCTTAATCCACGTTTTACAAACAGCTCAGATTCTCCGCTTAAAACGATCCCAATCAAATTCAGATTAGTGCTATCACGACAAATGGTTAGAATGGAAATACTTATTCACTACTGAAGAAATGATCGATCGACTCCTTCTTTCTCAGATGATAGAGATTCTTATTTATACTCATTTATTCATTGTAGACTCAGCATATTTTCATTTATGAATGTAATAATTGGAGAAAAACCTCGTTTATAGATTTGGATTGTTCAATTTCGTAGTGGATCGCCGTATGAGAAGAGAGGATGATGAGGGAAACCGCTGAAGTTGCAAAATATCAGGATAGTGTGATTTAATACAAGAAACGGGAAGAGTCAGACGAATAGAGCAGGATGCAAGTGTTCGACTTCAAAAACTTCCAGTTTATGCTCTACGCTAGTCTTGCATCAATAGGCTTAATCCTTTCGATACCTTCTGTTCGGACCCGAATTTGAAGTTGACGTTATGAGTACGGGACGCATACATGTTCTTTTTGCAGAGGACCTAGCTGCATGAAAAAACAATCTACCTGAGAATTGCAATACAGATATCTAATATTTAAATATATTTAATCATGAGCAGCAACTATAACCCTGCGTGCAAGTAACTCCGCCATTGCCGTCCCAAGCTCAAATGAGACCTCGGAAGGGCATAGGCGCAGAAGGTTTAGACGTTGCAGGCATATAGAATTTTACCGGATTCTAATGAAACCATTTGTAGAACTTAATAAAAGAGCACATGTTACGTCTGTCCACAGAAATTTACGGCTCACAGAAAAGTATGAGCATACGTGTATATTATAACATTATTTTCATTCACTTGAAATTATACTACTACATTTAACATTGCTGCTTTTTGAGGGATTCGGATGATACAAAATGCATCCGAACATGTATTGAGATGTTCATAGAAACAATTGGCAGAATGCTGACAACTGAGCGAGCTTTGCGAGCGAGGATATAGAAAAACCCAATCGAGCGAGCGTAGCGAGCGAGCACAATTATTAGGTAGTCAAGCAAAATTTTACAAAAAGTAATGAAATCAACCCCAAAAAGCACCTCTGGTGCAAAAACCTTTCGCCAAGTACATTAATGTGATATATATCCCACAAAAGGCACCTCGCACGTCAAAAAAAAAAAAAAAAAAAAAAAAAAATCCAAAATTAGTTGCTACCGCCAAGTACCTACATCACATCACATCACCTTTTTTTCAAATTCATAATTCGGCCTACCAATACATGGTTTCCATAGCCAATCTTATCTTTCTACGCAGAACCATAGATATAGCAATAGGCAATTATTACTTCTATTGGTGTAAACAGAAAACATAGAGAAATGAAAATGAAGAGATAAAAAAAAAAAAATTTGGAGGTAGTGGTACTTGGCGGGCCTTTTGTAGAAAAGTACGAGGTAACAGCATAAAATAGTGGCCCGCCAAGTACCACGTACTCCAAATTTTTTTTTTTTTATCTCTTCATTTTCATTTCTGTATGTTTTCTGTTTACACCAATAGAAGTAATAATTGCCTATTGCTATATCTATGGTTCTGCGTAGAAAGATAAGATTGGCTATGGAAACCATGTATTGGTAGGCCGAATTATGAATTTGAGAAAAAGGTGATGTGATGTGATGTAGGTACTTGGCGGTAGCAACTAATTTTGGATTTTTTTTTTTTTTTTTTTTTGACGTGCGAGGTGCCTTTTGTGGGATATATATCACATTAATGTACTTGGCGAAAGGTTTTTGCACCAGAGGTGCTTTTTGGGGTTGATTTTAATTACACATTACAGTGGAGTCCCGCTTTGGTCAGCCTCGATTCTGTCAGGCTCTACGTTCCCCTACCTCCCACTCTACTACCGCTGCTCTCCTCCGCTCGTGCGTCAAGCCACCTAAAGCGAGGCGAAGGCGTAGCCCGAGGCCTCCGCCAGTGGTGTAGGAATGTATGTAAACAAACCTTGCTTCGGCAGTCTCGCTTTTTCACGAAGCCAGTGCACCGCTTCACTTTTGCTACGCCACTGTCGGTCGCTGACTCGTACGCCTCCTTGGGTGGGACTTGGACGTTCCCGGTTCTGTCAGCAGTCCTCCCGTGAGGCTGACAAAAGCGGGACTCTACTGTACATTGATATATACAGTATACCGCGAAGTTCTCTGTATGCGGAACGCTAGGGGTACCAACCCGAAATTTTTGCTATTTCCATAGGCGTAGGTCATACAGTAAACTGCAGCAGCAGTTTGGTAACTTACTAGATGTTTCTAGTAAAATCACTAGAGATCACTAGAAATCTAGTGATCATTGGTCACTAGCTTTCTGGACTAGAAATCTAGTGACTAGATTTCCAGTAATTTCTAGTGATCTTACTAAAAACATCTAGTAAGTTACCAAACTGCTGCTGCAGTTTACTGTATGACCTACGCCTATGGAAATAGCAAAAATTTCGGGTTGGTACCCCTAGCGTTCCGCATACAGAGAACTTCGCGGTATATATATTAGGGTGATTCAAAAAAAAAAAAAAAAATTTTTTTTTTTTTCACTAACAGGCTCAAAAGTTTCATTTAGGTCAAAAAGTATGCCTGTTAAAATATGAGCTCTTAATATTAATATTAAGAGTGGGCGCATCGCACTTTTCGATTTTCCATAAGAATAACATGGGATAAATCATTCTTGCTTCTTCTGATTTTTATAACTAGCAAATGATATGTCACACAGAGAATCTCCAGACATATTTTTGTAGAGAATTGAACGCTCTACAAAAAAGTTCGAAGTTATTTTCCAATAAGTCCACTCGTTCAAAAGTTATTCAAGGTCAAAGTTTAATTTATTTTAATTGATTTTAATGTTAATTTCTTCAATTTTAATTTTTTAATTTTTTTGTATTTTTCGTTTATCATTTTCCAACCAAAACATGTCTGTAGATTCTTTGTGTGACGTATCATTTGCTAGTTATAAGAATCAGAAGAGACAAAAATAATTTATCCCATGTTATTCTTATGGAAAATCGAAAAGTGCGATGCGCCCACTCTTAATATTAATATTAAGAGCTCATATTTTAACAGGCATACTTTTTGACCTAAATGAAACTTTTGAGCCTGTTAGTGAAAAAAAAAAATTTTTTTTGTTTTTTGAATCACCCTAATATATATAACTGTATATATCAATGTACAGTAGAGTCCCGCTTTTGTCAGCCTCACGGGAGGACTGC
Organism: Tenthredo mesomela; assembly: GCA_943736025.1. Lineage (NCBI taxonomy): Eukaryota > Metazoa > Arthropoda > Insecta > Hymenoptera > Tenthredinidae > Tenthredo > Tenthredo mesomela. The sequence goes on from OX031013.1 coordinate 34,469,909, forward strand.
TGACAGAACCGGGAACGTCCAAGTCCCACCCAAGGAGGCGTACGAGTCAGCGACCGACAGTGGCGTAGCAAAAGTGAAGCGGTGCACTGGCTTCGTGAAAAAGCGAGACTGCCGAAGCAAGGTTTGTTTACATACATTCCTACACCACTGGCGGAGGCCTCGGGCTACGCCTTCGCCTCGCTTTAGGTGGCTTGACGCACGAGCGGAGGAGAGCAGCGGTAGTAGAGTGGGAGGTAGGGGAACGTAGAGCCTGACAGAATCGAGGCTGACAAAAGCGGGACTCTACTGTAATGTGTAATTAAAATTTATTTAATTACCCATTACCAAAGTAATGTGTAATTAAACTTCATTTAATTACACATTGCCAAAGTAATAGGTAATTAAATGAGTAATTCCATTACAAATGTAATTAGTGACTCGCAACACCGCCGCCGCCCTGTCAGACTTTGGTTACCATGTCAACCTAACCCAACCTAACCTTACCTGACCTAACCTTACCTAACCTAACCCGACATAACCTGACCTTTGAGGTTAGGCTAGGTTAGGTCAGGTCAGGTTGGGTTAGGTTACCATGGTCAGGATAGAGTAGGTTAGCTTGGTAACCTTACCTAACCTTACCTAACCTAACCTTACCTAACCTAACCTTACCTAACCCAACCTGACCTAACCTTACCTAACCCAACCTGACCTAACCTTACCTAACCCAACCTGACCTAACCTTACCTAACCTGACCTCTGAGGTGAGGTTAGGTTAGGTCAGGTTGGGTTAGGTTGCCTTGGTCAGGATAGAGTAGGTTAGGTTGGTAACCTAACCTAACCTTACTCAACCGTACCTGACCTTACCTTACCTGACCTGACCTTTGAGGTGGAGGCCTCGTATTACCATTACCTAAGTCAGGGGTCGGCACACTCATTAGTCGAAAGAGTCAAAGCTGTTAATCCTGTTACCCCGTTCACCGGCACTAATCCTTTTAACGCCATTTCTTGGATTTTGGTAGGTATGAGTGGGGATATGCAAGTATGAAAAGACCTGGACGGTCTAACGCAGTTGTTGCCGTCCCAAATAGACCGCACACCCCTTAGTGCCTTTTATTTCTCCTGAACGCTGCCCCTACCATCGCATTTCCAGGTAAGGACGAGTGACCGTTTTCAGGTAGACCGAGGGGATTTACGGTCGCACTAATAGAGCCGGGCTGGCTCGGCGAGCCGGCGTGGCCGACTCCTGACCTAAGTAATGTGTAATTAAATAAAAATTCAATTACACATTACGAAAGTTATGAGTAATTAAAAAAAATTTAATTACAATTTTCACAACACTGGTCTCATGGCAATTTTGGAGAAACAAGATTTTTTTGAGATGTTACAGTGTGGTTTTAGTGGTACGATATATCATTTCTTGCAGAATCAGCTAGTCCAGTCAAATTTTGAAGAAGAAAAAAAATGCTCGAAACCCCGTTCTCGCTGATATCTAGGTAAACGTTGGTGATATCAAGTTGCAGGTGAATATAAGAATTAGGTTCATCAAATCATCTACGAAATTTTTTTTATACTTTTCACCTTATTACGTTTCACCTGATTCTTCATTGGTTTTGGTGTATTTTCAACTAATTACTACGCTCGTGTTAGAAGCTCTCCTGAAAGTCAATTTTTAGCCTCAAAAAACAGCCAAACCAATGAAGATACAGGATAAATGCATACCAACTTTTTCATAGAAAATTTTCTGTACTTCATTTTTGATATTCACTTTTAACTCGATATCATTGAGTTTTCAGAAGATATAGACGAAAAACTGACTGGACTAACCTGTAACATTATACACCAGGAGATAATCATTGATCATTGAACTAATTATTCTGGCTCGGAAGTGATTGTTTGGTATACGATTTAACACAATAACCCGATCACTTCCGGGCCAGAATCAACCTCGCCAAGTATACAACAAAATATTCGGATAACTTAAATTATTGTTTTAAGTTCCTTAATTTATTGAACACATTCCGTATGTATAATATGTATTGTAACTTTTCGGATAGTGAGCGTCACTGAAGGTGACGCGAGCCGGTTGGTTATTGTGTTTTCTTTACTCGATTTATATTTTTATTTGAGACTTCTACTATTAATTATTAGCCGTGCCTATTACGGACTTGAGCTACCGTGTAGCTGAAGCCGCCTCCCCACAGACCTGAGTACGACAACGCACTAAGGCTGCACTCTACCCTCTTAACTGTTAAATATTAATTTAATGAAGTTAATTTATTCCCAAATAATAGCTGTGCCAGACCTGGGTAGATCGGAGATCCACCAAGGCTGTATCTAGCTTTCCGTTAAGATTTAAACTATAACCTGGAAATGGCGGAGGAAGGGGTTTGACATCTGATTAAATTGCGTTTTTATAATGATCAAGAATCTATTTATTTAATTATTCTAACCTACGGTTGCAACCTTATTCTATATTTACACGTTGCCTATGAGTTACTTACGTTAATACGATCTGTTATAACGTCTTTGCTATTTTTTTTATAAATCAAGTTATCTGTTGTTTTATCTCTGATATTTCTACAATTGTTTAACAATATTCTTTGAAAGTATTCTGTCGTTGCCGAAGCTCTTAAATTTCGATAATTGAATTTCTGTGTGCAAATGAATTTATAAATTATATTGAAATTAATAGATGATTCTAACGGTTCATCGGAGCTCTATGCTCGAGATGACCAACAAGTGACTGTGAGTCTATCTGGTATCTACCCTAGAATAGCTAGTGAGCTGAGCGGCGCCTCGACTTTTATACCAGTCGTGACGTCACTCAGCTCGTTGCTGCTGTCGATCGTTCTAGACTGTTCTCGACGTTCGCAACGGCTGATGTTTGAACTCTAACGGTCAGGCCTGGGTTGCCTGAATCGTTACAGTATAAGGAAGATAGTTGAGAATAGACCACAGCAAATGTATCTGTGTTTTTTTTTCTGGAAGGTATGAATATTTCGGAAACATGAATAACCTGTCGTTACGCGTATATACTGGGAGAAACTCTTGAACCCGTACAGTCGACTGCGCATGCGCCAAATATTCCAATTTCATTGGTCGTCGAGATCCCCCAGCCGTGATATTTTAACCTGCAAGGCACGGGTGCCAACTTGCTAGAAATGAAGTGAGAGCTATCGAACTCTCGCGCGTAAAGTAATCAATCGAGGTTATATTGTCATTGAGTTGAAGCAAGCAATCAGCTGTTCGGAATAAATTTCGACGGTTCTTTCAGAACATCAAGTTTCAATCTCAACAATAAAAGCTTTCCAAGCTTTTCCGAATCATTACCGCAATTAATTGAGATTTCAACCTCAAAAGTTCTTCTTGTAACACATGCACGATTTTTGCGTTTTTTTGACCCATTAAGCGGGCCTAAAGTGACAGTTTTCAGACGAGCAGCGGGCGTTTTCAGGTTATTATCGCCCGCTACTCGATCCCGCTAAATAGTAGGGGAGACCGGGTATGGTTGTCACATTTTTTTTCTTTTGTATTTTTAATACCCATATTTTCAGTTTAGCAGTGACATGTATGTATCAATGGATAGTGTATTTATTCTAGCTTAAAAAGAAATAAAGACTTTTTCTCTAACATTATCTATCGAGGATATATTACAATTTTTGTGAAAAAAGAAAAGTGTGACTTTTAACCCCGTGTCAGGGATGGTTGTCACATTGTCTGTCTGTCTGTCTGTCTGTCTGTAAATCAAGGGGGGAATATAAAAAGAAACTCTTAATAAAATAAAATAAAATAAATATTTTTGTGGAAAACAAAATGGTGTACGTAGCTAATTTTACCCAAGAAAAAAAAATTAAATTAAAAATTAAAAATTAAAAAAATTGAAATATTAAAAAAAAAAAAAAAAACGTTCATGTAGCAAAAACCCTAAAAGTCAATAAAAAAAGACAGCAGACGTGTATGGTGTTGGTCGTCACATGTGATTACCAGCCCCCGTCAACCTGAGACAACCTGCCCCAATACACATTTTAGAACATGACCTTCCAAAAAGAATTCAATTTAATGTATATTCAAAAAACCATATAATGATATCATGAAACACACATTTAACATTATAAATACACGAAAAGTTATATTAATATACAAAATTTAAGTATACTTAGGAGACTCGACACAGATACATAAAAAATTACTTTCACTGTGTGAAAAAATCAAACGCACATATCTGCGTCACGGCATTTCGGAGCGGACTAAAATGAAGTAAGGAGGGTGGTGTTGCTCTTGTGATCCTCCGATGCCGATAGATAAATTTATTCGTTCGTTCAGTTCTGTGTTATGACCGCTGTGACAACCAACCCGTGAGACAACCATACCCGGTCTCCCCTATATTGTGCATCTAGGGGGGGAAGATGGCCATTTCGAGCGAGGGTGAGATGTTCAGCATGAGTCGTAGTAGAGGGCACCGAAGGCGCCTGAGACGAAGACGAGTGCTAAAAACTCACTCGAGGTAGAAATTGCCATCCCCCCCTAACTGCAAACTATATTTTTTATAATAAGGGGATGAAATGGGCCTTCTTTGATGTGCGTGATGAAAAACTGATGAAGAACTGATGAAGAACAGCGGGAGGGAATGTACATTCCCTCCCGCCTCAGCGCCGTCCTCAATCCGATCGACGCGCATCAAAGAAAGCCTATTTCACATAAACATAAACATCTCACCCTCGCTCGAAATGGCCATCTTCCCCCCCCCCCCCCCCCCCCCCCCTAGATGCACAATATACTATTCCATATTTTCAAGAAAATTATCAACAATGAAGAAAAAACGCGAAAATCGTGCTGTTACAAAAAATATGGTGTGCACCAAGAGCTGGGTGGGCTTTTTGACCTTGTGTGGTTGCAGTACTCGTTTTCGGCTCGCAGATGCACTCGTCTTCGACTCGTGTTAGCTCACCTCCGACTCGTACTGCAAACTCCACACTCCGTCTAAAAAAGCCCACTTTACGCCCTTGGTACACAATATACTATAATAATTACATCACCGCCAAAATCAAAGTTTGACAGCTCAAACTCGGGATGGCTAGCTTGCTTCAGCAAGCGACGAAACTCGCGCATTCGCAGTCGACTGTACGGTTTCAAGTTTTCCTTTCGGCATATGTACCTATATATGGGGCTTTCCACGCCAACTTGACGAACGTCTGACCCTGACCATCTCGGATTTCATCGACTCTTTTTTAAATAGTGGTCTGCAGGTTCAGGATCTCAAAAATATTTTTTTTCAATTTTTCATAATGGCCGTTATTTATTTATAATTTTTGAAATGAACTCAAAGTTCGACCCATTTTAAAATTCTGAAAAAATTCTGAAAATTTCTTTCAAATTTGAGGATCATTTTAAGCCCTTATATAGAGTGGTCAGTATAATAGAATCCTTGGGAAAAATCAAAGAAAATACTTGAGATTTAGTTTTTTTTTTTTTTTTTTTTTTAACGTCATTTTGTATCAAAACAACTCGTAGCTCATAATTGGAGAAAAGCCAATCAAAAAAATTGAGAATTTTTCATTTTTTTATCTCAACCCAACATCATGATGTAGAAAAATCCTTTTCAGTTAATTAATGAGGTTCATAATGCAGAAATAATTTGACCTTCCTATGTCAAATATCGTGAAAGATAAATAACTTTTACTTAAAGTCTGAAAAATGTACTTATTTTGGAGTTTGTAACTGGATCACATTGGTATATATCTGAACTCATTAACGAATCAATTTCCAGAAAAAGTAGGTATGGATTTCAAAACCTACAAATAATGACGACATAGATGAAAATATTGTCCAAAGATTTTATTCCGATGCGTGTATACAAAAATATTCACTTTTTCTCTTATTTAACAATTGTATACAATTTGGATATTTCAGATTGAGAGAAATTTTTGACTTCGACTTTATTATTTGTGCGAGGAATTAGGCAGTGGAGTTTCTGGGTATCGGGTATACGTTTCGCAGTTTTATGTCGTGTACCCTGATCAATTTTTGCCAGCTCATGAGAAAGTTCATCAAATTCTCCATTTTTTTGTTTGGTTTTTCTCCAATTATGAGCTACGAGTTGTTTTGATACAAAATGACGTTAAAAAAACAAAAAAAAAAAAAAAATCTCAAGTATTTTCTTTGATTTTTCCCAAGGATTCTATTATACTGACCACTCTATATAAGGGCTTAAAATGATCCTCAAATTTGAAAGAAATTTTCAGAATTTTTTCAGAATTTTAAAATGGGTCGAACTTTGAGTCCATTTCAAAAATTATAAATAAATAACGGTCATTATGAAAAATTGAAAAAAAATATTTTGGAGATCCTGAACCTGCAGACCACTATTTAAAAAAGAGTCGATGAAATCCGAGATGCTCAGGGTCAGACGTTCGTCAAGTTGGCGTGGAAAGCCCCATATATAAGTATAGTTCATATCGTATGTATTACCAACGTGTTGGCAATGTGAGAATAGTACCATTACGTAACGATGGCGGGAAGTTGGTGATCCCTGCACGAGTGCCAGGCCCGAATTAACCATAAGGCTAATAAAAGGCTATAGCCTTAGGCCTTCGAAATTTGCGGCCCCTCAATTTTCAAAATTCAATTTTCCCAAATAGGATTTAATTTTTCTTAAATTATACTGTGAGCATTCCATTGCAATCTACAAAGAGTTGCCTGAATTTAGTTTATTTTTCCGTCGCCGCTTTTTAAATTTCATCTAATGAATCTACATTCGGACTTTTTTGCAGAGTAGCCTTAGGTATCGCGACTACTTAATCCGGGTCTGACGAGTGCGACGGTTGCAAGAAGCACGAGTGAAGGGATTACCAACCCGCCATCGTTACGTATTAGTACACAAGCGGGTCGGCTATTTTGGGAGAACGGTTGACCATACGGGAGAGAGAACGCGTGAGCATTACACATTAGTAACCGGTTTTGAGAAAGGAGAACTGTTCTACGCTGAGAGACAACGGTTCGCCCAAAGTATAGCGTGACAGTTATCCCTCCCACTCAAGTAGAGATGTTCTCCCAAAATAGGAAAACCTTTCTACCTTACCACAGGAGACAACCATTCTCTGTGAATTTGGTGCACCCGATGCCCGGAGAATATCGCAAAGGAGAACGGTTCTACCAAACGGTTTTCCGTGTACATTAAAATACGAGTCCGGTAAAACTTTTTCTGACGAGTGTCAGTTGCAGCACGAGCCGAAAGCGAGTTTTGCAATCACACGAGATCAGAAGAAGTTTTTCCGTCGAGTATTGTACAAAATTTTACTTTATAAGTTGTGAAAATGGGGGTCTTAGCCACGCGAAGCGTGGGTAAAACGTCCAATATCACACTAATGCCCGGTTGCATAAACGTGGGTTACCCAAAGCAGCGGCGTAACCAGGGCGCCCCCTGGGTCCCCCAGGGCCCCCCAGCCCCCCACCCCCCTCCCTAAAACCAAATATAATGTCGACTTTGAACTTATATTTTTCATCTATTCAGTCACTAGTACAACAGAAAAAATCTTTTTTTCTCCAATTGGTCTAATATAACTCCCCCCCCCCCCCCCCCCCCAGGCTGGTTTCTAGTGACGTGCTTGATCCAAAGGTTTAAGGGCTTTTGAGCGCTCTGCTGTTTTACCGACGGAGTAGCATTTTTGGCCAATTCTCATAACCGCAATTTAGTCCACGGATCACGTCTCTATTGCTCTACTAATCACTCTCAGATTTCGTAGGGGTGATCCTCAGATTATCAGCTACACCGCGCTGGTATCCGACAAGTAATTGAATGAAATTCCAATTAATAATATATTTATTTGTACGAAGCTGTGAAATCAGCTGACACTAATACCATGGCCGATACACAGACACAGGGTATTAATAACATTATTTTCTGCACTTTATCTGGAAAACTGGTGCTAGGACAACCAGCGCGGTGTACAGGCTCTCGTTAGCAATCTTTTAATATTATTCCGCGGTAAATCAGAGCAGCAAGAGCGATAACATCCGTGGACTAAAATCCGAAGTGACAGGCTAGCGTCGACACGAACACATGCAGAGATTGCCCTGTAGGTGTAGTCATTTCGATAGGGTTCTTCCGCTGGCCGCTAGAGGCGCTCTTCCGAACGAGGAGTTGTCGGAGCTCGCTCAAAAGCCCTTAAATAACGCGTAGGTTACCCCGCAGATACTACCCGTTTAACCTTCATGGACTGTTGGAAGCTAACAGCGATTCATGACAGCTGTCAGATGAAAAAACAGTTGAATGGGTAGTATCTGCGGGGTAACCTACGGGTTATTTAAACCTTCGGGTAACCCACGTTTATGCAATCGGGCATGAGTGAAGTAAACTATTTTTTGACACGAGCTGCGGGAAGAAGCCATAAGATAACATAATAGCCAAGTATTTGTAAGCGTTCGAGTGCGCTGTGCGCTCGAGAATTAAAAAAGCGGATGGCCAGCTTGCAATAAACAGACAAAAAACCTGGAGCGTATAGTGCCGAGTTGGCTCTGACTGAGTGTTAACTCTCGCGATAATGCAAGCAATGAAAATTTTTGGCTCATTACGGTTCACTTCAGGGATCGATCACTCCCCGCACGCTCCACACGCATGGGAAAACGCTCTTCCCGAACGCTGTGTCAAAAAAATTTATTCCTTCACCCATTTTTCCTCCAAAAAAACTGAGTGTAGATCAAATGAAAAATACGGGTGTATTTTAACTCTGCTAAAAATTTTGAATTAGTAGATGAAACAGTTCTCAAGTTATTATGGCGGCCACGAAGAACTACAATTCTTGCAGACATCGATTTAATTCTACCGCATAGGCTGAAAAATTGCCCATACAGTTATATTTTAAATAGATCCGATCAAAAAATGACCTGTATTAATTTTGGAAAGAAACATCCATACTAGGGTGATTCAAAAAACAAGAGAATTTTTGTTTTATCTTGGTACCAAGTTTAAAAGTTTTGTTTAGGTACTCCAATAGGCCTGTTAAAATATAAGCTCTTAATATTAATGATAAGATGGCGCATCGCACTTTTCGATTTCCCATAAGAATAACACAGGAAACATTATTTTTATTCCTTCTGATTTTTGTAACTAACGAACGATACGTCGTACGGTAAAGTTTTTGGTATGTTTTTGCAGAGAATTGAACGCTCTACAAAAAACGTCTGAAGTCATTTTTTGGTAAATCAACTCAGTCGAACGTTATTCAAGGTCAAAGTAAAATTAACCGTTAAAAATAGCGTTTTCTTCAAATAACTCCTAGATTTTTGAGTTCGAAGGGCTCAAACCACACTGAAGCTATATTTTCGAACTCCGAAGGCTCGAAGAAGCACAAGTATCGACACTCTGAGCTCGAAGAGCACAAAAATTTACTGGTAGGAATATTTTTGGCACTTATAATTTCAAAACTGTCATTAGAGTAAAAATCAAATGAAATAAAAACTTATCATAATAGAATAATCAATGCGATTTTTCAACTTCCACTGAAAAATTGTTAAAAGTATTTTATTTTTCTTTATTAGAGCAAAAAAACTATTGGTTGACACTTTTTGAAGGTCCAATTTGTGTTTTAAAGAAAATTTTGGGCATATTTTTCGAAAAACCTAATATTTCCGTTGTATCATCCAAAAATCGGCTAAATTGGGGGTTAATTTTACTTTGACCTTGAATAACGTTCGACCGAGTTGATTTACCAAAAAATGAATTCAGACCTTTTTTGTAGAGCGCTCAATTCTCTGCAAAAACATACCATGAACTTTACCGTACGATGTATCGTTCATTAGTTACAAAAATCAGAAGGAATAAAAATAATGTTTCCTGTGTTATTCTTATGGGAAATCGAAAACTGCGATGCGCACTATCTCATCATTAATATTAAGAGCTGGCCGGTTCCATCTCAAATCACCCAGCAAGGTCGGGACGAAAAATTCAAATGATCCGTAAAAAATGTATGTCATTCTTTGGCGAATTTGGGTGACCTGAATTCAGTCATTTTGCTTAAAAAAATTTGTGTCGCCCTATACGGATTTTACCATTTTTTCGGTGAAAACCCGTTTTCACAGATTTCGTAAATCTACTTTTTCTTTAAAGTGCCATAACCTTTGAACCAATTGACGGATTGAGATCATCTTGGTCCTGAAATGTGCGTATTCTATTTGTCTTTAAAGCGATTCCAAGTTCAGATAGATCGATTTAGAATCGCAACAGTTATCCGATATGATGTGAAATAAAGCGAAGAAATTCAAGCGCAATTTTCGGCAATTGCATATATTTCGTTTTCTTCGCTGATTTTTTCCCAAATAGTATTTGAAAAAACTCTAACTTCTCGTGCAAGTTTTATTAGCGTCCAAGCTTTTTTTTAAGGAGTTATGAATTTTCCAATATCACGAATTTTCGGTATTATCAAGCAGCTTATATTTTCCGCTATGAATAATTTTTACATGGCTCGACTACGTTCTTCATCGCATTGTTTCTTGTTATGTGATACATGTGGGTATACATGGAAAAACGTAGGTATGAAAAGTGAGAAAAATATATGCAATTGGCGAAAATTGCGCTTGAATTTCTTCGCTTTATTTCACATCATATCGGATAACTGTTGCGATTCTGAATCGATCTACCTGAACTTGGAATCGCTTTAAAGACAAATAGAATACGCACATTTCAGGACCAAGATGATCTCAATCCGTCGATTGGTTCAAAAGTTATGGCACTTTAAAGAAAAAGTAGATTTACGAAATCTGTGAAAACGGGTTTTCACCGAAAAAATGGTAAAATCCGTATAGGGCGACACAAATTTTTCTAAGTAAAATGACTGAATTCAGGTCATCCAAATTCGCCAAAGAATGACCTACATTTTTTACGGATCATTTGAATTTTTCGTCCTGACCTTGCTGGGTGATTTGAGATGGAACCGGCCAGCTTATATTTTAACAGGCCTGTTTGAGTAGGGGAGACCGGTGTCGGTTGTAACAATTTTTACAAACTAATTTTTTTTTCGCTTAATATCGATATTTTGTGACTGATTTTTTTAACCTAAGTTCACTCACATCTAACTTTTACTAGTTCGATTTTTTTAGTTCGAAATTTTCGTTAGTATAGTCAAGAAAAATCCATAACGGATGTTGCTACACGTGTTACAATTGACACCAGTGAGGTGTCAATTGTAACGCAGGTCATTGCGATATAACCGCAGGAAAAATATTTATCTAATTTTGTATAAACTATTTTATATTGTTGATAAAATAGGAAAATTTATAAAAAATTAACATTAACGTAAAGGGGGTACACTTTTTTCGTATGATTTAATAAAACACGAAAATTCAATAACAAATTAAACAAATAATCTTCTGAACATTCAGCGCATATATGAATAATGCACTACGGTCAGTGTAACCAATATGTGCCCATTTCTTGCACTTAGTGCATTGACGCCTTTTGTTGTTGCTTCTTTAATTGACGTGTTACAATTGACACCAGCGACGATTTTATGTAGAAAAATGGAAATTCTACACTAAAACTCGTGACTTCCAAATCCTAATATACAACAATTGAAGTCGAAGCATCGTAGTTTAATATACACTAAGTCAATTATAAAAACCATCCATGGTTTACTACATTAAGCGAAAGCATAGTGAAACGAAAAGATTTACTTACGGGTGCAAAAAACCGATAAATGGACACAAATGGACACAGCACAGAAAATATGTCCGAAAATTTCGCAAAATGTTGTTCAACAAAAGCCCGCCGAATGTTGCTATACATACATCTAAAAAGATTAGAGATTATCCGCAAGATGGCGGCGTAATGTCCACTGTTACAATTGACACCCTGTTACAACCGACACCGGTCTCCCCTACCTAAACAAAACTCTTAAACTTGGTACCAAGATAAAACAAACATTCTCTTGTTTTTGAATCAACTTAATCCATACGCTTTTGAAATCATCGGTTTTCAAAGAAGCCACACCCAAGCCAATCGACTTTTGCACAATCTCGGACTGTCGAACCGAATAAAATAATCCATACATGTCCAGTAAGATTAATTGAATGACACTTTAGAACTTTTCGACGTAGAAGCTAAATTCTGGTTGGCTAGTCAAAAATGACTAGTTTTTCATGAATTGATTACGGCACACCCCCACGGAAAAATATATATGGGTGTTTCTCCACTAACTGGAAATTCCGTGTCCCACGAAGATTTCACCCATAAAATGACTCGAATTGGATATTATTTCTTACTGATAGTAATGTTAAGAAGTTGTTTGATAGAGGCAATAGTCTAAAAATATTAGAATAAATTCATAAAAAGGAAAATTTTCACATCAACACCCCTAAAAAACAGTCCCCTGGGATGTCCCAGATGCAAAATCGAAATTATTTTGTGACGTGTAGTGAACAAGTAATAATATTTTTCAATACTACTCTAACAAAGTTGTCTACAATAAAGGCATTTTACAATTTGCATGGTTATAATTTTTTAATCTACTTTTTTTACGCCGAAATTGTGAGCTAAAGTTTGTCCATGATTTTTGCTAACAGTCCCCTGTCGCACAGAAAAAAAATTCTTTTAAATGGTGTGTGGCGTCCTCGTCACGATTTCTGCGTTAAATCGAATGTAACCGATGTAAAGTTCATAGCAAATGATGGATAGCGATTTAGCGCCATTTTATTCAGCCGTTTTTTCACGTTCAGTGCGATGCTTACGCGTCTGGACCTCTAAGAAGAACAGTCCCCTGGCGAGGTTTTTTCTTTTAATAAATTATTTTATTCACCCTATCCAGCAAGATAACATCTAACGGCAGAAGTCATAAACTATTACTGCAAGTTGATTTGATGAAATATTGTTAATTTCGGCATAATTATGTGTTTTTGCCATATTTGTCAGTCCCCTGTCGCACAGTCCCCTGCCTGAAATATGCCAGTTTTTCCGGATTTTATTGTTAATAAGTTAATTTTATGAGATGTTGATGTCAGAATTTGGTTTTGTGACATGTTGATTTGATATAAAAAGAAATATTGTTTTTATTTGATTTCAATTTGATTATTTTTTCCAAACATGCGAAAAAAGTGGCGGGGACAATTTTGTGCAGTTTTTTTTTCCAATTAGTGGAGAAACACCCATGTGTGGAAAATATCTGTCAAAATATATGAATCATATAGGTCCTATATAATTAATATAGGACACATATAGGACACATATAGGGAATATATTAAATTGGCCCATTTTTGTATATGAATCATAGGGTAAGGTTGCCAAAATCGTACCACTTTTCACATTTCAGCCTTTAACTCCTAGGAATATTCATGCAAATACTTTAAAATTGGAACACAGAGTCTCTGATATGTTTTCTTCATAAATCTTTCGTTGATTTGAGATCAGAATAGAATTTTCATGAAATACAATCAATTTTGTAAAAGCTTGAAAATGGTACGATTTGAGCGACCGGGTTCCCAAATCGTACCGCACAGGGCTCCCTAATCGCACCTGTGGTACCTAAGTCGTGCCAGCTGCACGAATGCGAATTAAATAATTAATTAAATGATGAATAATGAATAATAATAAATAATAATAATAATCATAATCATAATAATCATAATAAATGATTAATTTAATAATCACAAGAATATTGTGAACACAGTTCCTAAATCGTACCAGTACGATCTAGGCCCTATAGATTCTAAGGCAACCGATAGCTGGTACGATTTCGGCAACTTATCATTTTTCTGTAGACAGGATTCTTGGATATGAAGGTCGTAGTAACGTTAATAAAATTTAATCCTCAACGTTTCGGCCCTGGTTGTGGCCCTGGGTTGTGGCCCTGGTTGTGGTTATCATTTTTCTTTTCAATTGAATAAAGACAGAGCTTTAGAGGTTCGATTCAAAAATTGGTAGGTCAAGTATATCGAAAATTGAAGTTACATTACAAGAGACTCAGGCAAAGTTTGATTTCGGTTAGATTTCCAGCCAAAAACCGTTAGGGAAATGTGACCAAAACGTACATGCTACGGTATGCTATTCTTCTTTCGTTAATATTTCCTTTCTTACTTCTTCTTTCACGTCCACTTTCATTCCACACGCGTATTATGATACATGCTTCGAAGAACCACGGCTAGATAGCATGAAAACTACGAATTGTGGAAGATACGACGGTGGTACGATTTGGGCGGCGGTATACGATATCGGCAACCTTGCCCTACATAAGAATTATATATGAATCATCTATGAGAATTATGTATGAATCGTATATGAGTATTATATGTGATCATTAGGGTGGTCTTTATTTGGGGATCGGTGGAATTTTGTCCGTGCCGCCCCCTAGATTGGTTCGAAATAAATTCAAAAAAACATTGGCAAAACTTGAGCTTTCTAGCTCAACGGGAAAGCGTGCCGGTAAGCCCGTACTTTTCTCCCATTTGAATAACATGGGATTTTGTACCAACTGAATACATTTTTTTTTACGAGCCCATCGTTGATTGGAAAAATCTGTTACTCCGTCACTTTATAGTATTATAGTGTGTAAGTTGATGCACATTTTTTAGGTCACCTCAAATCACGTTTCACAGCCGACGATTTCGAAAAATTACAACTTTATCCGTCTGAAAGGGCTCGTATCGGCTCGTATCATCTTTTGATCATGATTTCCTATAGTTTGTGGAAAATTTGTACCAACTCACACACTATACAGTCACGAAGGGACAGATTTTTCCGATGAACGATAGGCTCGTAAAAAAAAAAAAAAATGTATTCAGTTTGTTCAAAATCCCATGTTATTCAAATAGGAGAAAAGTACGGGCTTACCGGCACGCTTTCCCGTTGAGCTAGAAAGCTCAACGGAAAAGCGTGACGGAACTCGTACTTAAAACATTGCACTCGGCCTTAAAAGTTCCACTTTAAGACCTTGGTGCACAATGTACACTAAACGTAATGGATTCTGAGCCGGACGAGTTGGACAATTCTAGAAACAGCCAATCGGCGCTCTGGATTTTTTTAATCCAGAGCGCCGATTGGCTGTTTCTACAATTGCCCAACTCGTCCGGCTCAGAATCCATTACGTTTAGTGTACTATTATAATATATATATGATTTATATATGATTCATATATATGATATATATTTTTCCATATATTTTTCACGTACCGTGAGGTTAAAAGGAAACCGAACAATGACCACACTATAGCTCGACCAACACACGCTCGCGTTGCGTACGTGAGCTTCTACTCGCTGCCAGTGACTGCTAACTCGATTCGCCCGGCGCCTGTCGCCAAGGCCACGCTCATCCATAGTGTGAGCCAGGCGCCGGGCAAATCGGGATGGCAGTTACTGGCAGCGAGTAGAAGCTCACGTGCGCAACGCGAGCGTGTGTTGGTCGAGCTATACTGTGGTCATCGTTCGGTTTCCTTTTAACCTCGCGGTATATAAAGACATATTCAAACTTTTTTATCGGACTCATATATGGGGAAATATAGTAAATATATTGAATATATGCCTAATATATTTTTGACATTTATTTTGTTCCGTGGGGGCAGCCGCCACATAGAGTGTTTATCGAATTATTATATTTCAAAATAATCCCCAAATTATAAACAAATGGCTAGATATCGATTTTTTATTTATGATTGCTTTAAGGGGGTATCCAAGTTCAAAGCAGAATAATGCGTATACTGCCTTTAAAATACAACAAATTTGGAACTGATGGAGGAAAATAATATCGGCCGACGGGGTTCGCATCTACTCAACTTTAGTTTTATTTTGGAAAAAAAAATGTCATCCATCTTAAAAACTGTGCTCTCCGTATGCCGGTCAAGTAAAGCCTGCGAAGAGCGCCGAAAAAAGTGGTGACCACGATTGCAGCCAAACGAAGTGTCTGAGACACAAAAACCTTTATGTGTCTAGGCCCGAAAAACCGCGATTCTAATCTCGCTTTATGGTCCATAAAGTATTTTCTGACGAATTTCATTATAATCCTCGCCTTCGCTCGGATTATAACTCAAATTCGTCGGAAAATACTTCATCGGCCTAGTGACATAATGTACTATTACGCGTATTATGAGTAATTAAACCTTCTAGGCTTTTACAGAACCAATTTTTTATCGGACCTGCCGTTTTTTGAAAACACCCGAAACACCTATCAAAATCGTGAAAAATATTTTTTCCCATTATAAAAATTGATATTCTGATCACATCACAATTTATTGAAAATTGGTTCTGTGAGAGCTTCCCGTGTAGAAATTTTTGTCGGGCGCTAACAGGGGCCAAGTTAATTTGCCTGAATATTATCCAGGCCCAAGTTCGGTCGCCTGTATTGGGCCAATGTTGGATTGTCCCACTTGTTACATCTGGCCCCATACAGGCTTCCAGACTGGGGCCTATTTTGGCAGCCCAAGTTGGTCCAAGTTTGAAAGCCTGTATGGGGCCAGATGACACAAGTGGGACAATCCAACATTGGCCTAATGCAGGCTACCTTACTTGAGCCTGGATAATATCGAGCCAAATTAACTTGGCCCCTGTTGGCGCCCAACAAAAATTTCTACACGGGTATATATAATATATATGGGCTATCCAAACTCGGAGCAACATTGGGTATAAAAGGTGGGCCATTATGGGATACAGAATTTGGGCCAATATTGGTTTTAAAATTATCCTGTGAGTCTGGATAAACCCTGACTCGGGCCAATTTTGGCAGAGGTTAGGCAAGCCTGGAAACAATCAGCGCAAATACCTAATAAACCCCCGGCTTGGCCCAAGCTCGGCACAAGTCAGGCAAGCCCAGAAAAAATGAGTCCAAATGCCCAGTTAACTAATTTTGGCAAAAATTAGACAAGCCTGGACAAAATGAGTCTGAATGCCTGGCTACACCCCGACTCTGCTATATCAAGAGAGATAATTTTTTCTCCGATTAAATGCTATTCTATTGCACGACTAGTTAATTTCCGTAGTTACTTTGTTAGCGAGAAAGATTTTAGACAAAATGGCGTTTACTGTAAGTTGACCGCGCCGTAGTAGATGGCGTCTGATATGGTTGACCGAATGCCTGATTAACCCCCGACTTGGCCCGAGTTTGGCACAGATTGGGCAAGCCTGGACATGATGAGTCTGAATGTTTGGCTAAACCCCGACTTGGCCCAAGTTTGGGACAGGTTAGGCAAGCCTGGACAAAATGAGTCCGAATGCCTGGCTAAACTCCAACTTGGCCCAACGTTGGCACAGATTGGGCAAGCCTGGACGAAATGAGTCTAAATGCCTAATTAACTTCCGACTTGGCCCAAGTTCGGGAAAGGTTAGGTAGGCCTGGAGAAAATGAGTCTGATTTCCTGGCTACACCTCGACTTGGCCCAAGTTTGGGACAGGTTAGGCAAGCGTTGACAAAATGAGTCCGAATGCCTAATTAACCCCCGACTTGGCCCAAGTTTGGCACAAGTTGGGCAAGCCTTGACAAAATGAGTCTGAATGTCTGGCTGAACCCCGACTTGGCCCAAGTTCGGCAAAGGTTAGGCAAACCTGGACAAAATGAGTCTGAATGCCTGACTACGCCCCGACTTGGCCCAAGTTTGGAACAGGTTAGGCAGCCTGGACAAAATGAGTCCGAATGCTTAATTAACCCCCGACTTGGCCCAAGTTTGGCACAAGTTGGGCAAGCCTGGACAAAATGAGTCTGAATGCCTAGCTGAACTCCGACTTGACCCAAGTTTGGCACAAGTTGGGCAAGCCTCGATAGAATGAGACTGGATGCCTAGCTAAACCCCGATTTGGGCCAACGTTGGCACAGATTGGGCGAGCCTAAACAAAATAAATTTGGATGCCAAAATAAGCCCTAGCTATGTCCCAGTGAGGCAACAGTGAGGTTGCCTTTATAGTGGATGCCCTGTTGACGCCCAGAAAGGGCCTCTTTTCTAATTGGGACGCCCCAACAATTTTCTACACGGGTTAGAAGGTTCAATTACTTCTAAAATGCATAAGGGTTCTTGTGTACAGCGCCGGCGACTTGCAAAATTTTCGGGTATGGAGTTACTCAACTGAGCGGGGGGGGGGGGGGGGGGGGGGGGGGGGGGGTACACATTTTTCCATTTTTATTCCATTTATTGAGCCCATCCCGTGTAGAAAATTGTTAGGGCGTCCCAATTAGAAAAGAGGCCCTTTCTGGGCGTCAACAGGGCATCCACTATAAAGGCATCCTCACTGTTGCCTCACTGGGGCATAAGTAGGGTTCATTTTGGCATCCAAGTTAATTTTGTTTAAGCTCGCCCAATCTGTGCCAACGTTGGCCCAAATCGGGGTATAGCTAGGCATTCAGACTCATTTTGTCCAGGCTTGCCTAACCTGTTCCAAACTTGGGCCAAGTCGGGGTTCAGCCAGGCATTCAGACTTATTTTTTCAAGGCTTGAGCAACTTGTGCCAAACTTGGGCCAAGTCGGGGGTTAATTAGGCATTCAGACTCATATTGTCCAGGCTTGCCTAACCTGTCTCAAACTTGGGCCAAGTCGGGGGTTAATTAGGCATTCGGACTCATTTTGTCAACGCTTGTCTAACTTGTCCCAAACTTGGGCCAAGTCGAGGTGTAGCCAGGAAATCAGACTCATTTTCTTCAGGTTTGCCCAATCTGTGCCAACGTTGGGCCAAGTCAGGGTTTAGCCTGGCATTCGGACTCATTTTGTCCAGGCTTGCCTAACCTGTCCCAAACTTGGGTCAAGTCGGGGTTTAGCCAAACATTCAGACTCATCATGTCCAGGCTTGCCCAATCTGTGCCAAACTCGGGCCAAGTCGGGGGTTAATTAGGCATTCGGTCATACCATATCAGATGCCATCTACCACGGCGCGGTCAACTTACAGTAAACGCCATTTTGTCTAAAAATCTTTCTCGCTAACAAAGTAACTACGGAAATTAACTAGTCGGGCAATAGAATAGCATTTAATCTGAGAAAAAATTATCTCTCTGGAAATAGCAGGGTCGGGGTGTAGCCAGGCATTCAGACTCATTTTGTCCAGGCTTGTCTAATTTTTGCCAAAATTGGTTAACTGGGCATTTGGAATCATTTTGTCTGGGCTTACCTAACCTCTGCCAAAGTTGGCCCGAGTCAGGGTTTATCCAGGCTCGCAGGATAATTTTAAAACCAATATTGGCCCAAATTCGGTATCCCATAATGGCCCACCTTTTATACCCAATGTTGCTCCGAGTTTGGACAGCCCATATATATTATATATATCACGTGTAGAAATTTTTGTTGGGCGCAAACAGGGGCCAAGTTAATTTGGCTCGATATTATTCAAGCCCAAGTAAGGTCGCCTGTATTGGGCCAATGTTGGATTGTCCCACGTATTTAATTCGGCCCCATATGCGTGGTCAAACTAGGGCCAATTTGGACAGCCAGTAGGGCCCAAAGTGGACACCGTATATGGGGCCACAACAAAAAAGCGGGACAAATCGATATAGGCCCAATATTGGTGACCAAACTTGGGCCTATACATTATTGTGGAAAATTAACTTGGCCCTTATTAGCGCCCGGGGAAAATTTCTACACGGGCACGGAGTAGAATAAGGAGTGCAGACTGCAGACTTAAGCTATAAAAGCCCGAAAAAGTGGCCCCAGTTTTCGACGCGCTAAGCGGTAAGCAGTGCTAGCTGAATGCGATACTAGCGATATTGGCGGAAAACACGCGAAATACCTGCAGCAACGCACGCGGGTGGTAGGCGGGAAAGAAGTAGGAAGTTGGAATGATTTGAAAACTCCGTAGTTTGCAAAATATATTATCTGTGATTTGAAACACGGAGGTTTGAAAAAACACGTCAAATTACATTTGGTTAAGATCAAATGAAAATCAGTTGGAATGCGGTAATAAATGCAACTATGGTATGCACAAAATGCTCGGAGGGTCCTTACTTTTTCATAACACGGGCATGAAATGAGCCTTCTTTCATGCTTGTCGAGCGTGGGGGAAATCACGTGTTACGAACGTGAGTACCGAATATCCATTGAGGCGGAAGGGAATGAACATTTCCTCCCGCTGTTCTTTATCAGTTGCACAATATACCATTTAATCGACGCGCAATGCGCAATCAGTAATAAAAATATTTGAAAAACATGATTTTTCCTTTCCACACCTACATAATTCTGGGTGTGGAATTCCATACCCAGAATTTTCCTGGGTATGGAGTTCTCTATACACTCCATATGAAAGTCGCCGGCGCTACTTGTGTATCAGACACTTCGTTTGGCTGTAATCGTGGTCACCGCTTTTCTCGGCGCTCTCCGCATTATTTGTTATTAGTTATCCGGTTATTTGTTGATTGGAATCGATATTCAGCCGTTTGTTCATAATTTGGGTATTATTTTGTTTCTGGCCATGTCAGGGAAATCATCAGTTTACGAATATAATAATCCGATAAATACTTAATGTGGCGACTACGCCGTAGTAAATTCGTCAAAAAGTAGTCCTTTTCGGCTATCCAACCTCCTCAAATAATTTTGTCATCACGTTAGCTTAGAGAATGATTGAAACTTATCGTAACGCATTACACTAGTATTTGTCAATTCATCTAAGTAATTATATAATAAACTGTCATTGTGGCCCATGCTGTTTGCTGTATTCACAAACACACATTGTATTGGCACAGCGTATTGCGCGCCTGGGCTGCCAACCAGCACCCCCATATTCAACCATATCCTATTTTTCTATAAGTACTCTCCGCCTCCTCGCCAACTATTTTGTTCTATATAGTCTAGCTTCTTTTGAGACCAATTTAAATCACGTAGATTTAGAAAATTCTTTACAGCATAAGTATAGATAATCAACAACAAAAGCACCTATGGTGCAAAAACCTTTCGCCAAGTGCAATAATGTGGTCCCTACTCAAAACGAAAGAATAGAAAGAAAAATGTCCACGTACAAAAGTATTGAAATCACATACAGTGCCAAGTACATGTCTTCTGTATACCATAAGTTAACAACAGAAACGTAAAGAGTCTTGTGCTCGTTCACTCGCAAAAAAAAATTTGGAGTCCGTGGTACTTGGCGGGCCAATATTGTTCTCTCGTACTTGTCTACGAAGGCCCGCCAAGTACCACTACCTCCACATTTTTTTTTGCGAGTGAACGAGCACAAGACTTTTTACGTTTCTGTTGTTAACTTATGGTATACAGAAGACATGTACTTGGCACTGTATGTGATTTCAATACTTTTGTACGTGGACATTTTTCTTTCTATTCTTTCGTTTTGAGTAGGGACCACATTATTGCACTTGGCGAAAGGTTTTTGCACCATAGGTGCTTTTGTTGTTGATTTCACTACTTTTTGTACAATTTTGTATTTTATACACGTATGTGTTTATAAATTTTTTTTTTTTTTTTGACAGTCGTAACATGTGTGTTCGTTTTTCATTAAGTTCTACGAATTGTTTCCTTATAATCCGTTATAATAACTCTATATCCCAGACAGCACGGGATATCCCATGGATGTCCAAATAACGTCCATTACACGTCCCAATGTCCATGGACTTGAAACGGATATCCATCGGACATACGGTAACGGACGTTCAACGGATATCCAATACGGGATATCCTATGGATGTCCATTCAATGTCCGAACTGGGATGGTCCGTAAAAAAGACATCCCATGGACAGTCGATTCGGGACATACAGTGGATATCCAGCATTGGATATCCATTGGACATACGGTAATGGACGTTCAACGGATATCCAATACGGGATATCCTATGGATGTCCATTCAATGTCCGAACTGGGATGGTCCGTAAAAGAGACATCCCATGGACATTCTGTGCGGGACATACAGTGGATATCCAGCATTGGATATCCATCGGACATACGTTAACGGACGTTCAACGGATATCCAATACGGGATATCCTATGGATGTCCATTTAATGTCCGAACTGGGATGGTCCGAAAAAAGACATCTCATGGACATTCAGTAGGGACATGCATTTTCGATGGACGTTTAATGAAGATTGTATAGATCTCCACGACATGCAATACCGTGGATAATAAAAAATGCAGTCTCCAAAAATTGCGGAACATCTAAAGGGCGTTTATTTTTAAAAAACCGAGTCTTCATCAGAAAATGTAGAGTCGGAGAAACCATAATATTATATACATTAGGGTAGTAGGTTATATATATTAGGTCCTTGAAAAGGCCATTTTTCGGTTCCAAAATAATCAAAAATAATTTGAGAGAAATTTTCGTCTTCTGGCTCGATTAAAGACGGTGCTTGTGAGCACAAATTCATTTTTCGTTCTAAATTTGGGCAGAAATTAGTTTTTAATATCGACATTGAAAAGTTGCTGTGTAAAATGAAAGCCACCTTAGCCATTTGAACCGTACTCGCGGTATTCCAAAAAAAAAAACGAAACAAAATGTATTATTATTAAAATATTATTCTTGTTATTTTATCATTAATAAGTAGAATAGCTTAATGTTGAGTCTCATTCTAGTTTGAATTCAGTTTCCTAAGTGTAGAAAAAAGAAAAAAAAAAAAAAAAAATGATAGAAAATAAAGACTCTGATGAAATGATAAAACTTGAAACAATAATTACTAGATTGGATTAAAAATAGAAAAACGTGCAGCAATTGGCAAAGAGCAATGTGTACTGCAAATTAGGTGACTAGAGAGTGTGTGGTTCAACGACCGAAGCTAAAAATTAAAATGTGACCCGAGTGTAAGTTTCGTTCTTGTTTTCTGAATTAAATGGATTATAAGTTAACGAACTAGCTCGTAATTTGAAATTATTCGTCATCTGCCCCGTGGACAGTTTTAAAGATTTTGCGCCAAAAAGTTTAGACAGGAATCATAGAGTCGAACTTTATTGCTTTCTAAGTAGCCGGCCAACTTTCTGAAATACCTATACCACATGTCCGTTCCTACAGAACCGTAGGGTTCTTTACAATTTCGCCCTGTAGAAAGCAAGCAAGTGCGGTGGAAAACTGCGAGCCCCCGTTGGTGGGTGAGAGTTATTTTTCCAGTGCCTCCAGGCAAATATCCGCACGTGTGTCATATCTTACAGACCGACGCGACTGCTCATACTAGATATACTAGAGTTCGAAGCGAACTATGTAGGATTTATATCCATTTCATGAAATTTTGATTACAGATAATTTTCTTTGTTTTCAATATTTATCTATAGGCATAAGCTCAAAGTAAAAGGCGTAAGTAATGCGGAGAAAAAAAATAATGACTGAACATCAAAATCTCTGAACCGGCTCACATCGATCATGAAATACTAAAAAAAAATTTAATCGCAAAGGATCAGTGCATATCATAGCCATACCCATACCGAAGAATGCAGGCACGGCTAACTTTTGGAGTCAAATAGCTTATTACTTTTCGAGTGGTCAGCCGAAACTTAAAATACCACACGGCCACCCCTCAGGTCTTTTCAGGGCTATAACAGGGTCCGGAAGAAACTATACATATACTGTTTGTCTCTCACAGCCCCTTGTGTTCACGTACGCTTTTTGTTGGTAATCCGTTATTTTGAATTTTTTCACATTTATTTGTAAACGGCAATGAAGCTCTGAAGATCATATTCGTATTCGAAATATTTTAACGCACAATTGTGGTTGGAAGTGGTTCATGTACAGCGAATTTGTCGTTGAAAGTAGTTGATGTACAGTGAATGTGAATACGGCAGAACAAGTAAGTAAAACATTTAATTATCGGCTTAATTTACTTTACAGTCATAAATGGTGATTTGTCGTATATTCGCTAAAATTTTAACAAGTAATTTAGAGTGCACATATACCTGGAACCTAGACCTAACCCTCACATTGTAATATAACTAGTCCTGTTGAATAAAATAAAATTCAAATGGAAACAGCAATAACCGTTGGGCCTCATACCGGGGAAGGTTCACTCACACTCTCACCAAATTTTTGCCCCTAGCCATCTACGCAACCCAGACGTTTCGTTGTCGGGTCAGTCGTCGGAATTGTGCATTTCAGTAAACACATCGTCAGTCGCCTCGTGCGAACACAGTACTAATTTTTAAATTATTTTGTTAATGTTTCCATATTTCAATCAAATTCAACTCAGGTTTCTATTAATTTCACTGAGAAAGTATACACAGTTGTAAATCATAATTGTGCGATCAATTATCTAGTATATATACAGATTTATATATATATATATATATATATACTTGTTCGTACTTTAACAGTATTCATAATGAACTTTGAATGAAATTTCAATTCGAATTCATTCATTCAACGTATATCATATAGATTTATAATCAAACCAGACGATAATTATGACTTATTGGTGTTTGTGTACCACAGGTAACAGAAGTATAAAAATTCGCTGGTAACTGCCCGAGTAACTGTACATATGATTTCGTCAAAAGCGCTCTACATCTCCTCATGGATAACGACCTGGCGTCCTAGTATAGCTGGCATGGTGCAAAGAAGACGAATGTATTCGGAAAGCTGAGACTTGCTGATCTGTTGATACGTAAGTTTTGAACATATGCATTTGTACCTCACACGAATCGGAGAATTTGTTCTATGCTGTGTTAGAGCGGAAATTATTATCAAATTGAACCATTGTCTACGAGTTCGTTTAGTCATGAGAATTTGTGTATTTCATTGATGAACCATTGCAATAATGACTAAAAGTAAGCCTATGCATTTGTCAATAATGGGTGTTATTAGGATATGCTGAAAATGCTTAATTTTTATTACAGGAGCAGATACGTCCAACTCCGAATATACGAATAAAGAGTGTGAAGAAGCAATTAAAAAATGGCTCAGAAGAACTAAGGGGAGGAGTGATGTGGACAAGAAAAAGCCAAATTCCGCCGGCAATCTCCAAGCGCCGAACCATCCACAACCTTGATTGACTTTTGTATCGATTTTAGGGAAAAAAAAACCCACTTTAAGACGAAAAACGTATTTTTTTCAAATAGGATCTAGGCTAATTTTGATTTATTTTTTACAAACATTGGCTGAAATTTTGAGAGCACACTTCATTTGTTATTTTGTATACTAGAAAGTTGATGGCAGCGGTGAATTGTTGAAAAAAAAAATTAAGGGTATATGAAAGGCGTGTTATACACCTCGAATTTTCGGCTGCCCGTTTCCCAGCTAAAACACATCCGATCGATGTGAAATTGATATCAGTGACGTCGAAAAAGTGCACGGAGGGCATGACGCTCTTGGATTTTCGAGAATCGATAGTGTTTCGGGTGTTTTTATATTTATAAAGTACAACGTCAGCATCAACGATTATTAGTTACAGAGCACTCTTAAAAAAATCTGTGAATCTTGTTTTGATTTTCGAAAATCCAAGAGCGTCATGCCCTCCGTGCACTTTTCCTGCGTCACTGATATCAATTACACATCAATCGGATGTGTTTTAGCTACCAATTACATTAATAATGGGGTAATACCGGTCCGTATAGTAGGACTATTGCATCGCCTATGAGTTGCTTCTATTCGTATTCATATACCTAGAGTATGTGTATTATTCAAGTAATAATATTCTTCGCTTATTCCATTTGAAAAATTCCGTATATTTGTAAATATTGAGGGCAACAGCTGTGATAAACTGATAATGATATTATGAGTAATTTATTCCTTTCATTTGTGAATGTTAAAATAGTAGGAACCTAGACATTAAACGAGAAGTTTTTGTTTTCAATATGACAGATTTCGTGTGTTTGTGAATATTTTGGTCATCATCTATGTATAATGTATATAATTACTTTCATTTGCGAATTTTATAATAGTATGGAACCTATAGACATTAAAAGAGAATATTATGTTTTCAATATGACAGATTCTGTGTATTTGTAAATATTTTGGGCATCATCTATGTATACAGGGTGTAAATCTTAACTCTGTACATACTTATAGGGTGTGTAGGAGCTGCCAATACAAGCCTTTTGAGGTATGACACCCAAGGTCGGAAACTCATCCCAACGGCTGTGGAGGGCTTTGAAGGTTCTGGTACCGCGCGCTTGTATCGCGCGCTTTTCGTAGTGTAATGAACCAGATGTGATCATTTTTGACCCAACATTTTATTCAGCCGTAGACAACAGTACAAATGTTCTTGCGTGAAATCAACAAAACGATAAACTTAGCAATACAAAAATTACAAAATAATTTCCGGTGCTTATAAACAGAATTTGAAAACTTTATGGAAAACGAAAAGCCCAAGTGTGCTAAACCCCAATTCGTTTTCCATAACTTTTTCAAATTCTGTTCATAAGCACCGGAAATTGTTTTGTCATTTTTTTAATGCAAAGTTTATCGTTTTGTTGATTTCACACAAGAACATTTATGTACTGTTCTCTACGGCTGAATAAAATGTTGGGTCGAAAGTAATCACATCTGATTCATTACACTACGATCAAGCGTGCGGTACCATATCCTTCAAAGCCCTCCATAGTGGTTGGGATGAGTTTCCGACCATGGGTGTCATACCTCAAAATGCTTGTATTGGCAGCCCCTACACACCCTATAAGTATGTACAGAGTTAAGATTTACACCCTGTATAATAATGACCTGATAATAAAAATTCAGTAATTATGCAATTAACATTCTTCGCCTCTAAATTCGCTTTTGAAGAAAACCCTCTACGTCCTCTGTAATACAGTGCTCCCTCACTAATTTTCACGGATCCGGGGTATAAAAATATTAGCGAGGGCCCCCCACTATGTCCATGGGCGGAGTGCATGATGCGTACACAGACGTATAGTTACGGCGCATCGTTATGCGCCGACCCGAACAGCCAGGCTATAGTGGGGGACCTACTCCCCTCCGACGGCGGAGAGGTAAAATGTTAGAGAGGTTAAAATTAGTGAGGGAGCACTGTATACATAATATATTAATAATTACGATAAAATAATTGAGCCGAGTTATTGGTCTGTGGACATTCCATGGACATTCAATGGACATCCATTGAGGACATCCACTGGACGTCCGCTATAGTTCCGACCGGACGTCCCATGGATATACTGTACATGTGTCTTTGGACATCCCGAGGACGTCCAAAGTATGTTCGAGGGGTGGTCCCATGGATGTCCAACGGATATCCACTGGATATCCGGTAAGGACATTTCATGGACGTCCACTGGACATCCAACTTTGTGTCAAACGGACGTCCATCGGACGTCCGATGGATATCCGGCGGACTTCGGCGGACATCCATCGGACATCCGCAATATCCAGCGTGGATATCCATAGGACGTCCATAGGACGTCCGTGTGCTGTCTGGGATGCCTGCAACGTGTAACCCTGCGCGCAAACCTCCTCCTTCATCGATATATATATATATATATATATATATTTATTTATTCATGTGGTTACGCGAAACAAGAAGTGAACACGAAAATAGTGAAAAACGGAAAAACAAGTACCGAGCTCTAAAAACGACGCTGATGAACAACGCAGCTTCCTATTGTCCACAGATTCATGGATATTTAAATATTGAAATAAATAGTTAAAAATATACAGGGCGATTCACTTTGCGCGCACCAACTGCTAAGTTTTTGTCCTCCAGGTCCACCGCACCGTAGTTTCCGTTCTCTAGGTCGACCTCTACGTAGTTTCTGTCCTCCAGGACCACCGCCACGTAGTTAAGAACGTCGTGTGTACAACATCAATTGTTCATTAATAATTACTTATAATCGATCGACCTGGAGGACGGAAACTGCGGTGCGGTAGACATGGAGGACGGAAACTACGTAGCAGTGGATCTGGAGGACGGAAACTACGTAGCAGTCGACCTGGAGGACGAAAACTACGTAGCGGTGGACCTGGAGGACAGAAACTACGTAGTGGTCGACCTAGAGAACAGAAACTACGGTGCGGTGGACATGGAGGACGGAAACTACGTAGCGGTCGACCTGGAGGACGAAAACTACGTAGCGGTGGACCTGGAGGACGGAAACTACGTAGCGGTCGACCTGGAGGATGAAAACTACGTACCGGTGGTCCTGGAGGACAGAAACTACGTAGCGGTCGACCTAGAGAACGGAAACTACGTAGCGGTGGACCTGGAGGACGGAAACTACGTAGCGGTCGACCTGGAGGACGAAAACTACGTAGCGGTGGTCCTGGAGGACAGAAACTACGTAGTGGTCGACCTAGAGAGCAGAAACTACGGTGCGGTGGACATGGAGGACGGAAACTACGTAGCGGTCGACCTGGAGGACGGAAACTTCGTAGCGGTAGTCCTGGAGGACAGAAACTACGTAACGGTGGTCGTGGAGGACAGAAACTACGTAGCGGTCGACCTGGAGGACGGAAACTACGGTACGGTCGACCTAGTGGACGAAAGCGACGTAGCGGTGGTCCTGGTCACAAATAACGAAAGCGTATGATGTATGAAGACAACTCCCGGCGACGACTCCGTTAACACTCGGAATTTTTAAAAATATTATAAGAGCGCCATCTTGCAACTGATGTCACTGCTGTCTAGTGGTGGCCACTCTTTCCTCATTTTTATCCGCATAGCTTTAGTGAACTGTCAGATCTGGCTGAAGGAGGTGAAACGACGAAAAAATTTTCAGACGAAACGGGTACTCGGAAACTAGAAATAATCATACCTCAGCTTTCCGTGCACTGATTCAATCGAAGTTAGACTCAAATGAAAGCTCTTGGTACCCACATTCTAGGATAAATATTCCAATCCCCTGGATATTGCGAGAAGAAAGAAATTAGGAAATACTGTTTTCCCACAACGCCGTTTAGCTGCCGTTCGGGTATATAGACTCGGTCGAGTCTCGCGCTTTTTTTATTATTGCTCTTGGCGCGAGACTCTACCGAGTCTCTTGATATGAAGGGAGAGACTCGAAATTCTATGATTTCGAACATTTAGAATCGAGTATTGAGGCTCTTCCTTCGCGTAGGTTGCTAATTTGAAATTTCATCTGCAACAATATTCGTGTGAGGTATGTTAGTAGCGTTTACCAAAGAGTATAGGATAGAGGTGAAGCTGCCATATAAGGCGTGTATAGCAAAAGCCGCACACGATTGACAGCGCCTCTGATGAGGCTGTGCCGTTACTGATTTTTCCCACCCTTGCCCCACCCGCCCCGTCCACCCGGGCCTTCGCAAATTACGAAAACGCGACTGATATAAGAATCTGAAAACTGCGAGGGGTGACGCACTCTAAAATCATAGAGGCAATATTTCGCCTTATACGACGTTGTACTCTGATTTTTCGAGATTCACACCGCTTAATTATATTGAACTAGGGGCTCTGCCCCTACGCGCTTCGCGCGCCAACCCTGCTCGTCGCTCGCTCCGAGGGCACTCCGAGGGCGCTTCCTCGTCTGTTCGGCGCTTCGCGCCTCACTTGATTGCGAGGAACAGTCAGTGCCGTGTTAACATGACTTATCACCCTAGGTTAGGTAGCAACTATCCCCCCCCCCCCCCCCCCCCCCCCTCCGCCCATCGGTGGAAGTTTTTTGAGACGTGAAATTTTCCAACAGATGAAATGGAATTTTAACATGGTGCAAGTTGGTGCAAGAAAAAAAAAACGCAAATATAATTTTGGACCCGCACGTAAAGATTTAAACCCGACTGGTTACGATTCTGCACACGACTCAGTCAAGTGCTATCGAAAAATAGCGAATTCTGGTGTAGTACCACAATGAGTACTGTTGAGAACACGACTTATTACTGTGTCCACACGACTCATTGCGGTGCTGCACCAGAATGCGCTATTTTTTGCTAGCACCTGACTGAGTCGTGTGCAGAACCGTAACCAGTCGGGTTTATATCTTTCCGTGCGGTTGCCGCCCGCGATTCTGCTGCCTCTGAAATATTGCCGCCCTAGGCTAAAGCCTAGTTATCCTGTGTCTAAATACGGCGCTGGCTACACGGGAAAGCAACATTTAACACAACGTATTTATCATATTTTTATTATTTTGTCAACTGATTGAATTCATTTTGCATAACTTATATAGCCTATGTTACTCGGGAAAACCTAAAGAACAATTTGGTGTAAGTTTCATCTAAATCGGCTCACTGGTTCTCGAGTTTAGCGGTAACAAACATACAAACATACAAAGCCTTTTATATATGTAGTAGAAGTAGATAACGAAAGTCTTATTCACCTATTAGAACAACGTTAACGTGCCATACGCTCGTTATTCGTAACGTTGGTGTGATTTTTGTCGTTCAGTATGCTATCGAGGTTATTCAACGCTCGTGGCCGCTATATATATTCCATACAGCACCCAATATTTTAGCAATATTGCAATATTGTAGCAATATTGCAATATTGCAGCAATATTGCAATATTGCAATATTAGCCTTTTATATATTGTTACTAAATTAGCTTCTGAGGGCTAATTGTAATTATTTAAAGAAAGGCTCGAGCAGATTAAGTTAAATAAAATGTGGGTCCTGAGTTGAAATAAGAGATTCAAGTCAAAGAAAATATATTTGTCAGGGAAATTGAATATATTGGGAAATGTGAGAAAATGTGTGTTTACAGTTTGAAGTGTGAAACAGCACTGTTTTTATAATAATGTTTTACTTCAGTTATTTAATATTAACGAGTCATTTATTTGTATTCATTTATCTTCTATGACTGCTAGATGATGCGAAGTTTAAATATAGAATGTAAAAGTAATCTCCTAGTAAAGCGAACGAGGAAAATCAATCTTTGTAACATTACCCCCCCCCCCCCCTCCCCCCCCCCCCCCCCTCTCCAGAAGAAGAGTCGTCTCGACTCGTTAAGTCAAAAATCAAAAATGGAATGAGAAACAACAATCGAGCAGTCATAAAGAGTGTGTGTGTGCTCTTTTTTTTGGGGAAGTTGGAGCTGTGGCTCAAAAGTTCAAAACTACCCAGAAACTATCTGACATTCGTCCCGCCCTGCAGTCCCAAGGTAAACCACAGAAAACCTTGAGAAGATAGTTGAGCTTTAATTTTATCAAAGTGAAATATAATGAGTATAAAAAAAATGTTCGTTCTTCAGTCTCAAGGATCAGGATTAGATGAGGATCAGGTGAAGATCAAATAAGGTTCTGCGAACTGGAAAAAATAGGCAGAAGCGGACCGGAAAGAAACAGGAACACAAGAATCATCAACGATCCGAGTTGCTGTTCTTGAATAGGTCAGCTTCAAACCTCTTCGAAATTAATCAAACGACCTAATTTGGGAAAACAAATATGAGTTTCACGAATAACAAGGCGTTTGTAATAACAAATACATGATGAAGTCATGTATTACTTAATTGTGATAATTAAATAGTTTTGGTGATAAATAAATAAAAGGAACGATCTTATCTGAGACAGGAATACAAATTGGGCCAGGAAAAGATTGGAAATCGTATATCCAGGTACCAATTTGAAGAATTCTGAAATAGTATATTGTGTAGCAAGGGCGTAAAGTGGGCTTTTTTAGACCGAGTGTGGAGTTTGCAGTACTAGTCGGAGGCGAGGGAGCACGAGTCGAAGACGAGTGCATCCGCGAGCCGAAGACGAGTACTGCAACCACACGAGGTCAAAAAGCCCACTTAGCCCTTGGTACACACCATATTTTTTGTAACGCATGTATTGATTTCTGCGTTTTTTGTGCTTATAAGCGGCATTTATATATATATATAGGGGAAAGTGGGGCAGAATGGCCGGATGGGGCTAAATGGCCGCCAAAAAAAAAATTGACTTACTAGCATTTTCGCATCAAGGAGGATCATATGAGACGCCATACAACGGGATTCCGCTGAACGTACTCAAAAATTTTCAGGGTGGGGCTAAACGGCCACCCTAATAAAAGTAGCGAAATTGCATTTTCACGTCGAAGTGAGTGAAAATCGGTTAATTTCATATGATATTTAATCATACCAATTGAAATTTATTTGTTCCGAATAAATATTTAATTGCGACTATTGAAAAAAATATTTCGTTAATTCAATTATATTTTTTTCTCAGTGTAGGGTGAGCGACTTTGCCCCACCCTTTCAGTTTTGCATCGTTTTCAGTGGAACCACGCTGCATATAGTTTTATCTCACTCACTTCGACGTGAAAATGCAATTTCGCTACTTTTATTAGGGTGGCCGTTTAGCCCCATCCTAAAATTTTTTGAGCACTTTCAGCGGAATCGCGTTGCAAGGCGTCTCATACGATCCCCCTTGGTGCGAAAATGCGAGTAAGTCAATTTTTTTTTCAGCGGCCATTTAGCCCCATCTGGCCATTCTGCCCCACTTTCCCCTATATATATATATACAGGGTGTAAATCTTAACTCTGTACATACTTATAGGGTGTGTAGGGGCTGCCAATACAAGCATTTTGAGGTATGACACCCATGGTCGGAAACTCATCCCAACCACTATGGAGGGCTTTGAAGGATATGGTACCGCACGCTTGATCGTAGTGTAATGAATCAGATGTGATTACTTTCGACCCAACATTTTATTCAGCCGTAGAGAACAGTACATAAATGTTCTTGTGTGAAATCAACAAAACGATAAACTTTGCATTAAAAAAATGACAAAACAATTTCCGGTGCTTATGAACAGAATTTGAAAAAGTTATGGAAAACGAATTGGGGTTTAGCACACTTGGGCTTTTCGTTTTCCATAAAGTTTTCAAATTCTGTTTATAAGCACCGGAAATTATTTTGTAATTTTTGTATTGCTAAGTTTATCGTTTTGTTGATTTCACGCAAGAACATTTGTACTGTTGTCTACGGCTGAATAAAATGTTGGGTCAAAAATGATCACATCTGGTTCATTACACTACGAAAAGCGCGCGATACAAGCGCGCGGTACCAGAACCTTCAAAGCCCTCCACAGCCGTTGGGATGAGTTTCCGACCTTGGGTGTCATACCTCAAAAGGCTTGTATTGGCAGCTCCTACACACCCTATAAGTATGTACAGAGTTAAGATTTACACCCTGTATATATATATGTAGATATATATATATATATATATATATATATATATGTAGATATATATATATATATATACTGCCGTGCTAAGCTCAAAGGTGGTAACTGACTTTTTCGTCAAAAACGAGTTATGACTCTAAGATGGTATAATAACAATCGACGAATATTTTCATCATATTATTAAACATTCTAATTCATTTTATCATAATAAAATTACTCTATTAAAGTTGCCGTATCTTCGTTAAAGTTGTCAATTACTAGAACAATTAGCCGTATTTATCAGTAATATTAATACAACAGTAACGAATAAGATAAGCTTTTATCTTTTCGATTCAAATCAAATTTTAAAATCGTTCGACTTTGAATATAATTCTTAATTACTGTGAAAATTGAAAATTGAAAACTGTCAATATCTCAAGATGGCCAAACATGCAGTTACCACCTTTGTGCTTAGCACGGCAGTATATATGTAGATATATATATATATATATATATATATATATATATATATATATATATATATATGTAGATATATATGGGGCTTTCCACGCCAACTCGACCAGTGTTAAACCCCGACCATCTCGAAATCATCTCAGGTTTTTTTTCAATATTCTACTCAGTGAAAAATGCATCCAGATTTTTTTTCAGATTTTTTCATTTAGCCGTTGATTTTTTATAAATTTTTGAATTCCATTGAGAAAGCCCATTTTTTAAAATCTGAAAAAATTCTCAAAAATCCAGTGGATGATCTAGAACAACCCCCCATTGTCAAAAATGTGGAAAGAATTTTTCTTCTATTTATTTTTTCACCTTATTCGGAATTTAGAAATTTTTAGAGTTCTGTACTCGCAAGACCGCGCGGCGCGATATAATAATTAATTAATTAAACACTATTGTATTAACGGCTGCGGTTCAAATGAAGTAAAACTTGGTGGAAAACTTCTACACATCCTGACGACTATTTCATTCGCTGGAAGTTTGCGATTGCTTGAACTTACCTCGATAAACCGCGCGATTGAAAATATTCAAACGCGATTTGTGTGATTACTCAGAAAAAATGAAACAACTTTTTTGCGTTAGAAAAAAAAAAAAAAAAACCGGTAACTCTACCAACTTAAGAATAATTTGACACATAATTGCTTGAAATTTGAAGTGAAGACTCGGAATGTTTTAGGATTTAGAGCGAGTTGAACCGAAAAGAGAGAAACTCTTTTCGTTTTGAAAAATTGTGTTTTTTACTCATTATCTCGAAAACTAAAAAAGCTATAACTTTTTTTGAAAGGAACAAAAGATGTACAATCTAATTTTCTATGTGGGTATGGGTTTTGAAAATCAACATTTGACATTTTCTCTAGAGGTGGTAAAACTGTTAAACTTTGGCGCTAGCGAGCCACGTAACCGACATGGCGTTTAACACACTAATAACTCGCTAGCGCCACCTGCAGGAAGAGCTTGACGTATTCAACCCTTCACTTGTGAATGTAGTTTCAATTCTTTTGTGGGTAATGTAACTTTTCATCGCTGACAAACACATATCATCCATCATGTCGTCGAAAAAACTGAAACGTTCGGATCGTTGTTGCAATCCGTTGGATATCGAGAGCCACAGAAATGATAAAGGATTACGACCACCTTCAGCGAATTTGTGTCAAACTTGGAACCTGACTAAACGGGACTTATTGTGTCCAGGCTGTAGAATGACATTATCAAAAACGGTTCCAACACTCACTGTACATGACGATAACCACCTTGATGTGTCTAATATTGACGATTGCCCAGAATGTGAGATTATCAATCAAAATAATTCCACTATTGAAGCTGAAGAAGCGGATGATATGGACGTCGACGAATTTCTTCTCCAAGAACTTCCGAATCCGAATAAAGACGATGCAACAAAAAATGGTCTCAGTCAATCGAGTAAATACATGATATTTCCATATCTTTTCTCTTTTCTTTATATTAGATTATTATCAATTCAATATTGATTTTTACAATCAAGTTTCAGATGTAAGCATTATACAATCGCAACAGAGTTGTTCATCTCAATTGAGTATTAATACTCGACTCCCTGTAATAAATGATGCCCTTGGAAGGTTGGATCAGTCTCCAATCCCAATAAAAAAATTGAATGATGCATCATGGATTCATAATAAGGTGGAGAAAATATCTGACAACTTGAAATTATCCTTTGGAGTTGATTGCGATACAACACTGAACAGCGACACCCGTGATCTACAAGATATCCTCGAGAGATTAAAAATTAAATTTCATGCTGAAGAGACTAGCAGATCCGAAAAAATTCAGATACTCACAGTGTTACCATCTCATTGGAGCACAGATAAAATGGCTGAAACTATGGATGCAACGAAATATGTAGTGAAAAAAGCGAAGCAACTTGGTAAAACTAAAGGAATATTGGCTATGCCAGATAAAAAATTAGGTAAAACAAATACTACAGCTGTAGGCATTGAAATATTGATTACTCTGACTTCATGATTATAATGATGGTGATGCTCGTAGGTCGAACTCTATCTGAAGATACCAATAAGATTGTACGGCAATTTTACAATGATGATCGAGGTACTACACTTATGCCAGGGATGAAGGATTTTGTGTCTGTTAAAAATGACAAGAACGAACGAGTTCATATCCAAAAACGGCTGATTCTGTCGAATTTAAAGGAATTCTACGCGGATTTTCGACAAGAGCATCCAAATGTTACTGTCGGGTTCTCGATGTTTGCATCATTGAGACCTAAGCATTGTGTTTTAGCCGGTGGTAGCGGCACACATACTGTATGTGTCTGTCCGATACATCAGAATGTGAAGCTCATGATGTTCGGTAATTACTATATGAATCCCCCTTATTTTTCGTGTTCACCCAATACACAGAGAAAAAAAAAACACAGTAAGCTGTGCTGCGCAGGGCATTAATCTAATCAATATAGTAGTATTTAGAAGCATACATTTTCAATCTGACCTCACGGATTACTGTCACGTCAGCATTAGTTACTTCCGTCACAGCATACTGTTAGAACTATAGTGAAAACTGATTTGCACGCCACGGCGAAAGCAAAATACTATATTGACTAGATTAATGCCCTTCGCAGCACAGCTTACTGTTTTTTTTTCTCCGTGTAGTACAACGCTTCTTTTCTTTTCGTTTATTAGGAGCAAATTTGAAGGCTTTATCCAAAGATTTACCTCAGCCTATAAATCATTACAGTGACTGTATTAAATTGGTAATATGTTCTGATTCATCCCCAAAATGTCACCTTGGAAATTGTCAAGATTGCCCAGGTACTTCAGTACTGCGCGATTTACTGGAAACGATATTCGAGGAAAATGATATTACCAATGTGATCTTCAAAAATTGGGTATCCACCCCTCGTACCAGCTTAGAAGAATTCATCAAACAATCCGACGACTTCGTGGATACATTTTGTGAAAAAATTCAAAATCTTGTGACACATTCTTTTATTGCCAAACAGCAGGCATCTTTTATGAAGGAAACAAGAGAGTCACTACAAGATAATGAATTCCTGGTTGTTTGCGATTTTTCAGAAAATTACGCATTTGTAGTGCAAAATGCAGCACCAGGATTTCATTGGAACAATGAACAGGCCACAGTGTATCCTGTGGTCCTATACTTCAGGAAGAACGGTGTCATTAATCACAAAAGTTTAGTCATCATATCGGATTGCTTATGTCATGACTCAATTGCAGTGTATGCACATTCGAAAATTGTCATAGATTTGATGAAAACAATCAACAAAGATGCCTCCAAGGTACATTATTTCTCGGACGGAGCACCCCAGCAGTTTAAAAATTGGAAATATTTTGTGAATTTATATTACCACAAAGAAGATTATGGAATTGATGCAGTGCATCATTATTTTCCCACTGCTCACGGTAAAGGACCTTGCGACGGAGTTGGAGGAACCATGAAAAGGGAAGTAGCGCGAGCAAGCCTGCAGCTTCCACCCGACCGTCAGATAACAACTCCTGAAGAATTATTCCATTGGGCGTCACAACCGAATCACGTACCAAATATAACTGTCAAGTATTCTCCCCAAGAAAATTATAATGAAGCGAAAGAGTTCCTGGCAAGTCGTTTCACACAGGGTAAAGCCATTCAAGGAACACAGAAAATGCATTGTGTTATTCCGGATGTAAATGGTTGTTTAAGGGTCAAACGTTTTTCCCGCTCCGAGGAAAGTACTTATCCTCGACTTCTGAAGACAAAAAAATGAAGAAAATCTAATCATCCCAATACTTTTCATTTCTTACAAACATTCTTACAAGAAAAAATTGTGCTGATTTCCGAATTAATTAGCGGCTATTCATAATGTATGTGAAGGTAAATAAAAATTGTAGTAAACCAGTAGTGATCTCAACAGATACTCTTTCCGTGATTCCCCGATTGAAAGTAGTACCGTATATCAGTATAATTAATAGATAATGGCATCTGCTGCACTCTCAGTAATAGTATTAGATATCCTTTACTATAACTAGACTATCGCACTATCGAATTAAAACGAAATACTTGATGAATTTGGTGGAACCGATCATCCACAAGTAAATTGACCCTTATTTAAAGATCACAATTCGATTCATACGATCCCACTCATACGATATTTCCCATACGACATCACCCAAATTTATTCTTGTGACACGGTCAATTTCAGTTTTGAAAATTTCTAAATTCCGAATAAGGTGAAAAAATAAATAGAAGAAAAATTCTTTCCACATTTTTGACAATGGGGGGCTGTTCTAGATCATCCACTGGATTTTTGAGAATTTTTTCAGATTTTTAAAAATGGGCTTTCTCAATGGAATTCAAAAATTTATAAAAAATCAACGGCTAAATGAAAAAATCTGAAAAAAAATCTGGATGCATTTTTCACTGAGTAGAATGTTGAAAAAAAACCTGAGATGATTTCGAGATGGTCGGGGTTTAACACTGGTCGAGTTGGCGTGGAAAGCCCCATATATATATTATTGAAGAAGCGGGCAATAAAGAATTCTTTATTGCCCGCTTATTGAAGAAGCGGGCAATAATGAATCCATTATTGCCCGCTCTTTTTAAGCGGTCAATAAACGGCTACTTTTGACCCTATTTTTAGGTCAAAAAAACGCAGAAATCATGCATGTGTTACAAAAAAGACTTAAATTCCTGGGGAAAAGGTCATGGTTAGAGACAATAGTTCGCTCGAATCTCTCTGCTCTTCATAAAGAATCGCGACTATCCCGTGTGATAGGACAACCGTTCACACACGAAAAACAAGAAAGGGGCGCTAAAATGATTCATAAAAGTCCCGCGAAAATCTAAGAGCCACTAACTTAAAATCTATTAAAATCGATCATCGATCATGACGAAATTCAGACGGTAAAATTCTAACCTCAAAATTGAAATCGATCGTAACCTGACCATCCTATCTTCTAGAGATATCCATAACCTCGCAAAATTGTTTATAAACATCTTCTGCCGAAGAAGCGGCGTCTAAGATCAAAACAGGAGCAGGAAGAACCGAAAATGATTTGTTGATTAACCAATCTTCATGCACTTCGTGAAGTAATTGAAGATAAACTAAAGGGATAGCGTCTTCTTCGCTTCGAGCGCGTGAAAGGACGCGAGAATAGGCTATTTTAGGATCTAACCTCAAATAAACAATAAGATCAACTTCAAAATTAATAGAATTCTCTGTAAATCTACGAGTATTTTCTAGCAAAAGGTGAGCTTCCACCTCTTTAAAATCTTTCTGTCTCCTACGAGCTTCTACGAAACAATTACAACCATAAATCGACCTTTCTATAATTTTGGTAGACAACTGAGTTTGAACGAGATGTCTATCGGACATGGTCATCAACGCGTGATGCTGGAAAAGATACGCGTATTGAGAAGGATCTTTATACATTTCTTCTAGAAGATTTAAACCAGCTACATCCCGATAAGAATCTAATGGCTCTAATAAAGTTAAGATATCTGGATATTCTAGAAACCTTTTTGTGAATGTGGTTTTACCACAACCTATATTTCCCTCAACCAGGATAGTCACGGGTCTAGAGTCTTTTCGTCGAACTCCAAAAGGAAGATCCCCGGACCATCTGGAAGAGAAGAAGAATACACTTCATTGAAATCAATCCGACGAGGTTCCGCTACTTCCTGGTTCAGAAACTACTTCGTAAGGGGCAAGACGGT
The DNA here is from genome assembly GCA_943736025.1 of Tenthredo mesomela. NCBI lineage: Eukaryota > Metazoa > Arthropoda > Insecta > Hymenoptera > Tenthredinidae > Tenthredo > Tenthredo mesomela. The sequence continues at coordinate 34,508,959 of OX031013.1, forward strand.
CTAAATGAACAACTTTGGGTTTAGAACGTGAGGAACGTTGTATTCTATAAACGACATCATTGATTTTTTTAACTATCTCATAAGGACCTTCCCAGTTAGATTGAAGTTTAGGACAACGTCCTTTTTCCCTACGAGGTTGGAACAACCATACTAAATTGCCTGGTTGGAAATGAAGATTTCGAGCCCTAATGTCATATCTCGCTTTAACACGATCTGAAACTAAATGAACCTTATTTCGTGCAGAATTATGAATCTCTTCTAACTTTTCTTGTATGTAGGCACCATATTGAACGTGTGAGAGTTAAGAAGAAGGAATAGGTCCCTTCCCGCGTAAAAATAAATTGCGTGGGCATTATATTGCAAGTATATGGGATTGTCTAATTGGTCATGCATTGGAAACTTCTTACCCGTAGGTTTCCCATATATGGTTGAACGGTTGCTAAGGGACAATATACACTCTGTATCCCATACGAATCCAATATACTGGGGCAAATATATGAGCAATATTTATCAAACATTTCTACCAAATAATGGCGATACGGTGTAGATGATATGTGAGCAATATATGGCAAATATCTTTGGAATATATCACAATACCTTAAATTTGCCATAGTATCGAATACAATTTACAAGAGAATAATATGACTACAACGGCAATTGCAAAATTTTCAATCATCTGCATTCTGGTGAAAATCTAGTGCAAATCTTAATTGTTCAATAAAAATGGTTGTATTTCTACCGGGGAATATAGGATAATTTTTGAGTTAATACAGGCATGCATAAAATAAGTACTCATTCAATTAGACCTAAATATTTTAATTCGTTTATTTTCGAATGAACATCGTGAAACAATAAATATTTATTGAATAACCATTAAATCAAACAAAAATACGTAATCATATAACATAAAAAAAAAAAATAATTTTTTTTGGCGCTTACACCCGCATGGTATTAGTCCACCTATATGTAATATACCTTGTATATTTTTCATACATTTCAATAAAATCGATAAATAAACAAACGTATAGAGTGAATTGGGTTGCATCATCATTTTTATTTTTAATTTTTCTAGCATCTACGTATACGATAATCTCAGATAAATTTTTTTTTTTTTTTTCATCTATTATTGACAAAATAATGGCCCTTTGAAAATTGGAACGGACTCGGGCCACTTCAGTTCGGAGTCCAAGTCAGTAGTGATTTCAATCATACATCGACTCTGACAAGGTAATCCCTCAAAACGGGGGAGTGGGGACACCCCGCCTACCCTCTGCTATGTCTCGAAATCCAGAATAACAAAAACAGAACTCAAAATAGTTTCTTATGTTACTACACTCGAGCCTCAGCCATTTGACCATCAGCCATTTGACGTAACGCAGCTCTTTGACCGAATTCCCGACTCGATGATGGCCACTTCATTGTGAACTAAAGAGAGAAAACCAGAATAAACTGAAAACCGCATTTGTGGGGGATGAGAAATTTGATTTTTTTTTTTTTTTTAATCTGAACAATTAAGAAAATTATAATAACAATTACATGATGACGAATAAAAAAATGATGGCTCATTATTTCCCGCTAATGAGAATTTGTGGTGAATAAAGTATATAAGAGGGTAAAATATGCTACTTTTGACTCGCATTTCGGGTCAATAAATCGGTAGCGATTACAGTTGAGTCAGGAGCGAAAACTTTTTCAGGAAACCGATTGAAGACCAAATTGAAATTGTAATGACAGTTGAAAATAATAATAAATACCATCACGTTCTTCAATACTCTGTGCAGCCTTGTCTGGGTTGGGCGTATCGTCGACCAATTGCAAAACCCTGATGAAATGAAAATACTTAAAGAAGGTAATGAATCTGTTGCAGTTGTTTCATCCTCAGCGTGTGATTTCAAATCCGAGAGTAACCGTTTCAATCGAATTTGTTTATTCCAGCAGTAGTCTTTGAACAACAGCGGACGTTTTGACATAATTTCTTAAAATAACAGCGACCGATACGATTCTATGCCAAATAACCTAGTCTGTGATTACGTATTTTTGTTTGATTTAATGGTTATTCAATAAATATTTATTGTTTCACGATGTTCATTCGAAAATAAACGAATTAAAATATTTAGGTCTAATTGAATGAGTACTTATGTATTAACTCAAAAATTATCCTATATTCCCCGGTAGAAATACAACCATTTTTATTGAACAATTAAGATTTGCACTAGATTTTCACCAGAATGCAGATGATTGAAAATTTTGCAATTGCCGTTGTAGTCATATTATTCTCTTGTAAATTGTATTCGATACTATGGCAAATTTAAGGTATTGTGATATATTCCAAAGATATTTGCCATATATTGCTCACATATCATCTACACCGTATCGCCATTATTTGGTAGAAATGTTTGGTAAATATTGCTCATATATTTGCCCCAGTATATTGGATTCGTATGGGATACAGAGTGTATATTGTCCCTTAGCAACCGTTCAACCATATATGGGAAACCTACGGGTAAGAAGTTTCCAATGCATGACCAATTAGACAATCCCATATACTTGCAATATAATGCCCACGCAATTTATTTTTACGCGGGTTTTCTAGATCTGAGGGAAGACGAAGATCTCTTCCCATCAGTATAGAGGCCGGAGTACAACCGGTTGACTCATGCGTGGCAGATCTATACGACAAAAGAAATAGGGGAATCCATTCGTCCCAATTCTTCTGATCTTCATCTATATAAGAAGACAAATACCTCAAAATTGTTCTATTCAATCGTTCTACCATACCGTCTGACTGAGGATGCAGCGGGGTAGTACGAGTTTTTCTAACTCCTAAAATTTCTAATATCTTGGCCAGGAGCATGGCTTCAAAATTACGACCCTGATCTGTATGGAGTTCGAGAGGAACTCCATATCGACAAACAAATTCTTTAACAAAAGCTCTAGTTACTGTGTCGGCTTCTTGGTTGGGAATAGGAACGACCTCTGGCCATTTAGTGAAATAATCTGCGATCACTAATGCGTATCGATTTCCAGATCGCGTGAGAGGAAGAGGACCGAGAATATCCATGGCTACCCTTTCAAATGGGGCGCCAACATTATAAACCTGAAAGGAGCTCGTTCCTCTGTCTCGCGGATCTTTCTTCGCCACGCAAATAGTGCAAGAACGACACCAGTTTTCTACATCATAACGACAACGCGACCAAAAATAACGTTCTCTAATTCGATTTAAAGTCTTGTTTGAAGCAAAATGTCCTCCGGATGGTGAATTGTGATGATCTCGAAGGATGTCCACAATTTTCCTCTTAGGCACTAACAATTGCCACGTTATTCCTTTTGCATCCGGGGATTCCCACGTCCGGTATAACAAATCCTCGTGTAAATGGATTGAATCCCATTGAGCCCAATAAATCTTCAAATTTTGGTCAACTGAAGATATTTCTTGCCATTCTGGCTTTGTTTCAGCTTCTTTCCAGGTTCGGAGTTGTGAGAGAATTTGGTCTTCGTGTTGCAACCGTTTCCACTCTTCTTTATCTCCTTCGAGAGAGATCTGTCGAATTCTAACTTCAGGAATCCTCTGCTTTTCTAAACGTGCACACTGTTTGCAATCGTCCGTTTCGTCACAGGGTCTTCTTGAAAGGGCATCAGCGTTCCCATGAAGTAATCCAGCGCGATGTTGAACGTCAAAATCGAATTGGCCTAAAGTCTCTAACCATCTAGCAACTTGGCCTTCCGGAGACTTGAAAGAAAGCAACCACCTCAAGGAAGCGTGATCCGTACGGACTAAAAACTTCCTTCCGTATAAATAGTGACGAAAATGAGAAATTGATTTGACTACAGCAAGGAGTTCCCTACGAGTCACGCAATAGTTCCGTTCAGTTTTACTCAAAACCCTACTAAAGTAACTAATTACGCGCTCTTGTCCATCTTGAACCTGAGATAGAACTGCTCCTATTCCAGTAAGAGAAGCGTCGGTATCTAATACAAACGGAAGATCTATCTTTGGATAAGCTAAAATAGGCGAGGAAGTCAAACGAGATTTTAATGCAACGAAGGCTTCTTCGCAACTCGGAGTCCATTCAAAAGCAATCTTTATTCCAGTGAGGTGATGGAGAGGTCTAGCGATGGTGGCGAATCCTTCGACGAATCTTCGGTAGTAGGTACAGAGACCTATAAAACTCTGAACCTGTTCTTTGTTAGTTGGTCGTGGCCAATCCGAAACTTTTTCGATCTTTGCAGGGTCTGTCTTGACTCCTGAAGCTGAAACAACGTGTCCTAAGAAGTTCACTTCTTTTTGGAAGAGATGACACTTCTTTGGGCTCATCTGAAGTCCGACCTGTTGTAGACGGAGGAAGACTTGACGAAGATTCTCCGAATGCTCTTCAAAAGTCTTTCCAAAAACGATTATGTCGTCTAAGTAGACTAAACAGTTCTTCCCGGTCAATCCTTGGAGGACCGTCTCCATAGCTCGCTCAAAAGTAGCTGGGGCGTTACATAATCTGAAAGGCATGACTTTGAACTGCCATAATCCTCCTAATCCCGTGACGAAAGCGGTCTTCTCTTTATCTGTTGGATCCATCTCAATCTGCCTGTACCCACTTTGAAGATCAATTGTGCTGAACCATTGAGCACCAGCAATTAAATCCAGAGTCTCGTCGATTTTAGGAAGAGGGTAGGAGTCTTTCTTGGTTAGGTCGTTCAGTTTTCGATAATCGATGCAGAATCTCTTCTTTCCGTCTTTCTTGTTTACGATGACGATCGGTGAAGCCCAAGGACTAGAAGATGGTTCGATGACGTCGTTCTTTAACATGTCTTCTACTAATTTAGCCACTTCTTCTCGTCCATTGATTGGTAGTCTTCGTGCAGCTTGTTTAAAAGGAAGATTTTCTCCTATGTCGATTTTATGACGGACTAGAGTACAACGACCTAAACTATCTCCGTCCTTAGCGAAAGATTCTTTAAAATCTGACATGAGATCTACGAAATTTTCTATGTGATCTTCTGTAAGGTTCTTGCATGAACGATCTAACAAATTTTCAAATAGAGTAGGAGAATCAGTGTTGGCAGAACTAGTTATTTCGCGAATTCGCGGAAGTGAATTGATCAGAGGGACTTTCGATCTATTTACTAAAAGAGAGATCTGGTTATGACCAGATGTTAACGAATTAGTGGCTGTGGAAATAACACATTCGTGTTTAGAAGGAAAATCCAACCCTAAAATGCCATCATCCTCTATATCAGCTATATATACCGTGTGAGGTGAGGTAATGATTCCAGCTACATTTATTTGAATGGACCGTTGTCCTAAAATCGGGGTATTTTCTCCGGTAGCTGTTCTTAAAGAGGTTAAAGGGAAATTATTCTTAGTGGAATCTAAAAGATCCGAACGATCCACTGTAACTTCCGCGCCGGTATCTATAACCCAGAGACATTTAACACCATTTACGGTGCCCCAGGTATATAGACCGGTTTGGCGAAGACCCCTTATTAGAAATTGACATGGGTTAGAATTATTTTTACAAGGACCACTAATGTTAAATTCTTTCGATGATTTTAGTCCCACTGAATCATCAGAGTCTAGTTTTTTGAAGTAGAAGGTTGGGAATGAGAGGAATCTTTGTTCCTCCATGAAGTATTATTTGAATTTGAATTAGAATTGGAATCAGAATTGGAATTCGAATTTTGATTACTATTGTAGTTCTTTTGGGGATTATTAGAATTCATTTCATTTTTCCTTTTTAAAGTATAACAGTCTTCGATATTATGACTGTCTTTTTTACAATATCTACAGAACTTTGAACATCCTTTGGAACTGTTTGTATTCGAATTTTTTGTGGCGCGATGCTGCTCGGGAGTAGTTTTATTTCGATTATCGGAAGAAGAATCTGTTGTTTTTATCTGTCTCACGCGACCTGCTCCTAAATATAATTTATCCATTGCTTCAATCTCTAATCCTCGAATGACTGCTTCTCTAAGAGTTGAGGCTCCCGCCAATCCGAGAGCATGTTTAAGTTCACTATCTTTTACTGCATTAATAAACCGCGAGCAAGCTCAACGGTCTCTTGTTGATTCAGAACAATCTGGCAAAGCTACTCTAGCCATTCTTTCTATATCGAGTCCCAGATTGGCGAGACTCTCATCTTTATTTTGTCGCCTATTTTCTAGTTGGGTTAAATGAAGTTTTTGAAGGTGTTCGTCTCCGAATCTTACTTTCAAAGCTGAACTGAGCTTGTCGTAATTTTCTAATTCTTGATTAGAAAGAGAGGTTAATACTGCTAGTGCTGAACCTTTGAGGTTAGCTGCTGAATTCCCGGCTTTAATTGCTGTACTCCATCCATTTAATTTTGCAACGATTAAAAATTGGCATTCGTATTCGGCCCATGAGGTGGTACCGTCAAAAGTTGGTACGCGAATGATAGGATTTTGTTTAACAAACTCAGTTCGGCTTTCTACGTTGGTTGGAAGAACCTGCCTATCATTATTCTCGCGGTTACTCCCGGCGCTTATTTCTTGTCGTACAATATCACCGATTATGTCGCGAAAATTATCTAGCGTGTTAGGAAGTCGAGTGGGTGAGGATCTTGGGATCTCATCTTGTGAGAGATGGTCCCCGCACACTCGGTCAGGCCTAACGTAAAAAGAGGGAGTTCTTACCCCAGGAACGTTTACAGACCTTTCAATTAATGGGATTTGTTCTAATTGATCCCGAACCAAGGAAAGTCGTCGAGGGGTTGGGATGGGGGAAATGCGTTCTGGAAGACGGGGAAGCAGGCATTCTAAGCTGCGTTGAAATGTCAGCAGGTGGGCGTCTCGATCCTCTTTTTGAGCGGCGCGTTGAGCCTCTCGTTCTTCTCGTTGGGCCTCACGGTCTCGTTCTCGCTCTTCTCGTTGGGCTTCTCGTTCTTCTCGTTGTCCCTGAAGAAGGAGTTCGGACTGGCGTTGTTGAGCGGACATCAACATTTTGAGTATGGATTCCATTTGGCTCATTGGGTCCGTCAAAGGTTGTTGGGGGGTGATTAGCCGGGATTCGGCTGATTGGTTTGGATTTGAAGTAGATGCAGAGGATTCGTCCACAGGAGGAGATTGAGCTGCGCTTCTAGTATTCCGACTCATTTTCCAATATATTTCGTTTTTAAGTAATCAAGTTATAAGTTTTCAAGTTAAAGACTTGTAGCACTTTTAATTCAACTCAGTAATCCCGATTCTGACACCAGTGTTACTAAATTAGCTTCTGAGGGCTAATTGTAATTATTTAAAGAAAGGCTCGAGCAGATTAAGTTAAATAAAATGTGGGTCCTGAGTTGAAATAAGAGATTCAAGTCAAAGAAAATATATTTGTCAGGGAAATTGAATATATTGGGAAATGTGAGAAAATGTGTGTTTACAGTTTGAAGTGTGAAACAGCACTGTTTTTATAATAATGTTTTACTTCAGTTATTTAATATTAACGAGTCATTTATTTGTATTCATTTATCTTCTATGACTGCTAGATGATGCGAAGTTTAAATATAGAATGTAAAAGTAATCTCCTATTAAAGCGAAAGAGGAAAATCAATCTTTGTAACAATATGTAGTAGAAGTAGATAACGAAAGTCTTATTCGCCTATTAGAACAACGTTAACGTGCCATACGCTCGTTATTCGTAACGTTGGTGTGATTTTTGTCGTTCAGTATGCTATCGAGGTTATTCAACGCTCGTCGCCGCTATATATATTCCATACAGCACTCATATTGCTGCAATTTTGCAATATTGCTGCAATGTTGCTACAATATTGGGTCCTGTGTGGGATGTGCGTAAGTCGGACTAACTCGAGTGATTTTTTCCTTAGCAACTAAGAATTGTCTCTTAAATAGCTTATAGATTTTTCAAGATTCCTCTCATATTTTGAGTGAGTGCTATACCTATACGAACGATATAGATATACAATCCGCGCAACATTATTTACCCATTTGTATAATAAGATTTTGTTTTATCCATTTCTATATATTTTTGACAGAAGAGATTAATTTTGATTTAGCTAGTTGAATCAGTTTGATGGTATTTTTCATCCGATTTTGACCAAATTTTGTATTCACATAGATTGTTGGGGAAGCTGATTACAAATTTGCGTCGAGTATTCCAAAGCAAAATGGTGCATACAAAATGGCAGCAAAATTTTCGAAAGTAACATCCGATCTAGATGAAATTTTGTATAGTGAAGTTTTTAAGATGCTGAATCAGAATTTTGCATCTAATTTCCGCAAGCAAAATGGCGGAGTTTTTTTTTCAAATTGTACACGATCTAGTCGAAAGTTTGTGTACCATATGTGAATTTATCGGACCAGTCGAACCAAATTTTTAAGTCTTCTAACTGAAGCTCACCTCTATATAGAGCGTGCAATCTCCAGATAGACCGAAAAAAACGGAAGTGCATCATAATTATTTTTTCAAGTAAAAATTCCTTCAGCCCGAGTTTGAACCGGGACCTCCGCATTTGTACTGCGACGCCTTGTCCAATTAGACCACTGAAGGACTGAAGGAATCTTTACTTGAATTTCATGTTATTGTCATTGACCTCTTAGTCCACAGGTCTGTGTTTATTTCATTGTGTAGTTACTCTATCGTTCGAAACCTATTAATTCATACCATATGTGAATATATCGGACCAGTCGAACCAAATTTTTAAGTCTTCTAACTGAAGCTCACCTCTATATAGAGCGTGCAATCTCCAGATAGACCGAAAAAAACGGAAGTGCATCATAATTATTTTTTCAAGTAAAAATTCCTTCAGCCCGGGTTTGAACCGGGACCTCCGCATTTGTACTGCGACGCCTTGTCCAATTAGACCACTGAAGGACTGAAGGAATCTTTACTTGAATTTCATGTTATTGTCATTGACCTCTTAGTCCACAGGTCTGTGTTTATTTCATTGTGTAGTGACTCTATCGTTCGAAACCTATTAATTCATACCATATGTGAATTTATCGGACCAGTCGAACCAAATTTTTAAGTCTTCTAACTGAAGCTCACCTCTATATAGAGCGTGCAATCTCCAGATAGACCGAAAAAAATTTGGTTCGACTGGTCCGATAAATTCACATATGGTATGAATTAATAGGTTTCGAACGATAGAGTCACTACACAATGAAAGTTTGTGTAGTCTGGTTTTTCGAATTTCTGATTACGAATCGTGTCCAGATCGTACAAGGTGAATCAAAATAATGAGTTCGGATATTCAAAATAGTTCAAAAATAGCAATTTTACAAATAGATAGAAATGACAATTGTTGTACACACTGCAACAACATCATAGGAGTTGTAGTCCAAGCCGAAGACAAAGATATATACAATTGATGAAGTAGAAAATTAGTTTTTCTTATAATGTAATAAGCAATTTTTTGAAATTACCCCGAAATAAAAAATCAACATGGCTAGTTTTAAAATGGTTTCCATCGCTGTAGAGAAATTGCGACTTTCCTCATCGGCAAATTCAGGCGAAGACGCATTTTTTTGCGTTGTTGAGAAAAATACAGTCCCCGACTGTCTAGGGTGTTTTTCAATCAATGTGATTGCAAAACTTGCCTCCGGCTCGTGTTTATCATGAAATGAACATTTCACATTTGCCCCTTCCTTCTAAACTCGTTGGTTAATATAGCATTACCCTCCGTAAAGAAAAATAACAGCACCAGAATACGATTAGCTGTATCGGGCCCGAGGTTGGGGCAGAAGGTCCGAATTATTCCGATGTTTCCCGACGCTCTACAAGCAGTGAGAGACGCGGAAAGATTCGAACGCTACCGAACGCTATAAGGATAAATATCCTTAGACGTCGCTCATTTTACGTTATTTTAGATTCTTCGACGTTGCGCTGCGTTGTACAAATATTCGCTGTGATTTTTTTCTTAGCGATCGATTTGGAATAATTTTATCTGCACATGAATTTCTTTTTCTCATACTAAGAAGATACGTTAAATAAAAATAAAATACACGATAGAGCGTTAAGCGCTACTTGGCCAATAATAGCTAAACTTATTCTGACTTATTTTAACGTAAAAAAATCATGATTTCCGAGTGCGTCACCCCTCGGAAAACTGTGGCATCTAGTGGCCACACATTGCACTAATTTGTTTAACGGGATAGGGTACAGGTTCGTTAGATGTGACTACAGTAGCTCGTTCGCCAGCTTCACCTCTATCTTACTCTTTGACGTTTATCAAGTAGTCAACACTGTACAGTTAAGGGCTTACATACACCTTGCGATTGATTTTTTTTCATCTTCTTTGTCAGTTTCTGTGTACCGAATTACATGAAAACTACTGACCCATAGGGTGAGATTCAACGTGTTTGATCAACACACATTTTTTGCACCGTGTGAACTAAAGACACTGTTACCGATTCAGAAACTTTTGTGACAGATACAACAACAAGATAATCATCAAAATAAAGTGAATATTTGGAATCACGATTCTTCTCATGACTGTTATGCAATTTTCGTAGTTCACACGATAGAAATACTTGTCTCAAACACAGTCGGCGCTGTCAGTAGGACCGCTTCAAGTAAGGCCCCTTCCCCTAATCCGTCCTCGAACGTTACCCCCACTCTAGACTTGTCACAATGCTGGTTATATTTCGAACGAACGCGCTCTCAGTAGGGCCGTGGAGAAATTCGAGCAGTCGTGTGGGTGAAACGCAGCATAAACCGCAACTTCGTCGCGATTTTGAGGCTTTCCTGATGAAAAATAATAATCGTTACTTGTACGTAAAGACTTTTTGACGAAACGAGTTACAGCACTCGCCTTCGGCTCGTGCCGCAAACCTCTCGTTTTGTCAAAAAAGCCTTTCCTTACTCATACTGAAATGTACTATTGTCATAGATGTGAAAATGAGATTCATTAACGTGATAATGATGAAAAATAAAGTAAATCTTTGAGATAATAAATAATACTGTCAATGGAAGTAACGCAATCTCTGTAGTTCACACGGCAGATATATCTGTCCAAACAGTTTATGTGAAATTTGGTACATTTCAGATGATCCGTTTCACAGTAATCTTGTACGGATTAATCAATTATGACATATACGCCAATGAATATGTCAAAATAGTATTTGATAGACAAATAGTAAAGGAAAATCACGATTTGAAGTCAAATTGATTCCAGCTTTGGTCATTTCATAATCAATTCGCAAACATATAGGTATAAAAAAATTAATATCAAGGTATGTGTGAGCCCTGAATGAAACTGGGTGAAAAGGGCGATCAAATTTTTTCAGGGCACTATGGATAGTGGTTAGAATAGGTTGCTTTCCAGCTCGAACTTATAATATCAAATAATAGTTGTAATTTCCTATGTAATTTCGGATAGTATTAATATATTGAATTCAATATTTATTAAAAATTTAGCAATTCCGAATCTACTGCGACCTAGTATCTAATTATTAAGCCACTTTATAATTACAGCATGCAATTAATTGAATCACATTTTCTCGTATAAAGTAGGTATCGGTAATAATTATAATTGAAGGCCACTACAAACGTATCATTTTTTAATTAATACATATATATAATGGATTTTTGTACTAGTATCTAACCATAAGTAGGTTTAAAGCTGCTGTGTACGACATATTTTCATTGCCAATAAATATTTTATATTTATGTATATTAACGAGCTCGAAAATCGACAAAAATATGAAAATTGTATATATATATATTAGGGTGGTCCTTATTTTGGGTTACATTTTTTTTTTTACAAATTCACCTCTTACTTTAACCCGAAATGGTTGAAAAAAAAGATCTGAAAAAGCTGTGGCCTGTAAGTTAACGGCAAGGGGTGCCGGCAAGCCCGATCTTTATTTTGATTTCAATTAAATTTGTATTTGCTGTATATAATTGATTGCTATTTTTTTTTAATTTCCGTTGATGCAACAGTTTTTTATTAATAAATTCAGAAGGATTGCTTTCTTCTGCATATCATTTTTCAATCATTTCACCTTTGAAATCCCACCGCCTAATCATGTGTTTTCGATGAATCCTTAAATTCTAACATATATCAATTGATGATTCTGATAATCTTGAATGACTTTGACGATAAGTAAACAGTTTGTAAGAAACAATGTCTCATCAATGGTAAGAAACATCGCTGCAGCATAAAATGCCTTTTTTTTTACCATTTCGTGCTTGCCGGCACCCTTTGCCGTTAACTTACAGGCCACAGCTTCTTCAGATCTTTTTTTTTTTCAACCATTTCGGGTTGAACTGAGATGTGAATTTGTGAAAAAAATTTTTAACCCAAAATAAGGACCACCCTAATATATATATATATACGTATATGATATATATATGAGGTATTCCCCCGCAAACCGACCTACGTCTGACCCTCACCTCTTCCGATTCGAGTCATGATTTTTTATGTTGTTCCACCTTTTCCAAAAAACACTCTGAATTTTTTTCAGATTTTTTGAACATTGTCCGATTTACCTATGATTTTTGAAAATGAACACATCGATAGCCCGAAATGAAAAATCTGAAAAAATTCTCAAAAATCCTGCTTCAGCTATCAAAATTTTCAGGCCTTTAGCAAAAGTGGACAGACGTTTGCTACTCATATTATTCAACGTTGTTCTCGAAAAAAACTCTGAACATCCATGAACTAAAAAAAAAACACCACTGGTTACTAGTAGTGTGTTAAGAAAAATAGTATATTGTGCACCATGGGAGCAAGCACCATTTTCGCTCCCGAGTGTGTTAGCTTGCTGCCCGAGCGAGAGGCGAGACTCCGCGAGCCGAGTAGAGCCGAGCGCGAGGGCAGCAGACTACACCGAGAGAGCGAAAACGTTGCTCCCGTGATTCAGACGATATTTTTTTTTTTTACACATGAACGGAGGCCGATTTTGCTACCTGTTTTCGGGGAGGGTAGTTTTACCGACCGGAAAGTTCCTACCAGCCTTTTCTCCCGCTTTTGAAGACGTGACTGTACAGATTAAGTAGTCGAACCGGGAGAAAAGACTTTCAGGGAGCAAAGACTTTCAAGGAGCAATAAGACTTTCCGGTCGGTAAAACCGCTCTTTGCTCCCCGAAAATAGATAGCAAAATCGGCCTTCACGTTCATGTGTAAAAAAAAAAGAGGTTTGTGCTTCGACAGTAGTGAGTGCTGTGTAGCACCCGACTGACTACTGTCAGAACGACGACTGAGTCATAGAAGCGAACGACTGCTCACTCTGGGTCAAGGCTTGAAAATTTTGATAAACGAATCAGGATTTTTCAGAATTTTTTCAGATTTTTCACTTCAGACTATCGATGTGTTCATTTTTAAAAATCATAGGTAAATCGGACGATTTTCAAAAAATCTGGAAAAAATTCAGTGTTTTTTTCCAAAAAGGTGGAACAACATAAAAACTCTTAACTCTAATCGGAAAGGGTGAGGGTCAGACGTAGGTCGGTTTGGGGTGGAATACCTCATATGTATAGAAAGCGAGTAATAGCTCGATCTAATAATATTCTTTATGCGACCCGTTGTTTGAAAGTTCACTTTTTGAGCATCGGATTTAGGCCGCAAAGTGACCAATTTCAGGTCACTGAAATATAGTGAAAAATTATAGGACAGGAGCCTATAATGAAAATATTATCGTACAATATGAATATGTTTCATTAAAATAAACATAGTCAGGTTATTTTTTACTACGTTCACACATTATAAACCAAAATGTCTGAAAATGTCAAATGTCTGAGTCTAAACGTTTTGATACAGAAAGATGCAATAACACCAGTAATTTTAGAAACTAAAGTGAGTATAACACCGATTTTCCAAAAAGTGAACTTTCAAACAACGGATCGCATAAAATATTGTATGTGTCAAGTCCGAGAAGTGTCAAATCCGGTATGGGTAATTTCCAAAATTCGCCTCTGAGTCTGCTGTGTCACAGAAGAACTCGTGTGACACAGCACACTCGATCGGCTCATATTAGAAATTACCCATACCGGATTGTGACACTTTTCGGACTTGATACATAAATAGCTATTTAGACAACAGTATTATTTATTTTCCGAAACTTTTTAAATATTATATAGATACAATATAAATTTTTTCAAACATTTTTTTTCTTTTTCCTCTACTTCTTTTCCTCTTCCAATTTTTCTTCTACTTCTTTTTCTTCCTCTTTCGCATATTATAAGCCTAGGTATAATCCAAGACACTTAGAACTTTAATTACATAGAATTATAGGTAATATCGGAGGGAATCCGTCTAAAAAACAGTAATTCACCATTATCGCTAAATATTTTAGCTATCTAAAAGTCAAACCAATAAATTACGGTCGCTAATTGTAAGACCAAACGTTCGATTCACGGTGGTGGTCTATTCTTAGTCGGATATAAAATTAAATCGTAGCTATTACATATGGGGCATTCCGTACTGAATCGACCTGGCCCTGACCCTCGACCTCTCAGATTCGATTCACGATTTTTTATGTCATTGCCCAAACTCTAAAGAGGACTCAGATTTTTTGCAAATGTTTCCAAAATTATCTGATTTACTTACGATTTTTGAGAATGAACACATCGTTGGCCATAATTCTAAGATCTCTGAAAATTCTGAAAAATCCTCTGTCACAAATGAAATGTTTTTAGCCTGAGCCCAAAGTGGGCCAGCGTTCGCTTTATTTTATTTTTTTACTGTTTCGATTGAAAAAATTCGAAAAAATTGAATCAACGAAATTTTTTTATAGGTCCCATTACGCCCCAGATGCCTATAATACCCCGCCTTACCCTATAAAAATATTCTAGCAGCATTCCATAGTGATCTGACTTGTGCTTCCGATTTTTTTTTTAATTTCTTTTGTCGAAACAGTCCAAAAAACGATGAAGCGACCGCTGGCCCAATTTGGGTCTGGATTCAAAAATTTTGATATTTGACACAGAATTTTGTAGAATTTTTCCAGATCTTAGAATTATGGCCAGCGATCTGTTCATTTTTAAAAATCATAAGTGAATCAAACAATTTTTGAAAAATTTGGAAAACAAATCTGAGTCATTTTTAGAGCTGGGACAGCAACATAAAAAATCGTGAACCGAATCCAAAAGATCGAGAGTCAGCTCCCGGTCGATTCGCTGTAGAATGCCCCATATATATATATATATATATATATATATATATATATATATATATATATATATATATATATATATATATATATATTAGGCCGGAGTGAAAAAGGTCAATTTTCGCGGATCGTATTCTAATAGTGCGGGAAAGTTATGTCTTGGCATCACTGAAAACTGTGCCAAAGGAAAAAATTTACAATAGATATCTTCTGTTCTGGCAAACGCCCCAAAGTTTTGAATTTTTTAACACGGGGTTTAAATGGAGAAAAAAGGCAAAAAGACAAATTGGCATTGAAAAATTCGTAAAAACTCTCTGGGTCGGCCGATTTCAGTCTTCCTACGCTTATTCGAGGCGGGAAAAATGTAGCTTTCGTTTGACGTTTTGAAATTCAAAATATCTTACTTACTTTAGAAAATACAAAATTGAAAAATAGAGTTTTTTCGGGAAAAACTCGATTTTCAAACGCGTGTATCTTTGAAACTAAGGAAGATATTCTGAATTTCAAAACGTCAAAGGAAAGCTATATTCTTTTCACTTCGAATAAGCGTAGGAAGACTGAAATCGGCCTACCCAGTGAGTTTTTATGAATTTTTCAGTACTAATTTGTCTTTTTGCCTTTTTTCTCCATTTAAACCCCATGTTAAAAAATTCAAAACTTTGGGGCGTTTGCCAGAACAGAAGATATCTATTGTAAATTTTCTCCTTTGGCACAGTTTTGAGTGATGCCAAGACATAACTTTCCAGCACTATTAGAATACGATCCGCGAAAATCGACCTTTTTCACTCCGGCCTAATATATATATATATATATATATATATATTTATATATATATACACTGATAGAAAACATGTAACACATTTTACCACATATCGCCGACAAATTGCTATTTTTTGGTGCTAAAATGACGGGTGGTCACACAGTAGAAAGAATTACAAATCCACCTTGTAAATTCTACTAATGGTAAAGATTCCCATGCGGGGTCTAAATTTTTACTATCTCAGATAGTAAAATGAAGTCTGGCAACAAAAAAAAAGTTGGTCTGCAGCGCCCTCGGCTGCCAATCGCAGAGTGGACTCGCATGTTATTATTTTCACCTTTCGGTTGAGTTAGGAGTTTTGTGAATCGGTGAAGTAGGGTGAGGTACTGGACGGCTGGATGGTAACGTAGATTACATGTAGTTGACTTCAGTGCATCGCTGTTACAACTGGTTTCGTATAATTAACGCAGTCGGTAAGAACGCATAGTACCCTAACGCTCTAGCGGACGCCTCGAAATCGAAGATATAGAGGAGAAAATTTTCGTGCTTATATACTACATTGGGCGAAAGATACCACTTGCGAGAAACTCAGCCGTGTAGTTCGAGGCGTATTTCCTGTTGATTCCAACCGATTCAAAATAACAGATTCAAAATAAAAATAAAACAAAAGATTCAAGATTTGTTTCGTTTAGTTCTAAATCACGATTACTTTAAAATAAATATTAAACTCACTAATGGGGAATATATGGAGGTATACATTGCGGCATAACGCAGAACTAGGATGTCCGCCATATTCCTATACGCGATACGTATTTTTACTATCTCAAGTTGTAAAAATTGCCATTAGCGAAAATTACAATGCCGAGTTGTAATTTTAGTCCGAGTAGCATGTAATGTATCCCAGTCCTGCTACGAACTATTGAATGAAAAATAGCTACCTTTCCTGGTTTTTCGACCACCCGTCAATTTGCCATGAAAAGTAGTAATTTGTCGGCGATATGTGGTAAAATGTGATACATGTTTTCTATCAGTGTATACAGTCCGATCTCCGATCTCTCCATAGGTCCGTTTCCAATAGGTCCGCTTCCCCAGTTTCTCGCTCGCAGCGTCCTCCCACTCCACCTATCAAGACATAGCGGCGCGAGGAGAGAAAGAGAGACGGAAAACAATTGGTGCGACTAGCAAAGAAGTCAAAGTGGGAGTACCTCATTTCGTGGAAAAACTCTTCCCCTTGGGGGCTTGGGAGGACTTATAGAGAGATCGGACTGTATATAATATATAAGGGTATGCCAAAAAAAAAAAATTCAAACGCGCATCCAAATTTCGGTAGAGCATCTCAAATAGAATATTTCAGCCAAATATGAGCTCTTAATAATGATATTTAGAACTGCCCATTTTATTTTTGCCATTCTCCAATTGAATAACATGTAAAAAAAATTCTTAAAATGGAAAAAAAAATACTCATCTCTAACGTAAATATCAATAGTAGAAGCTCATATTCGGCTGAAATATTCTATTTGAGATGCTCCCCCGAAATTTGGATGCGCGTTGGGATTTTTTTTTTTTTGCACACCCTAATATGTATTTATGGGGAATTCCACGTAACACGTGCACCGTTTGTACCCCATACCCTTCGATTTGGATAATTTTTCAGTATGATGTTGTGACTGCTCCAAAAGGGTCTCTGAATTATTTTTAGATTTTTTTAACCACCGGCAAAATTAAAAAAAAATTGAAGAGCCAATTCTGTAAATTTTAGAAAAATTCAAATTCATTAATATTTAAGTAAGTTTTCATCATTCTAACCTCAAAATCGCAACTTCGTCGCGATTTCTCGGCAATCCTGATGAAAAATAATGATCGTTACTTGTACGTAAAGGCTTTTTGACGAACCTCGTTACAGCACTCGCCTTCGGCTCGTGCCGTTAAGGAGGTTCGACCGAATCTTATGTAAAACGAATTTTCCAAGTTTAAGATTTCAAACTTCGTTTACATATAAATGAATACTTCATTGGTGTATTCTCAAAATTTGAGAACGATCCACCGTCTAGTTTCTTAGAAAAATAGTTTTGAATATTACGTTTTTGAAGTTCTTATACACAGGCTCTTATGGCTGACAAGCTACCGTCATGACTTGTTTTATTATTTTCACTATTAATCTCCCAAGTTTAAGGAATAAAAAACCACGTAATAAAGTTGAATACCTCTGAAATATTTTAACATATTAACAATATACCGCTACCGATGTAATTATTGAAATAATTGAAGTTGAACTTGATTTTTCAATCTCGTTTATCGACAGTGATACATATTACTGAAGGTTTGGCAGCGTCACGGGAGCAGCTGAGAGAAAAGAAAAAGATAGAAATTTAATTTAAAAAACATACAAGATAAGAAATTAATTTTTCCATTTTGCTACATTTTTTTCACAAAATTTCCCTTTATATCTGCAATGCATGTGTATCCAAATGTCTTATGCATACTCACATAACAGCGCGCTGTTGCCACATCTTTTCATCAAACCCTTAGACCATACAGGATGGACCGCGCATTGCCTATGCTAAAGCATTGGGAGGACTACCGCCGAGTAATGGGAAAAGGACGGACAATACTCGACCATTCGTAAGACAAGGAAACTGTGCTCCACTAGTGGAGTAAACGTTGCCAAGTCGTGTTGCTGCGTTGCCGCGTGTATGTGCCCCATAGCCTCTGTGGCATAACTCTCTCGATCATAAGCCTACTCGATTTCAAGTGTTAGCACGAATGAGACATATTTATGTGTCTATATCTTTGACTATATAACCCTGGACTGCTAATGCCCCCCACTATTCCCATAAGCCGTATGCGAAGCCGATGTTTCCAACATCTACCCCACTCCTTGGACTTCTCGGCAGTCAATTCCGCGGGAAATTTGAATGAGTACTTAGTATTTTGGATGAACACAGGACAAAATAAGAATAGTTTACTAAATAATATCATTGATCAATGTCGGAATAGTAAAAATTTTTCATAAATGACGCATATTATGAGTTACGAAAATCTAGGAAACGTTTACTTAAGTTCTTAATATTATGTGCAGGAATATAGGGTAATAAATTGGTTTCAATGTAATTTTTACGAATTGTTTATTGGCCCGTGAAGATAATTTTTTTTTTTTTAATTCTCGTGTCTCGGTATTCTGAAATCAGTATCCGGATAAAAATAATAACAGAGCGATATGAGAAGATTTTCACTTCAGAGAAATTTGAGGTTATAAGTGAACTTACTTGAAGAAAGATACGGGTGATAAACAATAGCGAAACAATTAAACTCAGTAGTTCTGAACTCGACCGTTGACTGCCTGCAGCGCCACATCCTGACAACACGCCTGAAGTTAGCGTTAGCAGTCCAGGGTTATATAGTCAAAGGTCTATATACATCGCTAGTGCTATCTTTGTCGCTTTACTTGGCAGTACCCCCACCACCACAATGCGCGGTCCATCCTGTATGGTCTAAGATCAAACCATATGAGTAAAAAATAACGAAGTCATTTCATTACTTTCTTTTATTGAATAAGTAACAATTATCAATTTATGAACTTATAGTTGTATCATTTTAAATGAAAATAATGAATTTTAATAACTATTAGAAGAATTAAGGTGGGAGTAGGGTCTTGTGACTTTTGGAAAATCTTTTCCTTTTTTTACATTTAATTCTTATGGTACAACATTTAAAAAATGTTGTGTCAAAATTGAACTGGAATCGATGATTCGGTGCAGGTTGAAATAAAAAAAGTCTTCCACTTTTTCAACATTTTACTAAAAACTACCATTTTCAAAGTCGGTGCCCACTCTCACTCAAAAAACTACTGCACCGATTTCTTTCAAATTTGGTACACGCTTTTTACACATGAAATACCTAACCCCTACGTTGTTTTTTTTTTTTTTTTTATTATTACATTGAAGTGATTTTACAGCAACAAAGTGGTGTAATTTTTCGTGTAAAATCGCTGTTATTGCTTCAAATGACCGCCAAAAATTGAAAATTGAAAAAAAAAAAAAAAAAAAAAAAACGACGTAAGGGTTAAGAAAAACTTATGTTTTAACAAAATTTCTTTGCTTTTTGAGTTCAGGTAATTCTGCGATGAACAGCAGTGGGCACCGCAAATCATGTTTTTGATTAGGCGTCCTCGATAATGCTTCGTCACCGGCTCATTTTTGAATATTTTTCATCAAAAAATTGACAAAATGTTTTCCAAATGATGCCGTGTAAGGTGTAAAATATGACGATGAATTTACTTTAACCATATCTCTAAACAAAATTCTAAACATAGTGATTTTTTTTAACCGCTAGACCCTACTCCCCCTTAAGTAAGCGAAAAAATTTAAACACTACTTTGACTCATTAGTTTCGCTCGAACCTCCTTAAGACTCTCGTTTCGTCAAAAAAGCCTTTCCTTACTCGTAATGAAATGTACTATATGAGCGATTGAAAGATAAAAACTCCAATTCTGACATGAGAAACCTAAAAGCTTGCGACAAAAATAGTAAAAATTGAGATCCCATTTTCGTGTCAGGCTTACAAATCATATTTTAAATCATGAAATCGGTGTGAATTTTTTCAGATTTTTAAAAATGGCGCTTTCGGAATTTGTACTGACTTGATATTTTTACTTATTATAATTTGTATTTCGACTTATCGATTTTTTTTTAATTTCGCCGGTGATTGAAAAAATTCTGAAAATAATTCAGAGATCCTTTGGGTCGGTTGCAACATTATACTAGAAAGTTATCCAAATCGAAGGGGGTGAGGTATACAAAGGGTGCAAATGTGACGTGGAATGCCCCATACATATATGAGTAAATTTGTTACGCACATGCCTTCGTTATTATTTTCCTCATATACATGAGGAAATATGTATAGTATACACAATACACAAAAAATAGAAAACCTCCACCTTCGATTAACAAATGAAATTTGTTAATTAAAACGACAATTTCTGCGTGTATTATACGGTGATAAAAAATCCCAAACCTCTGATATTTCGAAGGGTTATTCTGGCTTACAATGTGCCAAAAATGGATAAAAAAAAAAAAACTAGCAAAACGATGATAAATCGCACCATGAAAGATCGAAATGTTAGGATTTTTTTGGATCTTTTTTGACCACCTAGGGTGAACGCGCCTATAGATGGACGCCTAAGAAAACGGCCCAGTAGATGGACGTTTCTTTTTTAGTAATTGAAATAAGAAATCGATGAACGAAAAATCGTCATTTGGGGATTAAAAATAACAACAGTTATCAAAAATTCAAAGCAACAGTTTACATTTCAGTATTCCTTCACGTACTTTTCTATCCAAAAGTCGACCGTCCATTTTCAGGGCCGTGTTCATCTACTGGGTAGGTTACCCTATACACAATTTATAAATATATACCTAGATAAACTTGAAATATCTCTCTGGATGAGTATCAATATAGCATAAACAGCTTTGTCTTCTTATATTTCTAATTTCAATATTCTATTAAAGTAGAATTTCTAATTCGGAAAACGATGACGTTTAAAAAATTACACGTTATATATGCATATATTTATCTATATATCATTTATAGGTAGATATAATATAAAATCTATTTTTTTTTAATCATTTTTTCTATCATGGTTGGCAGTCCCGGCTTCACTGGAATGTATATAACGATCATGTCGATTATCTATTCATACTACATACCAAAAATCAAAACAATACAATGGATATTAGTTTCGTTTCTCACGATTTGTCACTCAACATCCAAACCTCTCGATACCTTACGCTACAAATGTGTAAAATATGGCCGTATATATACAGCATATGTGCTGGCACGTGCCTCAGGCTAAACTATTACAGTGCTCCCTCACTAATTTTAACCTCTCTAACATTTTACCTCTCCGCCGTCGGAGGGAAGTAGGCTCCCACTATGGCCTGGTCGTTTGGTTCGGCGCATAACGATGCGCAGTAACCACGTCACATAACCTCAACAAACCTGTGGTTTTCTATTAAGTCAGCTGTCAGCTATTTCCCCTCAGCTCCCCGTGCGCACATCATAAACTCCGCCCATGGACATAGTGGGGGACCTCGCTAATATTCTCTATACCCCGGATCCGTGAAAATTAGTGAGGGAGCACTGTACTCTCAACTCTTAACGGCAGAACTTTGTCGATATTTTTTATCAACCACCTCACAATGTTCGCCTAACTAAGTAGATATCATCTTATGCAAGTCCCCGAAATCCCGATAGGAGCGCTGTGATCGTATTCAAAATGGCGGATCCACTGATTATGAAATGAAATGATATCGTGTAATAGATCGTTCCTTTATTTTCAATAATTCTACTTTGTCAGAATCTTTCCTCCCATTTTGATAACAGGAAACGTCAAGCGAGAATAAGTAGAGATGACAAATGATCGTGTGTCAGATTTGAAAAGGACTGATATGGAGAACTCTCGTTTCAATAAAAAGATACAACCCATATTGAAGTTTTGAATAACGAGTGCGCATGCGCTAAAGAAATTTGAAGTTTCGAAATATCTGAACGATTGAAAAATCAAAATATCGCCAAATATCAAGTTAAACGAAAGCTATACGACTTTTTTTACCCATTTCATCCGCCATTTAGTTATTTATTTAATGTTTCTCAGATTTATACCACGTCTAATCAATCAGGGGTCTCATTCACCATTTTTAGTTACATTACCATATCAATACACGCACGAAATGGAACAGATTTATATGACAATAAAAATAAGAAGATAAAAGAATGGACAAGGTTTTGAATTTTTCTTTCATTTACCTCCGCGGTTGAATTTATATCGTTATCGCTCGGTACAATGAATAGAGAACATATTCTAAATCGATGGCTGGGCGGAAGAAGAGCCTATCTCAAAAATACACTGATAGAAAACATGTATCACATTTTACCACATATCGCCGACAAATTACTACTTTTCATGGCAAATTGACGGGTGGTCGAAAAACCAGGAAAGGTAGCTATTTTTCATTCAATAGTTCGTAGCAGGACTGGGATACATTACATGCTACTCGGACTAAAATTACAACTCGGCATTGTAATTTTCGCTAATGGCAATTTTTACAACTTGAGATAGTAAAAATACGTATCGCGTATAGGAATATGGCGGACATCCTAGTTCTGCGTTATGCCGCAATGTATACCTCCATATATTCCCCATTAGTGAGTTTAATATTTATTTTAAAGTAATCGTGATTTAGAACTAAACGAAACAAATCTTGAATCTTTTGTTTTATTTTTATTTTGAATCTGTTATTTTGAATCGGTTGGAATCAACAGGAAATACGCCTCGAACTACACGGCTGAGTTTCTCGCAAGTGGTATCTTTCGCCCAATGTAGTATATAAGCACGAAAATTTTCTCCTCTATATCTTCGATTTCGAGGCGTCCGCTAGAGCGTTAGGGTACTATGCGTTCTTACCGACTGCGTTAATTATACGAAACCAGTTGTAACAGCGATGCACTGAAGTCAACTACATGTAATCTACGTTACCATCCAGCCGTCCAGTACCTCACCCTACTTCACCGATTCACAAAACTCCTAACTCAACCGAAAGGTGAAAATAATAACATGCGAGTCCACTCTGCGATTGGCAGCCGAGGGCGCTGCAGACCAACTTTTTTTTTGTTGCCAGACTTCATTTTACTATCTGAGATAGTAAAAATTTAGACCCCGCATGGGAATCTTTACCATTAGTAGAATTTACAAGGTGGATTTGTAATTCTTTCTACTGTGTGACCACCCGTCATTTTAGCACCAAAAAATAGCAATTTGTCGGCGATATGTGGTAAAATGTGTTACATGTTTTCTATCAGTGTACTGTGAAGAAGAGCCTAACTCGGAAAAAGCGCGCAGAAGCGCCTATCTCAGAAAAACCGTGAAGAAGAGCTTATCTCACAAAAACATTTCCATTTCAAAATTTTGTAGTGGTACCCCTACAAAATACATTTATACATTGCAGTAAACGAGATAGTGGTAGTGAAGCGAACTTAATTTTTGAATAATTGCAGTCGCCGCTTGCAGGGATACCACTACGAAATTTTCAAAGCGAACTGTTATGTGAGATAAGCTCTTCTTCACGGTTTTTCTGAGATAGGCGCTTCTGCGCGCACTTTCCGAGTTAGGCTCTTCTTCGCGGTATTTCTGAGATAGGCTCTTCTTCCGCCCAGCCATCGAAATAGAGAATTTAGAATATTTTCATTCTCGAAGACGTTCCAATTCTAGCGTATATCAAAATAGCTTCTCGGAACTAATTTTCGCCATTTTCAGACCAAAATTTCGATTCTACGATCAGTTAACGACATAATATAGGTGGTAGACGTAGACCGCAACACTATGAAAATTTACAATATTTATATACACGGAAATGGTTTCGGGAATGTTGCAGTGCCAAGCGGCAGAACTATGAGTTACGCGTGTCTAAACACAGGCGCCGTCTCTGCGACGGAACGCTGCGTTCCCTAGCGAGAACGCTGCAGTCTGCGGACGTTGGACGGTTTCGTATTTGATACGAAAGTCCTACGTCTCGAAGACTGCAGCGTTCTTGCTAGGGAACGCAGCGTTTCATCGCAGCGACGGCGCCTGTGTTTAGACACGCGTAACTCATAGTTCTGCTGCTTGGCGCTGCGGCATTCCCGAAACCTTTTTCGTGTATGTAAATGTGATTTTGATAGTATAACATATACCTACCGCGAAGTTCTCTGTATGCGGAACGCTAGGGGTACCAGCCCGAAATTTTTGCTATTTCCATAGGCGTAGGTCATACAGTAAACTGCAGCAGCAGTTTGGTAACCTACTAGATGTTTCTAGTAAGATCACTAGAAATCATTGGAAATCTAGTGACTAGATTTCAAGTCCAGAAATCTAGTGCCCAATGATCACTAGATTTCTAGTGATCTCTAGTGATTTTACTAGAAACATCTAGTGAGTTACCAAACTGCTGCTGCAGTTTACTGTATGACCTACGCCTATGGAAATAGCAAGAATTTTGGGTTGGTACCCCTAGCGTTCCGCATACAGAGAACTTCGCGGTATATATGGCTCCGTATCTCGTGGCTCAGGGTGTCACAGAATTCGTGACAGATATTTTACAGGGTAAATCTTGATCAAAAATGGAATCAAAATTTCCTCAGCCGATTTTTCCGTTATAATTATTTCAATTTCAGCTAATGACACGCGGCTTATGACTGGCCGTTCATCGGTGTGATTACCGCTCAGATGTGTGCGCGTCTCTCAACCTATTGTCGCTGCGAAAAAAAGGTCACACAACTAATCGGTGAGCAGCGCCGGCGACTTGCAAAATTTTCGGGTATGGAGTTACTCAACTGAGCGAGGAGGAGGGGGGGGGGGGGGGGGGGGGTGTTACACATTTTTCAATTTTTATTCCATTTATTGAGCCCACGGAGTAGAATAAGGAGTGCAGACTGCAGACTTAAGCTATAAAAGCCCGAAAAAGTGGCCCCAGTTTTCGACGCGCTAAGCGGTAAGCAGTGCTAGCTGAATGCGATACTAGCGATATTGGCGGAAAACACGCGAAATACCTGCAGCAACGCACGCGGGTGGTAGGCGGGAAAGAAGTAGGAAGTTGGAATGATTTGAAAACTCCGTAGTTTGCAAAATATATTATCTGTGATTTGAAACACGGAGGTTTGAAAAAACACGTCAAATTACATTTGGTAAAGATCAAATGAAAATCAGTTGGAATGCGGTAATAAATGCAACTATGGTATGCACAAAATGCTCGGAGGGTCCTTACTTTTTCATAACACGGGCATGAAATGAGCCTTCTTTCATGCTTGTCGAGCGTGGGGGAAATCACGTGTTACGAACGTGAGTACCGAATATCCATTGAGGCGGAAGGGAATGAACATTTCCTCCCGCTGTTCTTTATCAGTTGCACAATATACCATTTAATCGACGCGCAATGCGCAATCAGTAATAAAAATATTTGAAAAACATGATTTTTCCTTTCCACACCTACATAATTCTGGGTGTGGAATTCCATACCCAGAATTTTCCTGGGTATGGAGTTCTCCATACACTCCATATGAAAGTCGCCGGCGCTGTCGGTGAGCACACCGACGAGCAGTTGTTCATAAGCCGCGGGTCATTGACTGCAATTGAAATAATTATAACGGGTAACCTATGCATTTTCGGGAAAATCGACTGAGGAAATTTTGATCCCATTTTTGATCAAGATGTGTGAAATATCCGTCACGAATTCTGTGACACCTTGTATGTCATATTATATTAATACCATATACCGTGCGATTAAGTGGAAATTACAAGTTCCAAGCTCGCAGGCGCTGATTTATTCGAATATCGTTGGCCGGCAGAATCGCGCTAGCAACTCCACCAACTTTTCAGTAATATCCCCAGTTCTGTCGTCTGCTAGATTCACAACAAACATAACGGGTAACTTCGGCTATGCAGCCAAGAGCAGGTCTGCGGCTGTTGATTGGTTGTTTCCGTTCAACCTGACGATACTATTGGCTCCCGGAGCAGCGGATGCTATGGCTGCTCAGTAACCGAAGGTACCCAACCTATTCCTGCCACAGTTCGCCGCCATTTGTATTTTTGTATTTGACAAGAATCGGAAACATATAGCAGACGGACTCTAGGGATATTCGTGGCAAGTCTGAAATTGGCGTCCCTCGTAATATTCGAATTAATCAGCGCCTGCGCGCTTGGAACCTGTATTTTTCACTTAATCGCACGATATATAATATATATTCAATCGTAATTTGCGTTATTCATTTTTCTATCATATTACCGAACGATTTTCTTGAATATGTGATATATAATATAATTATAGTATAGCAATTACTGATTATCTACCTTTTCTTAATAATAATAATAATAATAATAATAATATTAGGTACCTATATGTCGTGTGTATAATGTATTCGTCCGAATTAAATAATATAATGAGAAACTAGATGTTCCATATATAATATACTTTTTGTAACACATGCACGATTTTTGCGTTTTTTTGACCCATTCAGTGGGCCTAAAGTGACAGTTTTCAGACGAGCGGGCGTTTTATACCATAATAATAAAAACGCCCGCTGCAGCGGGCGCAATTCATTATTATAATAAAATCGCCCGCTGTAGCGGGCGCAATTCATTATAATAATAAAATCGCCCGCTGCAGCGGGCGCAATTCATTATTATAATAAAATCGCCCGCTGCAGCGGGCGTTTTTATTATTTCAAGAAAATTATCAACAATGTTGAAAAAACGCGAAAATCGTGCTGTTACAAAAAATATGGTGTGCACCAGGGCTAAGTGGGCTTTTTGACCTTGTGTGGTTGCAGTACTCGTCTTCGGCTCGCAGACGCACTCGTCTTCGACTCGTGCTACCTCGCCTCTGACTCGTACTGCAAACTCCACACTCGGTCTAAAAAAGCCCACTTTACGCCCTTGGTACACAATATACTATTTTGTAACACATTCACGATTTTTGTGTTTTTTTTACCTAAAAATGGGGCGTAAAATCGACGTTTTTTGCCCGCTTCCTTAAAATCGCTCAAAAACGCGAAAATCGTGCTGTCACAAAAAATGTGGTGTGCAACAAGGGATAATTGGGCTTTTTGACCTCATGTGGTTGCAGTACTCGTCTTCGGCTCGCAGACGCATTCGTCTTCGACTCGTGCTACCTCGCCTCCGACTCGTACTGCAATAAACTCCACACTCGGTCTAAAAAAGCCCACTTTACGCCCTTGGTACACAATATACTATTATGTGTCTAGGCCCAAAAACCGCGATTTCAACCTCGCTTTGCTCGGTTTAAACGCGGTTTTTGGCCTAGACACATAAAATTGTATATGCCATACGGCCCATAAAGTATTTTCCGACGAATTTGAGTTTATAATCCGAGCTGAAGGTGAACCTAGTCGGCCTAGTGTCATAATGTACTAATATACTCGGACCCCACTTATTTGACGGAGTTCAGACTCAGTTATTTGACTCTCTCTACCCCCACTATTGAAACAAAGTGTTAATGATGTTCGGGTCCGAACTAGGGTGGAACTAGCGCATATGTACGACTGCGCAGGAGCGTCTGCCATGTTAAGACGGAAAGTGAGGGCCCCTACTTTGGTCAAATAACTGACGGTACCCGGTTTCGAGTTGGTCAAATAAGTGGGGTCTGAGTGTATAATACATTAACATTAGGGTGGTCCTTATTCCGATGAATTTTGAAATGAATACGGGACGCCCCCGGGATACCTTGCAAGTATATAAAAAAAAAAAATTCCTGCGAACGTTCAGCTCTTAATTTTTACATTAACACGTAGCCTAAAATTCCGAAAGTTTAATTCGGAAAATAAAGGTGAATTCTTCAACTGCTTACTGTTTTTTTTTTTTTTTTTTGGTAACTCCGATAAAAATCAATGTAACAATTTGAAATTTGGCACAGTTTTTGCTTATACTGTTAGGAAGAAATCCTGAAAATTACAAATTCTGACATTCATTATTTCCTTACATTTCAGGTCAATAAATATTTTTGTAATATTACTCTAAATATTCAGAATATGAACTAATCTATTTTTTTTTACACAAGAACGTAGAGGCCGATTTTGCTACCTATTTTCGGGGAGCAAAGAGCGGTTTTATCGACCGGAAAGTCTTTGCTCCCGGTTTGACTATACCACTGAACTCTACATAGGGTACGTTCCGATATCTGCTCGAAGCGCTCCCAGCAAGCTTAGTCCGTTCCGTTATTCGTGGAAAACGATGCACGTACCGAGCGAGAGAGGAGTGGGGATGCTAAAACGACCGAAGTGGGGACGCGTCAGATGCCTCAGCTTCGGAGCTGAGGCATCCGACGCATCCCCACTATCCTATCGCTTGGATGCGTTCCGAAAAGCGCTCGAAGCGCTGTCAGCACGGTGTAAGACTAAGAAGTGGGTCAACTGCCGTATACTCCCCGTGTAGAGCTCTGTGATTATTATGCGGCAGTACGGCGAAAATCCGCCAGGGGCCTCATGCGTCGGAAAGGGTGGGTAAACACGGTGTAAACAATAATGGCGTCGATCTAGCAGACAGTATTTGTATTATGAGTAATTACTTTGTTATTATCCCACACATTTATTAATGTGCATCCTTTTTGTGGTTTATTAGGTGTGGTCACCTTTTTTTTTGCTGCGAAAGCTCACCGGTTTATTTGATTTTCAGTAATACACTATCGCGATAGTCACATGAATTCATCGTACAATTATTTTCTTTTCGTGGCGTAACATATTTTTAGATGCATCACCACGTGAATAATAACGTGCACTTGTCATCTTCGGCAGCAGATTTTATTTTTCACACGTCAAACGTCAAACTTTTGTGGATACCGTGAATACTGTCTGCTAGATCGACGCCATTATTGTTTACACCGTGTTTACCTCCGTGTTTACCCACCCTTTCCGACGCATGAGGCCCCTGGCGGATTTTTGCCGTACTGCCGCATAATAATCACACCGATTAGGGCCAGTGGAACCACCTCTTATTCTTACACCGTGGCTGTCAGCAATCTCGAAAATTTGAAATCATGCTTGAAGCAAATATTGCGCCTCAATCGACTCAAAATGTCAATCCCGTTAGTGAAACCATTAATAACAATTTTCAGCGCTCCACGATTTCTTCTTCTTCTTCTTCTTCTTCTTCTTTATCCAGTGTATGGTTGTGTCCTCTTACTTCGAGCCACGGAGCTTCGAGCGAATATCGGAACACGGCCATTGCTGTTCATTGCGACGACTGGAGTGTTGTCCTAAGTCGTTCCGTTATTCAGAGTAGTTGAGCGCGCTTGGAATATCGGTACGCTCTTTTCGTGTTCACCGTTTTCAGCGTTCGGAACGAATATCGGAACGTACCCATATAATACTGGAACGAGCGCTATGGTAGTGGGAGGCGGTTGAACGCGTCAGACAGAGATAGTTGGGTTTGAAGTTGGTACGCACTTGTCACACACAATGGGTGCGTTCGGCTTGCTCGTTTTTTCGCTAAAAGCGTGCACGAGTGTCACTTTTGCCGTTCGTCTTGGCGCTTCGATGCGCTGCGGTACAGCGATGACGTCATAAGTTCAGAGCGTTTACGTAATCAGTTCACGCTAACACTCGCTTACTCGAAATAGGGATGTTCGATTCTGAATCGATCTTCAGGAGAATCGATCTTTTCGACGCGAAAAATCGATTTTTTGTATCGATTCTCTGGCGTCCGATTTTTTTGAGAATCGATTCTTTTAGACCAGAATCGATATTCTTTGTCTTTGAGTCGTATCTGGGTTCCGGCTTCCAGTTTCCAGCAGAAAAAAAATCACTCATCAACTCAGAAACTTTTGTTTCCACCAGAAAAGAGGCTTCGGCCATGAAGGGTTGAGTATGTACGCCTTTTTTCACTCAGAAAGTGCAGTTTAGTTCATCGGCGTACGCTCGAGATTTTTCGTTTTTTTTTTTAGACACCGGATAATACAAAAAAATCGATTTTCGCAAGATCGATCTTTCAGGTTCCGATTTTTTGCTGAATCGATTCTCAGACATCCGATTCAGAATCGATCCCGAAATCGATTTTTTTCGGAAGATCGAACATCCCTAACTCGAAATAGGTAGGGCGGCAATAGCGCGGGTCTTATTAAACGCCACGGTCCAAGACGAACGCCGGCAGCGGTAGAGCGATAGGAAAACCTAACCTAGCTTCGATGTTCTGAAAGTGACAAGTATTTCACGATGGTCAGAAAAGTTAGGTCAACGGCCACTATAATCGGCCAAACAATAAAACTGAAACTGATTATCGGTATACTGAGGCACGATAACCTCAAAGTCATTTGGTATCCGTGGAATTGGCTGTTTTTGCTTGAATGAATTCGGAAACATATGTTCATCATAATCTTCGCTTTCTTCCGATGAAGATGAAAACATGGGCCGTGTTCGGGGAGCGCGCTTAAAGCGCTTTAAAGCGCTGAAAATCAAGAGAGAGAGAGACGGAGCTTGGGGAAATCAAGAAATGTGACAGAGACACAACATTACTGACAGCGCTAAAAGCGACTCCCCGAACACGGCCATGATTTCGTAAAATTGATGTATAACTCAATTCAGTAACTGACGTTTATGTTCTGCCACCATTTTCACAAACACTCGGAGCACCGCTATCGCCTATCAGCGTTCGCCTTGTCGCTGACGCTTCCACGCTTGTTCACGCTCTAGCCAAGCCGAACGGACGAAAACGTCGCTTGAAAGCGCAAGCGCCAACAGCTTCAAAGTGAGCAAGCCGAACGCACCCAATATCTACTAACCGAGCACAAACACAACCGAAACAACCGCGCCGTCGTCTGCAGTTGCCTGGCGGTCAACGTTTTTATACGAGATAGTCGCTGGAAATCACTATGAGTGCGACAATAGCGTACCAACTCCATAGCACAACTGTCTCTCTTTCACCGCCTCTCGCTTAAGGGATACATAGGCTGCGCTCGTTCCATTATTATATAGAGTTCAGTGGACTATACTCAATCCTATAGTCACGTCTTCAAAAGCGGGAGAAAATGCTGGTAGGAACTTTCCGGTCGGTAAAATCGCTCTTTCCGAAAACAGGTAGCAAAATCGGCCTGCGTTTGTGTGTAAAAAAAAATGTCGTGTGAACTACGGAAGCATAACGTTTTCGCTCCCTCGGTGTAGTTTGTTGCCCTCTCGCTCGGGCAGCAAGCTACACACTCGGGCGCAAAAATGGTGTTTGCTCCCTTGGTGCACAATATACTATTTTTTTATTCAAGTTCTATCAGAAAATATCCTTTGCCAGGTAATTGAGAAATTTGGCAGATCAGAACTCTTCAAATTTTTATTAATTAGGAAGATTGAGAAAATTATTTTCTAATTTTTAATTATTCTTCGATGATTGCTCAATTACTTGGAAGAGAGTATTTTTTGATAGAACCTGTATAAAAAAATAAGAAAAAAGTTCATATTTTGAATATTTAGAGTAATATTACAAAAATATTGATTTACCTGATATGCAAGGAAATAATGAATATAAAAATTTGTAATTTTCAGAGTTTTTTTTCCAACAGTGTAAGCAACAGCTGTGCCAAATTTCAAATTATTTCATCCATTCTTATCGGAGTTAGAAAAAGAAGTAACTGGTTGAAAAAATTACATTTATTTTCCGAATTAAACTTTCAGAATTTTGGGCCACGTATTAAGGGGACCAGTACAGCGACTTTTCAAGAAATTATCATAGTCTGAAATCAAGTTATTTCATAACCAAAGTTCATTTCGCATCAAAATATTTTTCTTTTTCAAAATCATGTGTCGTAAGGATTTCAGAGCACCGTTGGACCGATTCAGGTCATCTTGGATTCATTTTCTTCAGAAAACAAATCCTCATCATGTGAATGTAGGAATTTTGAAAATTTTTCGTTTTGGCCAAGTTATTTAAGAAATGAGTGATAATAATTTTTGCAAATTTAGTAAATTGATCATAACTTATGGCATAATTTTTTTTTTTTAAATTCCTACATTCACATGATGAGGATTTGTTTTCTGAAGAAAATGAATCCAAGATGACCTGAATCGGTCCAACGGTGCTCTAAAATCCTTACGACACATGATTTTGAAAAAGAAAAATATTTTGATGTGAAATGAACTTTGGTTATGAAATAAATTGATTTTGGACTATGATAATTTCTCTAAAAGTCGCTGTACTGGTCCCCTTAATGTTAAAATTAGGAGCTAAAATTTTGCGGGAATTTCTTTGTATATATTTGCAAGGTATCCAGGGGGCGTCCAGTATTCATTTAAAAATTCATCGAAATAAAGATCACCCTAATATACATGTATAATGTGTATATTAGACCGGTTCAAAAAAATCGACTATTCTTTTTCTTTCAATTTTCGCATTGAAATACTTTCGGGGGGCTGAGAAAAGATGCCTGTTAAAAGCGGAGCTCTTAATATTAAGATTTAGAGGTCGCTCATCGCGGATTTCTATTTTCCATTTAAATAGCATAGGAATTTTATTTTTTTTTCTTGAGAATTTCGTAGCTCACAAACCAATGAACGAATCCAAATGACTCTTACATATTTTGATAGGGGATTGAACACTCTAAAAAATGTATCTATCATTGTGGAAAAAAAATCACAAAAAAAAATAATTATCTCAACTATAAATCGAAATTTGACCTTGAATAACTTTGGAAGGAGTCAATTTATCAAAAAATGATAAGAGAAGCTTTTTGTAGAGTGTTCGATTTCCTATGAAAATATGTTTGAGTCATTTGGATTTGTTCATTGGTTTGTGAGCTACAAAATTATTAAAAAAAAAAAAAAAAATTTCCTATGCTATTCAAATGGAAAATAGAAATCCGCGATGAGCGACCTCTAAATCTTAATATTAAGAGCTCCGCTTTTAACAGGCATCTTTTTTCAGCCCCCCGAAAGTATTTCAATGCGAAAATTGTAAGAAAAAGAATAGTCGATTTTTTTGAACCGGTCTAGTGTATATGTATAAGGGTGTCACAGAATCCGTGACAGAAATTTTACAGGGTAAATCTTGATCAAAAATGGGATGAAAATTTCCTAAATCGATTCTTCCGAAAGGGCATATAGGTTTCCCATTATAATTATTCCAATCTCAGTCAATGACGCGCGGCTAATGAACGGCCGTTTGTCGGTGTTCACCGCTTAGTTGTGTGCATTTTTTTCGCGGCGACAATACCGTGATAGATGCGCACACAACCGAGCGGTAATCGCACCGACGAACGGCCGGTTATAAGCCGCGCGTCATTGGCTGAAATTAAAATAATTACAACGGAAAATCTATGCATTTCGGAAAAAATCGACTGAGGAAATTTCGATCCCATTTTTGATCGGGATTTACCCTGTGAAATATCCGTCACGAATTCTGTGACACTCTGTATAGGTTTGAAAAAATTATTGATCCGACACGAAAAGAAGAAAAAAAACAAACGAACGTTTTCAATATTCGATTACCATCATTATATTATAAACGTAATTTCAATTCAGATTTGACAATATACAACACATAGACTTATAGAGATAGACTGCGCGCTACTATCGGAGGGCCTAAAGCACTCATTAGAATGAGAGAGTTATAGCAGAAGAGATTCTGTCTTTTTCTGGTCGGTGAGTTGGTGGGGTAAACGTGGGATCTGACATGGGGGCGAAGCCTAGGTGATGGCTTCAAAACACGGCGCCTTAAAAACAACATTCAACACGGGTGAGATAAGAAAGATGAGAGTTTTTTCAAAATAATGATAGTTTTTCTGAAAAAAATATACAGGTGTTTGAGGCAAGAGTAAACAATTGAAAATATACAACTTTATACGTATTTTTTTTTCTTTTTTTTTTGCTCAACTTACGTTTTGCAAAACTTGCACCTTTAGTTTTTCACTTTTTGAGTCGTAAATTGTGAGAAATTAGAAACTTGTACATGCAATTGCATATGGGGCATTCCAGCTCAACTCAACCAACCGTCGACACTCATGTCTTCTGCTTTTCTTCGAAAAAACATATGTCAAAGTTCGAGTGAAAAGACAATGTTTCTGTAAATTACAGGTCTTGCATTCAATTTCTGACAGACATAGATTTTTTGATAAATTTAGACATCAAATAATTCAAATTTTCGTCAAATTTAAATACGGAATCTTAGAGGAAAATGTTGAATAGACAAAACAACCGTTATCCTACGAATTTCAACTAAGAATAAACGCAGAATTTTTTATTCATTTTTTGACCCAATTTTGGTCGATAAGAGTAAAAAATCTCGATTTTCTCGAATGTCGCCATAACCGATTTGTATGAATTTTTTACACAAAATACTACATCAAAAAATAAAATTTTCAAGACCTTAACCGAGATGCCTGGACCTCTGGTTCCAGAGATATGAATTTTACAAAAAACAATATTGATTAGATCAATTGAAAATGCATAAGCGGTTGATTGAAAAAATATTGTCACTCAGAATGACATAAGATATACTAATCGCTATAATGCTTTTGGGGATTTATTTCACTCAAAATGAATGAATAATTCAAGGGTGATTAGGTGAACAATCAAACATTTTTTTCTCAATTGTGTCGGGTATGGATAACATACATTAATTATCGAAGTCATTGGTCACAGTGTGACTTTTTATTGAAATATAATTATATTTTTAAAGTTGGTTACAGGTACCATTTTTCATACGAAATCATTTGAAACTATCCAATTGATTTTGAAATGTTTTGAGTCATATTTGTCTCAAAACTCAACGAAAGACGAGAAGAATTAACGAGATCTCAAAAAAATTATTAAAAGAATAATAATTAATAACGATAAATAATAATGAATAACAATAAACAATAAAGAAAATTAATTTATAATCAAGTCTCTACTCTACAATCTACTCTGGTCATTTCGAGGACAATTTCGTAATTAATTAGGGAACAGATTTGCCAATACGGTGTACTTCGAATAATGTACATTTGGAATGTCTTTTCGTCTTACGGTGGTTCTTCCGGTACAGTCCCACCAAACGTGGGTTTCAGAGAAGATTTTTAATACTTCTCGATGGAAAAAAAATCTGAAAAAAATCAAGCATGTAGAAGATCCTCGGGAGATTGATTTTGCATAATAATAATTCAAAGAAGTTATCAATTTGTTGATTTGTTGTCAACACACTGTGACCAATGACTTCGATAATTAATGTATGTTATCCATACCCGACTCAATTGAGAAAAAAATGTAAGTGAAATAAATCCCCAAAAGCATTATAGCGATTAGTATATCTTGTGTCATTCTGAGTGACAATATTTTTTCAATCAAACGCTTATGCAATTTCAATTGACTTAATCAATATTGTTTTTTGTAAAATTCATATCTCTGGAACCAGAGGTCCAGGCATCTCGGTTTAGGTCTTGAAAATTTTGTTTTTTGATGTAGTATTTTGTGTAAAAAAATTCATACAAATCGGTTATGGCGACATTCGAGAAAATCGAGATTTTTTACTCTTATCGACCAAAATTGGGTCAAAAAATGAATAAAAAATTCTGCGTTTATTCTTAGTTGAAATTCGTAGGATAACGGTTGTTTTGTCTATTCAACATTTTCCTCTAAGATTCCGTATTTAAATTTGACGAAAATTTGAATTATTTGATGTCTAAATTTATCAAAAAATCTATGTCTGTCAGAAATTGAATGCAAGACCTATAATTTACAGAAACGTTGTCTTTTCACTCGAACTTTGACATATGTTTTTTCGAAGAAAAGCAGAAGACATGAGTGTCGACGGTTGGTTGAGTTGAGCTGGAATGCCCCATATGTTTACGTTGGAAATAAACGCTTCGTCTATCTGGCCGCAAGAGTGCGCCAGCTGGAATGTCAGATCCTTAGACCATACAGGATGGACCGCGCATTGAGGTAGTGGGGGTACTGCCAAGTAAAGCGACAAAGATAGCACTAGCGATGTATATAGACACATAAATATGTCTCATTCGTGCTAACACTTGAAAACGAGTAGGCTTAGTTATGATCGAGAGAGTTATGCCACAGAGGCTATGGGGCACATAAACGCGTCAATGCAGCAACACGACTTGGCAACGTTTACTCCACTAGTGGAGCACAGTTTCCTTGTCTTACGAATGGTCGAGTAGGGTAAAAGCACCAATAGATGGACGCCTAAGAAAACGACCCAGTAGATGGACGTTTATTTTTTAGCAATTGAAATAAGAAATCGATCAACAAAAAACTTTCATTTCGGGATTAAAAATAACAACAGTTATCGAAAATTCAGAGCAACAGTTTACATTTTAGTGTTCCTTCGCGTAATTTCCTATCCAAAAGTCGACCGTCCATCTTTAGGACCGTGTCCATCTACTGGGTAGGTTACCCTATTGTCCGTCCTTTTCCCATTACTCGGCGGCAGTCCTCCCAATGCTTTAGCATAGGCAATGCGCGGTCCATCCTGTATGGTCTAAGGTCAGATCCCAATACGGCAGGATTAAGGTGAATGCACACCAAAGTCCATACGCCATAAGCAGAGAGCAGAAGCCATAGCGCATCACGTCGCTTTCACTGCAGATGCTATATCTATATATATATATACAGTGGGACCCCGATCTTTTAACACCTCGATTTTCTACCATTTCCCTCAATTCTTGCCCCCACTCAATTCGGTTCGCCGAGGGGAATAGTGTCTGTGGGCGTGTTATTTCTACTACCGTCGTCCGACACGCCGACGCTGCGGTACCTGTGGCATGTGTAACATAACCTAAGACGTCAGAAATCTTGAGGTTAATCATGTTCTTTTAGCCACAAGCGTTTTCGTTATGGGCATGTTCCCACCATTCCGTACCCCCCCCCCCCCTCCCCTCAACGATCAAGCCACACCACCTACCTGAACCCCGATTTTTTACCAATCCTCTCCCCAAGTGGGAGAAAATCGGGGTCCCACTGTGTATATATATGGCTGTATGCATTCTGCTCAAGGCTCACGAAGTTCTGTGTGCTTCGGTCCTGAGTATCATTAGACATAAAGCATGGACTGCACATTCGGACCGAGAATCACTCGGTCCGTAGAAAGAGAAGCAAGCACACGTGGCTAGTTCTGTATCTTTCTAACCAACAACGTCAAATGCTTAGA